>JAWWMS010000031.1:802879-814702 GCA_035048045.1 Chlorospingus semifuscus
CCAGCATCAGTCTCATTACATGGTTATGACAATGGGAAGGTGCCAGCAGCTCACATCCCAGGCAGCAGACTAAGAACCTAATGCTACAACTTATAAAGCAAGACTTTTGACCAATCACACAAAGCAAGAGCATATTGACAGTAGTTCTATCCAGTCACTGTAAGCACACGTTCCTTTGGTTAAACAATCCTTGCTTATTTTGAATACAATACCTGCTTGTAAGCCTTCAAACACAATGCACAGAGCTCCATTATTAAGCTTAGAACTCCCTAATATCTCACTAGATAAACTTTTCTGCAGCTTAGGGAGTTATTCTAGACAACTGTTAATACACAGACCATTGTTCTATTTGTCCTTGCTTTTCTACAGTTTAAATACTTTTTCTGCTGACCAATCTCATGGCTGCTGCTTAGGTCTGCTCACAGTTCTGCTGTCTCTGAGCCCTGCCTTTTGCAGCTTTCCCAAAACCCTCTGATTTTGTGGATTCCCACAGCTCCTGCCAGCCCTGAGCTGTGCCATGGCAGGCAGAGCCCCAGGGCTCTGTGCAGGCACCGAGCAGCTCAGGTTTGGGGATCCCAGAGGCAGCTCAGGTTTGGGGATCCCAGAGGCAGCTCAGGTTTGGGGATCCCAAAGGCAGCTCAGGTTTGGGGATCCCAGAGGCAGCTCAGGTTTGGGGATCCCAGGGGCAGCTCAGGTTTGGGGATCCCAAAGGCAGCTCAGGTTTGGGGATCCCAGGGGCAGCTCAGGTTTGGGGATCCCAGGGGCAGCTCAGGTTTGGGGATCCCAGAGGCAGCTCAGGTTTGGGGATCCCAGAGCTGGCAATGCAGTGCTGCTCCAGTAGCCATGGATACCCACGTCTGGTTGCTATTTGGGCTCTGTACAACACTCACCACATTATTCTGCTGCCCTGGAATGCTCCACGAGCTGTTTTCCTTATCGCCACTTAATTGGATTATCAGGTAGCAAAAGAGACAATTGAGCACTTTTTCAGCTGATTTATCTGCAGAGATCCCCTTTTGGGGGGAATCGCTTTTGGCAACGCTGAAAACATCACGTCACAAAGCTATGTTGGTGCTGATGATTATTAAAAGGAACTCTCAATTAATTTGATTAATTTGTTCCTTTAAAATTAGCAGCTGCCAGGAGCTGCCTCCTGGGTGTTTATCAGAGCTCTGGGAACAACAGGAAAGCCCCAGGCACAGCTCCTCACTGCACCCAGCACAGGAAACAGCCCAAAATGGAGATTTTAATGCCCAAAATGGAGATTTTAACCCCCAAAATGGAGATTTTAACCATGCTGTGTTGGGAGGGGCGAGAAGAGCTCAGGTTAAGTACAGATGGTACTAAGACTCTGTGAAGTAAATAAAAATTAAAACAATGAAAATGAAAAGTCTCCAAGTGCAGGAGAGCTCTGATCCCTCAGACAGACCCTGCCAGGTGGCCGCAGGATGCTCCAACAGGCAGGACCCCCCTACACAAGGGGAAATAAATCAGTCAAACACTTTACCTGGAGTATGGGGGAGCCAAAGGAGGGGAATTAACTGGAGGAAAACTGAAATAAACCCCAAAGGCACACAGGAGGTTTTTCCCATTTCATTGCACATTTTCTATCCCACTACTGGGTTCTGGCATTTCCTGCCATTCCCTGCATATCCAATTTATGAGCTGCAGTGGATTTGACTTGTAAACCTCCTGTATTCTGCAGGTGAGAAACCAATACAGTAATGCTGAAAACAGAGTTTAAAGAAGTCAGGATCCTCCCCTTGTGAAAACCTGGGCAGCACAACTGAGGAGAGCTCCCTGACAAAGCAGAATCATGTCCCAAAGAGCCAGAATGACAAAATATCATTTTATGGTCCTGAGATGCAGCTGGGGCTGCCCCAAACTCCTCAGCAGGGACGGGGCTGTTCAAACACCTGACACAAACCCACCAAAACCCCCAGGGCAGGGGCTGGAATCCTCACACGGAGCAGCATTCACAGCATGGCAAACCCACCCAATCCTCAGGACAGGGAATCCTGACACAGTGAGCAGCACTTACAGCATGGCAAAGCCACCCAGCCCTCCAGGGCAGGGGCTGGAATCCACCTGAGACCCACACGGGGCTCTGCTGCAGCAGCCTCCTCCCAGGGAGGGGTTTGGGCCAGGTTTTGGTTTGTGTTTAACCAAAAACCAGAATGAGCCCAAGTTCCAGGACCTGCCAGCAGCACCACAAGAAACAATCAGACCTTCAGGAAGTGATTGGAGTGCAGAACATTTCCAGTCCCGTTCCCAACCCTGCAAATTCACAATAAAACAAATGAACAGAGTGATCCTGGCCTGGGTGTGCAATAGACCCTGTCCCACCATGGGACACAGCACCACCAGTGTGGCACTTCTGCACCAGGGGCTGCCCTGAGCCCATCCCAAGCTCTCAGGGATTTATCCAAGGGATGCAGAGCCCAGGAGGTGCCCAGGGCACCTGCCCCAGCTCCAGCTCTGCCCCTTGCACCCCCCAAAGCAATTCCAGTCTGTGGGAACGAGCTGAGGGACAGAAAGGCTCCTGCCGCTCCAGAAACGGCAATAAATTGATTTTATAGATTGATGCCCCGCAGTGAAAGCAGAGCAAGGCAGGTTCAGAGGGAGCTGGGAGGGGCTGGTTCATTCTGCTGCCACCCAAACCCAGAGCTCTGGGAAATGGAACACCCTGGGCATGGAGCACCACCCTGCAGGGGAGATACATGGAGAGGCCAAATCAGCTCACAACGTGCAGGAGCCTCAAGGAAAATGAGCTCCAAGTTAAACCAGGGCTGGTAGAGAGATCAGAAATGGCAGCTCTGTCCTAATCCAGAGTCGTGATGAGCTCTGCGTTGGCTGCTTGCTCCTTCCTAGAACAATGAATTCCTGCTCCCCAGGAATGCTCACCCTCCTGCCAGGAGCCACCAAGTCCTTGCTCATGGCACTAAAAGAAGTTTACAACTGCCCTGATCTGCAGATGGGCTCGGCTTTAAATTACATCTCCATAGCATGGTAATTCAATTGTAAAAATGGAAAGTGCCCCAATAATAAAATTACATTAACACATGGAATGACAACAATTTATCCAAGGAAAAGGATCCCCGTGGATACCCAACAGCTTTAACTCAGAAACTTTCTACACGTGAAGAAGCTACTGAATCACTTGGAAATTTCATTTTCACTAATTTTGTTTATTGTTCCATTTTTTCCCATTAGCCCTCATCATAACCCAACAACAGAACACCTAAACTAATATGGAAGACTAATATTTCTAGCATGTTATTCATTAATGCTTAATTCCATTGTGTCAGACCTTTGCTGCATATTTAATGACATTCCTGGTGTGTTTTATCACCTCAAAATTGTCCTTTATTATGGCAGTTAAACTCCAGTAATATACAAAAAATTAAGACTCTCCTTGGGAACACTAAATTAAATCACAAGAGCGGTGTAAGATGACTTTGAGAGATGTAGGAAAGCTCCGTTTGTGAGGCAGAGGAGAAGGAGGAAGAGCTGCCTGTGCCTGGGAACCTTGGGTGAGAACAGGCTCAGCTGCAGGAGGGATTTAGGAGCTTTTGGCCTCCTAGAATCTGCTACAAAGGTGCATTGGAGCCGCAGAGTGCAGCCAGGCAGGAAAAAGAAATAGAAAATAGGACACTGAAATGCCTTTTGTTGGTGAGCTCTGTGTCAGGAGCACTCCCAGGACTGGCGTGGGCAGAGCCCTGCTCAGGAGGGCTCTGGGATCCCCCTGGAAATGAAATGTGACCCCTTGGAAGGAGATGGGAGTGCAGGGAGCCAAGAACAAACCCCTAAATGGATGAATCATTCCCTGTTCTGTCTGGAAGGCTCAGAACAGGGAGCTCCTGAGCTGCACACCTGTATTTATGTGTGAGCCCTGCCCTTCACTGCTTCCAACAACCAGGGGCAAAGAGAGCCCACTTCAGACACGGGAGCTGCTGGGGATCAGGGAATGCTGGGGATCGGGGAACTGGGGATCAGGATCAGGGAATTGGGGATCAGGAGCTTCTGGGGTTCGGGGAGCTGCTGGGGATCAGGAGAATCAGGAGCTGCTGGGGTTCAGGACCTGCTGGGGTTCAGGAGCTGCTGGGGATCAGAAGGATCAGGAGCTGTGGATCATGGACCTGCTGGGGTTCAGGATCATGCACCTGCTGGGGATCAGGAGCTGTGGATCATGGACCTGCTGGGGTTCAGGAGCTGCTGGGGATCAGGAGCTGCTGGGGATCAGAAGGATCAGGAGCTGTGGATCATGGACCTGCTGGGGATCAGGAGCTGCTGGGGATCAGAAGGATCAGGAGCTGTGGATCATGGACCTGCTGGGGTTCAGGAGCTGCTCCTGCAGGATATTTGTCCCCCCACCCAGCAGTAAGGATGCCACCTCTGGATAATGAATCCTCACAGCCTGTGAGCACAGAATGGTCCCTCATGATGGAGCTTTTCTAACTCCAGGTTGGAGCGTTCCCAGCTCCCCAGTCCCTTTTTTCTCAGGGAGGGAACATGGCATTTCAGCTGCTCCCACATAATGGCTCTGCTGTGGCTGCTGGTGTCAGGGCAAGCAGAGGCTCGTCACCTCTTCAGAGAGTGACAAATGCACAGAGCAGCCAGGACCCTGTGAGGCAGCTCCGTGGGAGGGCAGCGAGCAGAAGCATCTTTGATAGATAATTTTGGAAGGAAGCGTGTTTCCTCGTTTCTCCACCCAAGAAGAGAGCAGCATTCACAGCATGACAAAATTCCTCCAGGAGCCCAGAGCCAGGCTCACAAAGGCTCTGCCACAGATCAGGGACGGGGAGCGAGGCCACAGAGTGAGGGTCCAGATAGGGCTGAGAACTGGAGCCCAGAGGACATTCCTGTACCAGCCCCACCCTGGGTCAGACCTGCAGTACCAAACCAGGTTTGGGGGGTCCCTCCTGGGTTTTGGGCCACTCCTCCCTTGCTGCAGCACATTTCCCTCCAGACTCACAGCCAGGGTCCCTGCTGGGAGCTCACACAGTGACCCCTGCTCTCCTGGGGCCCCAAATGGGCACATTCAGCAAAGCTGGGAACTGCTGAAACAGGCTCTGTCCCCAGCCCTCACACAGGGAAATGGAAAATAGAAACAGAGCTCTGTAACTCCTTGGTCTTTGCTAGTCCTTCTCATAATCCCCATCTCCTTCACACTGGAGTAATGTTCTTAATGTACTCGCTGAGCCTTAATGGCCCTCTCTCAAATGAGCACTAAAAATGCAATATAGCTCAATAATAAAACCACTCCTGCAGCCTGGCACAGCCCAGCCCTGAGCCACTCCACTCCATGGAGCTCTGCCAGAGAGGCTGGAAAAGGAGACAGGAGCAAGCTCTGGGAAGGCAGGCCAGGAGTGACCCCAGCAGCGCCTTACCTGATGGAAAATCTCCTGTGGGATCCCAGCACCCACCTGGGACTCACCTGGGCACAGGGGCTGGACAGGGACCTGGGCAGGCTCAGAGCAGCCTGGCACAGTGAAGGGGTCCCTGCCACGGCACTGGGGGGGGCTCACAGCAGCCCGGGATGGTGGGAGGGGTCCCTGCCATGGCACTGGGGGCTCTGGGGTCTCTCCCACTCGCTGTTCACATGCTCAATTCTCCCCCAGCAGAGATGGAATGTGGATGTTCCTGAGTGACCCAGCACAGAGCCCTTCACTGGCTGCCTTCCAGAGAGCCTTTTCAATGGACAGCCCATCACAGACAGGGATTGTGTTCATTGGGGCTGGACTCAAGGGACCTGTGAAATGTCTGCCAATATCCAGAGTGCCCAGAGAGTTTAAGCGAGCAGGGATTGCTGCAGGAGCCATCCCTCCAGGGAGCCCCACAGTGCCCTACAAGCTTCCAAAAACCCCATCAGCCTTTAAAGCCTCCATTTCCCTGTGCTGCAGCCCTGATTGCATGAACTGGGCACCCTGACCTGGGACAGGAGGAGCTGCACTGTGCCACACCCAGAATGAACCCCAGGAAATTCACTTTACAGCAAGAACTTCGGAGAGTCAAAATATGAATGCACCAGAAATGAGGTTACAGCCTCCAATCAATCAATCAATCAATCAATCAATCAATCAATCAATCAATCTATCTTTCAACAATTTTTATGCTACAAAGAAGGGTTTTTTTGCAGAATCTTGATAGGGAAAGGTAATCAGAAAATTACCAGGAAAAATCAGAAAAAAATAGGAAATCTGGGATTCGCAAGACCAAAGAGAGAGGCCAAAGGCAGGATAAGGAAGAATTAATTACACTGAACGTGCCCCTTTCCCTTACTGTGGGGCACTCCTCATGTCAGTCCCAATGCAACTGAATTTCCCTCTGCTATTTGCAGATGAAATGTCACTCTGTGCCCCTGCAGTGAGCACTGTCCCAGGGCATTTCCCACACCCCTGGGGCTGGGAGGAGCTGCAGCTCCTCCTGGAACTGACAAGGGCCAACACATTTCCCTTAAAAAGAGTCTGACTTGTATGGAGGAATTTAAATGATGTTCTGAGTGTTACACAAATGAAAAGTAATTAAACCAATGTAACTTCTGAGGAAACAGATGTTAACTGCTATTTCACATAAAACATCCACTTCCTTTATCTTTAATTCATTCTGTGGTTGGAAAAGATGACCAAAGTTATCTTTACTTTGCAAAAACTACTGCAATGGGAGTGAGGGAAATTAACACTTTGATTAACACTCTTAATATTTGAAATTAATTTCAAAGCTCTATCTCAGTTTGCAAGGTTTGCATTAATAATTTCTCCCAATATTATGGCATATTGAAAGAACCTGATTAGATTGATTCCAAAACAGAGAGTGAAGAGACAGCTCAGGCACCCCTGATTCAGCTCCTCCCTGGCATTCCAAGCCTGCATACCCAGGGAACCTGCTCTGAGGAGGAGCTGCTTTGCTACCACCTCTATTTTAACAGGAAACGTGGAATTTTTGATGTAAAATTCTCTTTCTCACACACAGAGCTGCTCATCCCAGGGCTGGGACACCCAGAGAGCTCTGGCAAACCGTGGCTGGAGGGGAACTCTGTTAGCCCCAGGATCAGGGAATGGTTTGGGCTGGAAAAGCCCTCCAGGATCAGGATCCAGCTGGAAAAGCCCTCCAGGATCAGGATCCAGCTGGGGAGGCACAGGGCAGCACAGCTCCCCAAACTCCTCCACTCGGCAAACACAGAAAATGCAAAATAAAACCCCACCAGGCTGTTGGTTTCTGTCACCTGCAGAGTCCTTGGGACTCACAATGGACATCACAAACCCAGCATTCATTAACCCTTCCCAGCCCAGGCCAGCACTGCCCTGGCCCCAGGAGCCACATCCACAGGGCTCTCAAACCCAGGATGGGTGTCACAGACATCTTTTATGGAAAATAAAAGCAGAATACCCACAGAATTCCAGCGAGCCTTGTTTAATCCACTCGCCTTCAGTTGTTGTGCAGACTCCTCATTTTGGGGAAATAAATGTTTTTAATTAAGTTGCCTGCACAGCTGCTGAGGCAGAGCTGTCAGAGCCTGGAGCAGCCCCTGCACAGCCCAGAGCTGCCCTGGATGGGATGAAGCCATTTGTTGAGTCACGCTCTTCCCTCTCCAATCCCGATTCCCCAGACAGTGTCACTGCTCCATTTGTTAATCCACACTTAATTCCTAAATCACAAAACATCATGGCTTTAAAGATAAGCTTTTAAACACCCTCCCACACAGCCTCTCCTGCCATCTCCCGGGACACTGTGATAACCAGCAGCAGCCAGGCACTGCAAATATTCAAATAAATATTCAAATGGGAACGGAGGAGCTTCTGCTGCCGGCTGGGGGCAGGAGGTGGAGGTGTGAGAGGGGATGGAAGGTGGCACCTGGGGAGATAGGTGACAGGAGGTGACACCTGGGGAGGTGGAAGGTGTGCAGATGGGATGGGAGGTGGCACCTGGGGAGGTGGGAGAGGATGGGAGGTGGCACCTGGGGAGGAGCAGGGCTGAGCATAAAGGAGCAGGGAAGGAAGGTCAGGACCTGGGAAAATGCCCCTTCCATAAAGGCAGGGAGAGGGAAGGAGCTCTTCCAGCGTGGGGTGAGCACCCCATAGCACAGGGCAGCACAAATTCCTCAGAATTTGGGGAGAAAATAGAAAATGCAAAATAAAACCCCACCAGGCTGTTGGTTTCTGTCACCTGGAGAGTCCTTGGGACTCACAGTGGACATCACAAACCCCAGCACTCATTAACCCTGGGAATACCACAGAGCCACCGAGCTGCTCGTGTTTGAAATGCCCTGGGATGGGAACTCCCACCCACCCAAAGCCAGGCTGGAGCTGCTGCCCCAGACCCAGCACGGATGGGAACTCCCACCCACCCCAATCCAGGCTGGAACTGCAGCCCCTGAACCCCAGGGCTGCCCCAGACCCAGCAGGGATGTGTGGGGCAGGCACTGGGTGTCCCTGGGGCCACCCACAGCTGCAGCACCCCTGGAATTGGAGGACAGCACAGCCCTGCACTCATGGAGAACCCTGATTTTGTGTTTTCAAAGAATGGAGGAGCCCTGCTCCCTCTCTCCCTCAGTCAGGATTTTAAATGTAAACCCAATTCCTCCAACACTGGGAAGAGTCCTATTAAAACTACAGCTACTTTGATGATAAATTTTAATTAGTGCTATCCACAAAATGCTAAAATAATCTGATGGAGGAGGCGAATTCCAGCTGAAACAGCAGAACATGTAAATCCTCTGCCTGATTTACAGATCTTGGAAGCAAATCTGGAGCAGTTCCCTCAGCCTCTCATGCAATATTTTTTATTTTTCCCCAGAAAAGTTGCATTGCCAAGGAGACATCTCTTTTTTGGGTAGATCCCTGTTAATTACTAGCACAGAACTTTCCTACTAATTGAGCAGCCAGCCAACACACCAACTTGGAGATGCACAGCTTGCTGCAGTCTGAGCTCCAGCATGGGAAAACCAAGGGATTCTTCTCCAAAAAGAAATCAAAGCATTCCAGCAATGGTTGAAAGAGAAATGGAAGCACTTTTTACCTACCAAAACATGGAGTTCAGTGTTGTGTGTTTCCCCTGCCACAGCTGAAGGCATCACTAACACCTAAAACAGAGCAGAGAGCTGCACTTGCACATTAAATGTCTAGAGGCAGGGGCAGAGACAGCGCAGTGACATCGGCTCCTCACAGAGCAGCAGGCACAGGAGCCAGCCCCAGGAGAATCCCTGCTCCACCCAGACAGCGGAACCCGGGGCAGGTGCTGGGAGAAGGGAACAGAGCCTGGGGCACTCAGCCCTGAGCCCTCTCAGGGTCAGTGACTGCTCTGCACGAGCCCAGAGAGAAGAGGCACAAAACCAAGGGGAAACTCAGGAGAGGGGGGATCAAAGGAGAGCATCTCCTCGAGCCCAGCTCATCCCACGCCTGCAGGCCCCCAGGGATGCTGAAATGCTGCCCTGGCAATCCCCTCACACCTCTGTGGGCTCAGCAATCCCTGAATCAGTTCTGTGCCTTTGGGGTGGGCTGAGATTCACCGGGACAGCCAGAGCCCAGAGCAGGGATGGAGGGTCTGCTTCAAACCTGCAGGGTCCCTGAGTGAGGCACTGCTTATCCAGAGCAGCCTGGGATTGCTGCTGAAACTGGCTAGGGACAGAAACGAAACCAGGGAGGAAAGACTAAACCAGGGAGGAAAAATAACTAGAGAGGAAAACTAAACCAAAGAGGAAAAGCTAAACCAGAGAGGAGAAAAGAGGATCTGAGGGAGAGAGCCATGTCCAGGGGCACAAACACCCAAACCAGCCTTGCCTGAGGCTGTGACTCTGCTCTGAACCTGGCCAGGCAAAGCCATGTTCTGATCAATACTTCTTGAGACACATTATATCTCATTAGGGTCTCCTGCCTCATTTGTTGCCTTTTTACCACTCCTCCCAACATCTCCAGATGTGCCTTTTCTAAGCACAGTGCCCACAGAGGCTCCCCAGGATGGAGCTGGGTGCAGAATGAGCCCTCTCCATCCCCTCTGTGCTTTCAGGAGCCCTGGGCTCCCTGGGGCTGGGGAGCAGCAGTTTGGGAACAGAATCCCCAAAGAAGAGCAGCCAGAGCCACCCACCCTGCACACACAGGCACAGAGCTGGAGCTCCCACCAGCTTTGTGCTGCCTGCCTGTTCTCAATGCCCCAGGGAGCAGCTCCTGGGCACGGGTGGATGTTGTCACCTTATTGCAGGGGTTCCATGCTGTTGTCTCCTTATCACAAAAGTTCCAAATCTTCTTGGTGTTTCTCATAGGCAGCTCCTCAGAGCTCTGACTCTTTCTTCCTCACAAAGCAGCCACTGACTGCAGTTCCCTTCTCAACACCACCCCACTCTTTTATAGCATCTTCTTCTCATTGGGTACACCTGTGGCCTGTTAAAGTCAGGCCTGTTCCTAATCTTTGCTAATTGGCCCAGCTGTAACTCCTTAGGGGTGAGATTACTTTCTACACTGTCTTTATTTTCTTACATTCTATCCCCCTACACTGGGTGAGGAGATGGATGGATGGATGGATGGATGGATGGATGGATGGATGGATGGATGGATGGATGTCCAACAAAAGCACCTCCCAACCCTACAAACCTTCAGGAGGAGCCTCCTGGAGCCCACCTGCCACCCCTCTGTGCCAGGGGTTTGCTCCTTGTTGCCATGCCTGACCTGGCTGCTACACAGTGTTTGCCATGCTCCTGCACCAGCAGAAATCATTTCCCTGGGAAAAAATGTAAAAGCTTTAAAATAGATTTAAAAAAAAAAAAAGGTAAATCCATTAGAGTAAGTAAAAAGCAAACCCCTTTTAGGCTCCAGCTCAGAGCCTGAGAAGTCCTGAATCACTTTCAATTTACCATGAGGGTGTCCAAGGTGAAAGGGTTGAACCTGGTGGCAGTCACTTCCACATTCTAGTGGCTGTGTCTGGATTTTTGCCTGCCAGCTGGAGCAGGAGTGCAGTGCAATTACCCTGCTGCTAACAGCTGGAAATGACTCCCAGGGTCAGCCCCTGCCCCTGGAGTGCTTGGATGGGTTCAATCCCAGAGATTTTACTGCAGGTGCCACTTGTGCCTCCTATTTCAGGGAGGATTTCATCTTGGCTGCAGACAAAATTTCTCTCTGGCTCTCTCTCCCTTCATTTGACAGAAACAGAACTCAAACTTAAATAGCAAAACACCTGTAATTTCATATCAAGGTTCTCCAATCATCTGAAAAGTGGTGGTTGGTGCAGCCAGTTCTAACCCTGTCTGGACAGAAGATGTGCTGGAAATAAAATTCAGAGCTCTCCTGTTTCCATGGCAAATTAGGATGAGCAACACGAAATCAGGAGAGAGAAATCTGGGGGGAAAACCCAACAAGATGGAGTAGGGAAGTGGCCAGAATGGGCTCATTAAGGTGTGGGGGTGTGTGACACTAATTAATCTCTCAGTGGGGCAGGGAGGGGCTGGATGGTGCCATCCCTTGTGGCACCTGGGGCTGACCCAGAGCAGAGGCTGCTGCTCCTCAGAGAGCTGGGGACACCAACAGCGCCTCATGAGCTTGTAAATCATGGAATTACAGCTCCAAACTTCAGCAGCTCCTGACAATTCCTGAATGGTTTCTGTGCTGCTCTAGCCACCCATCCAAGCAGCCCCCTTTACCCACGAGCGGTCCCAGATGAGAGGAGCTGCTCTGCCTTCATCCCTGTGCCGCCCTGATAATTTATGAAAAATCCCTTTGCCAGGATTTTTCCCCTGAGAAGCCTCAGAGGAAAAGAAAAACAATGGTTATCTGCTGCTGTGGAATGCAACAGGTGCATCTGTGATTGGCCTCATGTGGTTGTTTCTAATTAATG
>JAWWMS010000031.1:848938-866817 GCA_035048045.1 Chlorospingus semifuscus
CTCCTTGGTTAGCCAGTGAGACTGGCTCAGCAATTCTTTTCTTCTGTATCAAAACTTGCTTCCATCTCTATTCCTTCATCAGATTCTACATTTAAAAATCTTTCTGCTAAGCACACATATCTGTGAGACTTTCCTGTCAAACTTTCATCCTCCCCAACAGCCCTGGGCAGGTGCCAGCCCCTCACCTGGCAGGACAGAGCCAAACCCCCTGGCCAAGAACACATCAGGAATTCATTCTGCCTCCTGCTCCTCTTCCAGATCGCCCCAGTCCCAGGCAGGAGCAGGAGTGTGACCCAGCAAAGGGAGATGTGGCACTGGGCAGCCTGGCAGTGCCCAGAGGGCACGGAGGGCTGGTCCCTCCCTGGGCAGCCCCAGGCACACGGGGCTGATCCATCCCGTGCCAGAGGAGCTGCACCTGCAGCAGGGAATCGAGCAGGAGTGAGAACAGCCCTGGTGCATTGAAATGCTGAATGAAGCTTTGAGAAAAGCACAATTGCAGCGGAGCCCAAGCCAGAGCTGCTGTAAAACCCCTCCTTCCCAGGGGTTCTGCTGCAAAGTGCCTTATGTGTAATTAAATGATATGGATAATAAAAGCCAGGAATCAAAGGGAAGGCAAAATAAAGGTTTGAAGGTAAAAGATGTTTTCAGATCTGATTTCAAAATGATGGTGCATAAATGGAAAAGCAAATTTAACAATATTACTGTACTCTATCATTAGGAGGGAACGAGAGCGATTTACTTATCACTAAACTGCATTTTTTAAACAAAACCACCACTTAAAACAAAACGTATCTTTGAGGGAAGGACCATCAAAGCTGCTTGTTCACAGCCAGGCAGGCTGAGGGGAGGTTTCAGTGCTGCTCCCCAGGCTCTGTGTGTCCCAGGGGAGGGCAGGTGGCACTGGGACATTGGCACAGGGGGGAGGAGGAGGAGGAGGAGCTGCACCCCTGACCCAGCAGAGGCACCCTCGGGGGCACCCAGGGCAGGGTGACCCACCACAAACGCCCTGGGCAAAGGTGAGACCTTGCCGTGGTAGAGCCAGGGAAACCCAGCCCAGAGCAGGCCCAGGATGGGGGCACTGGGAGTGCCCAGCCGAGGCTCATCACGGAGCTTTATGGGTTCAATGTACAGAAAATGCAAGTCAGCTTTTGCTGCCCACAAGCACCAGGACTGTGTTCTGCATCTGCCCGTGATCTGCAGCTCCCCAGGCTTGTGGGAAAGCCACAAAGTGCCCAAAAGCCACAAACTGCCCCAGAGCCACAAAGTGCTCCCACTCCGGGCTCACACATCCCAGGAGCAGGGCTGTGCCTGTGCCTGTCCCTCCCCAGGAGCAGGGCTAGGGCTGTGCCTGTGCCTGTCCCTGTCCCTCCCAGGCTGCAGAGCTGATGCTGCCCCAGCCCCAGCAGGACACCAGCCTGGCCAGGCCCAGCCTGAGCTGCCTCCCAGAGCCAGGGCTGCAGCCCAGGGACAGCAGGGATGTGGAGCACAGCCCTCGAAGGGATTCACACAGCAAGAGCCTTTTGATTTATATTTCATTGCTAAACTCAAAGAAAGCCCAGCAGCAATGCGAGGCAAAGCACAGAGATGAGAGATGCAGCTCTGAGAACCCCAATTCAGGGGGATTTTCCCCACCTGGGCCCTTCAGCCAAACCCCAAACGTGGCACTGCAGTCCTGAGGGGAAGGGGCTCTGGCACAGCTGGGCAAGGGGGGCTCAGGGCCCCCCCAGCTGGGAACAGCAGCACCAGGGGGTGTTCTCACAGCACACCAGGGGGAGCAGAGACAATAAAAAAAAAAAAATTAAAAATAATAAAAATTAAAAATTAAAAAATTTAAAATAATAAAAATAAAAGAGAAGCAGAGCAGAGCCACAGGAAGGGAACACCTGTCCCAGCCTGGTTTTGGGAACTCAGCTGGACATCAGGAGCAATTTCTGCCCTGAAGGAGTGGCCCAGCACTGGCACAGGGTGCCCAGGGAGGTGCTGGAGTCCCCAGCCCTGGAAGGTGCAAACAAGGAACAGAAACTCTGATCTGGTTTGCAGGACATGGGGCATCAGTCAGAGGCTGGACTCCATGTTCCTGGAGGTGTTTTCCAACCCTCATTATTCCATGATGCCCCCTCCCTCCCTCCCCTCCTCACCGCTCTGCAGCACACACACCCAGAAGGAAAAACTCATCTGAAATATTGGGATCTTATTCTAGACAAATTTCACTGTAAATTCACCGGCATCAATTGCTGTAGTCTATTTTTAATTTTTCTGCTAATAAAGCTTTTCCTCTGAAACTCAGACAATAAACCAATTCTGCTGTTGAGCAGCTCTCAAAGCACAGAAGGAATCCATCCATCAGAGTACTGTCCAACACCAAGCAGGGCTTTGGAGCAGCCCCTACGGAGCCCAAACCAACAGGGTCACACAGAAGCAGCAGGAGAGGCACAAAAGCAGGAGGGATGAGCGGCTGGAGGGACCATTCACCCCTGGCCCTGCCCAGGGGGTGCCAGGCTCTGACCCGGGTCAGGCCAGGGACAGGCTGGCACCTGGGGTGGCCGCTGAGGTCAGGGGTGTCACCTTGAATTTTTAAGTTTTTCTGAGCCTTTTGATGTTTATGTTCTTGTAACAAACTTTCTCACACACTTTCTGTAAATAACTCATTGTTCTGCGTTCTTTTGTGGAGGAGGAGAAACTTGATGGCCTGTTGGTTTGTGCAGTGTCATTGGAGAGGTGGCACTGTCGCCCTACAATCTGCTGTCACTTTTAAAAAACTATAAACGTTAGAGTCAGAAAATAAACTTCCCTTTTTCACCCTGAGAGCAGCAGCGTGTGCCCGGTGTGTGTGCCCGTGCTGTCTGGTGTCCTGCAGTGCCACCGGGGCAGAGGGAAGGAGCCGCCCCCAGGCTGTGGAGGCAGGAAACACTGCAGCAGAAAGCAGCTGGTGGTATCAAAATGCATTTCCTGGGGGCTCAGGGCCTCTCTGGAGAACAGCAGGGGCAGAAATCACCCTGAGAGAGCAGCCCAGGGCAGGGGCAGCTGGGGCCCTGCCAACCCTGGGCGCTCACTGACACCAGGGGCCACAGCAGCTTGATGGGGCCTGCAGGCAATGCACATTAAAAGTTAATTCTCATAAATATCCTTTACAGCTTGCAGCACTAATTACATTGAATTCATTTAGTTCTCGGACCGTTAAATAAAGTTTTCCATTGATTTACAGATTATAGCCTGATATATCACAGCAAAGCTCCTTCCTGGTTTATTATGCCCCTCGAAGCCTTTTTAAAAATATTATTCAGTCCAAAATCAATAGTTACACTTGCAAAGGAAAAAATAGCAACGTGGAAAGGCTCCCAAAGGGAAGATTTAACCCCGGGGTGAATCCTACCCAGAGCAAGAAAACATCCCAGCCATGAAAAACAGGACACAGGGATATGGAAATACCTGACCAAAACATCTCCAATCTGCACCCTCTCCTCCACTCATTCCCCACAAGAATTTTTTTCAATAAAAAGGATGATAAATGGCTCCAAGGCTTTTGCATTTCCAAACCAGAACCCACCCAAGGTTTTGGCCATCCCCATTTGGATGGGGTTGGATGCAGCTCTCAGCTAGGAGTGGATTGGTTTGCAGGAGGATGACATTTCCCAGAGAGGGGGAAATCTCTAACATGATAATGATGTGGGGAAGATTGCATCTCCCAGATCAGGCCTGGCAAGAGCAGCTCTTCGAGCAGTGCAGGAGCTGTGAGTCATCAGCGGCTTGGAGATGCTCAGGAATGACTAATTTGAATTTTAAAGGGAAAATAAAAGGTTACATGCTCGGGGATGCAGGCCAGAGGCAGCTCTGGCAGATGAGAGGGAAGGAGGGGACAATTCCTGCAGGAGATGCCAGGGGCGCATTTCCCCTGGCTGGGCTGTGCATCCCTGGCCCAGCTCACCCCTGGGTGCTCTCATCTCCTCCTGCTGCAATCCCACAGCAACCAGTGACAGGTGGGAGAAAACCAGAGCACTTTGCACTGCTGCTCTTAGGGATCCATTCCTGAGGAGGGGCTGCGCATGGAGGGCCAGCACACAGGGAAAGGGATTTTGGGGAGCAATTCCCCCCTCTGGGGCATCTCCCCCACACCTTGCTCTGCTGTGCATCCTCCAGCTCCCAGATAATAACAGAAATATTCTGCACAGCTCTAAAAATGCCATTAGGGGAAGGTAGCTCAGAAACACTGAAGTTTCAGAGCGTATAACTTTCCTGCCACGGGAGTATTTAAATTGCATTTTGCTGCCTGTGATGGATCTGTCACCCCAGGAGCAGAAGAGCTCCTGAGCTGGGCTCTGGGAATATTAAAGAAGCTCTGCTCCAGGTTCATATATTTCAATCTCCTCTGTCTCGCTGGGCAGGCATTGCCAGGGCTGGCAGCTAAGTGGGTAAAAAATTAGCTATTTATTTATTCCCTCCCCCTGCATGCTCCCAGTAGGAGCAGCACAGTCACAGGCACCGGGGCTGAATCTAATACCAGATCTCTGATTGTGTTAACTGCCTTTTCCTGGGAGCAGAGGGGGAGGCTCTGAGCTGCCACGCTTATGGGGTAACCCCGGCCCGTGTCCTCACCTCCTCCTGGTACCCCGGACCCCTGCACCCCCCGAGGGCTGTGGGATGGACCTGCCATGGCTGGGGAGAGCTGGGGCCCTGCTGAGCCCCTGGGCAGGGAGTGCCAGGCTGCTTTGGGATGGCAGGGACGTGAAATCTCAACCAGTGCCACCCCTGCCATGGCAGGGACATGGAATCCCACCCAGTGCCACCCTTGCCGTGGCAGGGATGTGAAATCCCACCCAGTGCCACCCCTGCCATGGCAGGGACATGGGATCCCACCCAGTGCCACCCCTGCCATGGCAGGGACATGGAATCCCACCCAGTGCCACCCCTGCCGTGGCAGGGACATGGAATCCCACCCAGTGCCACCCCTGCCATGGCAGGGACACCAAATCCCACCCAGTGCCACCCCTGCCATGGCAGGGATGTGAAATCCCAGCCAGGGCTGCCCACCCTGCCAGGGAACAATTCCTAATTCCCACTATCCCATCCATGCCTGCCCTCTGGCACTGGGAGCCATTCTGTCCTGTCCCTCCATCCCTGTCCCCAGTCCCTGTCCTGCTCTCCTGTTTTCCAGCCCAGAGCAGGGCAGATGCTGCTCCTCCTTCCCTTCTCCTTGCACAAAGGCTGGGCCGGTTCCTGGAGGTCTTTTCCAACCTTAATGATTGTGTGATTCCACAAAAAGCAGGTCAGGCTGTTCTCATTAGGAGCTCTTTGGGGCTCACTGACCCCTCGCTGCACTTTTCTTGCACAGAAAACGCTGCTATAAATACGAATGGAGCTGACTCTCCCTGAGCATCCCCACCTGGCAGGATTGGAACTCACTGCAGCTCAGCCCAGCCTGGGGAGGAGCTCCTATTACAGCTCACATGATAACGAAGCTTTTTATTTACCTGCACCCCCTTCAGAAAGAACAGTATCAAAACTGGCACTTTCCATCTAAGCAGTGTTTGCTAGGAAACTCCAAACCCCTGTGAAAACAGCTCACTGGAAACCAAACCAGCTGCTTCCCACTGTACTCAGTGCCCAAGGCACTCGTTTGTTTGGAGATGACAGCACAGGATGGCCCTGCCCCGTGCCAGGAGCTCAGCAGGGCTGCCCCCATTGCATGAAATGTTGGATCCTGGCTCTGGGTGTCCTCTGTGCACTGACACACCTGGCAAGAGACAAAGCTCTGGTGCCTTACCCACTGCACTGCTGGGGAGGGATCAGCAAGGTGGGCAAAGACCTCTGAGATCAGCAGATGCCACCTGGCCTGGCCACAGAGCCCCGGACTGGCCACAGAGCCCCAGAATCTCCATCTCCTGCAGCTGCTCTGGGAGCGCCCAGCAGGGACAGCAGAGGAAGGGCAGTGCAGGTTTCTGAACCTGTGAGCTCAGAAATCATCTCCAGCACTCTGCAATATGCACCATAAGTGTGTGAGGCATGAAGAGCAGAGAGACCCCAGACCCACATTTACCCTGGAAACATCAGTGGGGTGAGAACCTCGTGGGTAACCCCACTCAGTGCACAACAGCAATACCCAGGGCTGCTACCTCACCAGCAGCCTCTAGGGAAGGGGTTTAGAACTTCACCACCTACCAAGGCTTTGAAACCTCCTCCTGAGTCATCTCCCTGTGAAGTTCCCTCTCCTGTCACTGCGGTGAACATTTCAAAGCAGACGTTACGCTTTCATTTCAATTATTCTCTTTTTCTGCCCTCTGTTTTTCAGGGAATGTCAGTTTTCTCCTCAGAATGGTTTATTTTATGGTTTCAGATAAGCTTTTAGGGATATTATAGGGCTGCTAGTCTGGAGCAGGCTCATCACACCCTCCCCAGTGTTTGATGCTGCCCTACTTTGAGGCTGTCTTACACAGACTATATTAAGCACACACATGCAAAAATGTTCCTTGTGATGTCTGGGTGCCTTGGAAAGAAACAAGTGGTGAAACAATTCCAAACAGGGCGCACATTTCAGACTGACAAAATTATCCCCATCAGCTGGGGCAAGAAACCTCAAATTATCTCATTGATTAAAATCACATCCTTCCTCCCGCTGATCAAACGGATAATGCACCTTATTTATTTGGAAACAACCAACTCTGCTAAGTAGTACCTGCTGAAATTGAGCTCTCGAGATGAAATTAATGCCATTTGCTGCTTGAAACGGGAGGAAATGTGAAATACCTGTCTGGGGATGCAGGAGGAACATTTAACTTGGAATTCATAAATCCCTCCCTGACACCAGCAAGCTCAACAGAAAGCTCTCGGTAAATTCCTTTAAACTGAAACCTTAAGTGCTTTAAAAACACAAAGCAAAACTTCCGTGGCCTTCAGGTTCCAAAGAGGCACCTAAATACCCAAAAACCACAGAGGCTGGGGCTGGCCCCTTCCTGGAGGGGTCTAAAGCCGGTTTGGGCATTGGGGTTTGGAGCCACCAGGGACAGAGCAAGTTGTCCCTGCCATGGCAGGGGTGGGACAGGTGAGCTTTGAGGTCCCTGCCAACCCAACCCATCCTGGGACTGCAGGATTCCAAATTCTGCCCTGGACAGAGCAGCCCAGAGCATGGAAACCAGCTTCACCCTGAGGAGAACTAGGATGGAAACCAATTCACCCTGAGGAGAACCAGGATGGAACCAACTCCACCCTGAGGAGAACCAGGATGGAAACCAATCCACCCTGAGGAGAACCAGGATGGAAACCAACTCCTCCCTGAGGAGAGCCAGCATGGAACCAACTCCTGCAGGGGTTCTCCAGCCTGGGCTGCTCAGGTGGAGCCACACAAGACCTGAGCCTCCCTGCCCAGCTCAGAGAACAACTGAGAGTTTGCCACTCTGAAAGTTTCTGGCAGCAGCAATTCAGTCTTTCAGCTTAATAGAGGAAATGGGCAAAAAAAGCAAAACCCAGCACTGGTAGCTATAAAATTCTGCAGAGCAAATGTCAAAGACTAATTAAGAAGAAGGGAGGATTTCTGTGGACCTGAATGAATAATGAGGAAGGGAGCTACTGTTGAAGTGACACTGCTTAATAATCTCATTGTAAAAACAGAGAAAAGTTGCATTCAGGGGAATTATTTTTTAATTATTTTGAATTGGTAGCTGGAAAATGAAAGGAAAATGGGTGCTTGTGCTGTTAAATGCCACTAATGTACAAGGCTCCTGAACAAAAAGGCTTCTCAATTAAATCTCTCCCAACGCAGGGCCACCACTTATCAGCTGAAATGCATTTTGTGCTGCCTTCTCTTGGGAGCACCACTGCTCAGGGATGGGAAATGAAGAGCAGATCCATGGATCTGTGTGCTGCCTCCCCTTTGGAACACCACTGCTCATCAACTGGGAAATGAAGAGCAGATCCATGGATTGCTGGGCTGCCTTCCCTTGGGAACACCACTGCTCATCAATTGGGAAATGAAGAGCAGATCCATGGATCTGTGTGCTGCCTTCCCTTGGGAACACCACTGCTCATCAATTGGGAGATGAACAGATCCCTGAACTGCTGTGCTGCCTTCCCTTTGGAACACCACTGCTCATGAATTAGGAAATGAAGAGCAGATCCATGAACTGCTGGGCTGCCTTCCCTTGGGAACACCACTGCTCATCAGTTGGGAGATGAAGAGCAGATCCCTGAACTGCTGGGCTGCCTTCCCTTGGGAACACCACTGCTCATGAATTGGGAAATGAAGAGCAGATCCATGAACTGCTGTGCTGCCTCCCCTTTGGAGCACCACTGCTCATCAATTGGGAAATGAAGAGCAGATCCATGGACTCCTGGGCTCTCCTCCCATGGTTCCAGGTCCCAGGGCTCCCCTGGGCTTTGTGCACTGCCCCAGACAGGGCTGGGGGCTTCACCTGGACCCTGCCATGCAGGCTGTGCCCCAGCAATGGGGCTGGAGAGGACACATGGGTGGTGGGAGTGTCACTGTAGGACACAAAAGAACACAACCCAAACTCGCTGCTCCTTCCAAGGTAAAAAAATGAGAAGTTTATTTTCTGACTCCAACATTTATAGATTTCCAGAAGTGCCAGTGGATTGGAGGGTGACAGTGCCACCTCTCCAATGACGCTGGACAAACCAACAGTCCATCAACTTTCTCCTCCTCCAGAAAAGAATGCAAAACAATGAGTTATTTACAGAAAGAGTGTGAGGAAGTTTGTTACCAGAACATAAACATCAGAAGGCTTAGAAAATCTTAAAAAATCAGGGTGACAGTGGGAGCAGAGCGCTGGGGCTGGCACAGCCAGGGGCACTGGCACACCTCCCTGGGAGCCACCGCCCACTGAGCTCATGCAGGGCCAGCTGAACCCTGGGTCAGGCTGCTCTGAGGGGCTTTCCTTGATCCACAGGGCACATCCCATCCTAACACACCTGGTTTTGTCCCTGTCCCAGGGAAAAGGTGGGGTGAAACTCCAGGAGTGCCAGGAACACAGCTCAGAGCCAGTGCCTGAGCATGGAGCTGCTCCCAAATCTGCTCCTTTTCTCAGCAAATCTGAAACCCAGGGCTCAGCCTCTCTCCCTGCTAGATGCACCTCTTCCCCCTGCACAAATTATAGATGTTAGACAACCTGAGAGAGGAGTGTTAATTATTAATAGGAATTACCTGGATTGATTCACAATTACAGAATATTGTTTTCTGTTCCATTGCAACAGGACTGCAGGAATTCCATTACACCCAAAATGAGCATCATCAATTCCCATTAAGGCACGTGCAAACTGAACATATGGTGTCTCTGTTGAAGGCAATGATCCCCATTAGGGTTAATCCATGTCCATGGATCCCCATGGGGAGTGGGGTGGCTCCCTGTCCCCATTCTGGGTACCAGCTGCCATCACTGCTCCCCAAACCCCTCTTTGAGCAGCACAGCTCCCATCACCTCTGGCCCCCTTCCCTGAAACCTGGCCCATAAAAATGGGCATTTTGGGTTCCCTCCTCCTGATTTACAACAATGAGAGGGGAGAATGTCTCTGCAGTGCTTTTCTTATCAGACATTCCAACAGGTGCTCAACACAACTCACTCATTCCCTGCATGGATATTTCTGCTCTGAGACTATAACATGTTACTAAACACTAAAATAGCAATTTATTTCTAAACTTTCTGCAGGAAGGTAAACATTGGATGTAAACAGGTTTTTTCCCATCATCTTGAAGTGGGAAGAGACACAAACAGGGCCTTTTTCCACTGAGCAGGCCACACAAATCACACACAGGTGGTACAGCAGATATATCCAGATGGTTATTCTTTTTTGGTAAGAGTCTCTTTTTTCCCCTACTGCTTGTGATTCTCACTTCTAAGGGTTATTTTAATTTTTCAAGGGCTCTTTCAACACAAATTGGATGAACTATACAGGCCAGCATCCCAAAGTTAATAGATTAAAGCCCAAATAAAGTGAAAACACTCCCCCACAATGCAGTGGCAGAAATCTCCAGTCTGGCTACAGCAGGCAACTTTTCAATAAATAAATGCTGTTATTGCTGATAAAAGTGTGATGGTATCTCCAGCTCAGCCAGTGACTCTGAGAGCATCAAAAAAAGCCACAGCTCCTGGCATGGGGGTCCTTGTCCTCAGAGAGGAGCCAGGTGGGACCTCCTCCCTCCAGGGGCAGCACCTGCCCCAAATCCCTGCCCCAGAACCTTTCCCTGCTCACAGTCACCCTCTCCTCCCTCCATCAGCCCTTCAGCAGCTTTTCCCTGTCCCTGTGTAGGAAAATCAGCTTAACACCCCCAGAGCAGCTGGGTGGGCTCTGTCCTGTCCCAGACCTGCTTCTGGCACCTGGCTGTGCAGGCAGGAGAGGGAAGGGCTTGGCACAAGGTTTGTGCTCACCTGGGGTGATTCCCTGCTCCTCATTGCTGCCTCTCCCTCCTCTGTCACCCCTGGGCTCCCAGCCCACAGCCATGCCCGAAAATCCTGGATTTTCACAGTTTTTGTGCCTTTGGATGGTTAACAACCATTTGAGATAGTGGTTTATGAACCTGAAGATCTCAATTTGCACATCCTTCAATTGATTTGCATATCCTTCAATCTGAGCAGGAAAACGGGAGGGGACACTCCAAACCGGGGCACCAAAGGGAAAAGGGAAGTGAGGGGGGCCAAGAACAGGTCACAGCTACGCTGAGACGGACCTGGGAGGCAAAAAGCCAAAGGAAAGGAGATAAATAACTGTATGAGTAAATAAATCAGGGCTGCTGGTGCTCTGAGCAGACACGGACAGTGAGCTTTGCTGCAGTTCAGGATGTGAACGTTGGAGCCCTGCTCTCTGATCCCTGCTGTCTATGGAAATGAAGATTGAGCCTACCCAGACAGGGCAGGGCTGGCCCAGGCTGCTCCCAGGGAGCAGTGACTGAACTGAATTCAATCCCTCATGGCAGGGAAAGGACAGAGCAGCAGTAACCCAGGACAGGGGCTCAGAGTCTGGGAGGGCTCCAGGAGCACCCACAAGGAGCAACAGCAAAATTAAATGCACAACATAAAAATCTAAAGAGATGCAATTGAGTAACAGACCTCCCTGAACTGTTGTCATCTTATTGCAGGGGTTCCATGCTGTTGTCTCCTTATCACAATAGTTCCATACCTGCTTGGTGTTTCTCACGGACAGCTCCTCAGAGCTCTGACTCTCCTTCACACAACACCCAACTGACTCCAGTTCCCTTCTCAACACCACCCCACTCCTTTACAGCATCATCTTCTCACTGGTTACAGCTGTGGCCTGTTAAAGTCAGGCCTGTTCCTAATCTTTGCTAATTGGCCCAGCTGCACCTCCTTAGGGGTGAGATTACTTTCCTCACTATCTTTATTTTCTTACATTCTATCCCCCTACACTGACCCTGTTCTGTGTATCACCCTAAAAACCTGCAGGTTTGGAATGTCTGGGACAGCAGTCACTGCACACAAGATGGGAGATTCATTTACAGATTGCTACAGAAATCCAACAGCTTCTCCCACAATGCACTAAACCCAGTAACTTTTCAAATCCCTTAGAAAAACATCACTTTCTGCTACAGAAAGTTTCAGGCAAGTCAGGCCCTAGTGATCATCTAACCTTGAGAAATTGCATCTTTTTTTTGGCTGGGCTGTAATAACTTCTGAGTGACATATCTGATCCACTCAGAAATGTCTGGGAATTAAGCAGGCATCAGTAGGCAGAGTCCAATTGATTTTGGAGAAAGCCAGGAAAGAGCACAGTAAATGAGGCACATATTACTCTCTTTATCTGGTTAGCAGATTAATTTCCTCCAGCATCTCTGTAATCATTTATAAATAGCTGATGGCAGCTTTAGAAAATAAAAAGAAAAGAAAAATCAGTTCAAATTGACATCTCAAAGCCTCACTGCCCAAGGAGAGAAACTTAATGGGATCACAGCATGGGCTGAGGGAGCTCTCATGGAATAATTTCAGTGGGAAAAGATCTCCAGGATCAGCCAGGCCAACCTTTGGGGGGCATCTCCAGAACTGAGAATCCAGGGCACCTCTCTGGGAGCCCAGCCTGCCCTGGGATGCTGAGATGGCTGTGCAGAGCTGTGAGAACAGCCCAGAGCTGTATGTAATAGGTGTGTGTGGTACTGCACAGCCTGCCCTGCCCTGCCCTGACAGACACCTTTCCTGGGCAGCTTTATCCCAAAAGAAACAACTCTGAAACCCTCTCTGGCTGCTGATGTGGATTAACCCTTGAGACCAAGCAGCTGTGTATGCAACATCCCAGTTCCCAGAACAGAAAATGCTTCTTGCAGGCAGTGATTGGGCACAGGGAGCCTTCCCACTCCTCGCTGCTGACAATCCACCCAGCACTCAGAGCTGATAGCGTTCGTGTGGACTCCAAGGTGCTTTCCTGCCAAAGGAACATGTTTTTGCAAAGGGGCACCAAGCTGCATGGAAAATCCCTATTTCCCAGCAGTACTGCAGCACAGATCCAGTGTCACAGCACAGATCCAGTGTCACACCAGTAAAATGAATTCCACTTCTTGAGATCTTTGGTCGCAACTGCATCTCCCCAGAGCTCCCTTCCCGCTGATCATTAGCACGTTATTTATTTGTCATTTCCCATTTGCCCTCACGAATCCACATGCTCTGAGCAAGCTGGAGCTCAGCTCCCTGCCTTCGCTGCCACAAGTCTCTCCCAGAGCCCAGATGTCTCCTAAGCACCAAGAACGATCTACTAATGGCTTTATGGGGTTAATTAACTGTTTCTTTTTCGAGATAACAGAACTTGCAATGAGGAACATTATCTTTAGTGCTACCTCTGCAAACAGAGAGTACAGGATAATCGGTACTGCTGCTATTGCCCATTATGCACTGGAATTAAGGCAGGGAGTTTACACACGGTGATTACCACTGGTGTTTTATTACCTGCCGTTCCTCTAATGGATGGCAGCTCTCACAATGGCTGTGCAAGGGAGCTGCTTTGTGTGCCTCCCAAAGTGAGCATCCCGCTGCAGTGCCCATCTGCAGCCCTCAGGGTCTCTCTGCTGATAAGGAGCCCACGTCTCTGCCAGGCCTGGGGAAAGCATTAACTGCACTCTGCATCGTCCTCAGCCTCCAGGAGCATCCAACGGGATATAAAGCGATGCTCTATCAATTTGGGAGAGTCCAGAGGTGATGAAATGCCTTAGACTTCATTTCAGCTAAAACCCTTGGAAGAGTCTGGAATGCTCCAGGCTGGAGATGCTGACAAGCAAACCAGGTCACAGACCCCAAAACAACTGGCAGGAAACCAACTACAAACTTGTTCTGGTGCTGAGAGCAGGGATGAGGCAGGTGCTGCCCTGCCCTCCCTGCTCTCAGCCAGGTGTGAATGCACTGAGAGCCCAGGCCAGGGCCTCCCCAACCTCTCAGGGGTGAAATCCTCCCCTCTGGCCACCCTAAATTCTCCCTGCATTTAAATGCTCCCTGCATTTACTCCTCTGTGTTCAACCCCCAAGATGTCACCACCTCCTCCCTTGGTCCTCTCAAAGCCAAAGCCTGTGTGAGACACTGAAATTCTGTTCAGGACATTGCCCCATCCTGGAGAATTGTTACAAACGATTTCTAATCAAAACCGAGGCAGATATGTGGCCTTTGCTGTACTCCTCCCAGCACTGAAAGCTCTCTGCATTCTGCTCATCCCTGTCCCCCAATGACAAAGATGGCAATGAAGCTCCCAAATAAGCTGAGTCCATTGTAACTAAAGCTAAAGGGTCCCAAATTAAATATGAGCAGTGTACAATTTAATCTGTTTTCCTTTTTCCTACCACTCATAAAAAAAGCTGAAATTGTGCTTCTGCAGTTTAAGATATCAGCAAATTCTCTAATTGCTTTCCAGAACCATTGTTATTTTATGAAGGGACTCTCCATCCTCCATGTTCTACAGCTGGAAAATTCAATTACCCTTTGCAGGCAACGTGCACAGGAGCCACAGGCACATTTCTGAACAGACATTGGGATATTGGGGATGAATTCCTGGCAGGGAGGGTGGACAGCCCTGGCACAGGTGCCCAGAGCAGCTGTGGCTGCCCCTGGATCCCTGGCAGTGCCCAAGGCCAGGCTGGACACTGGGGCTGGAGCACCTGGGACAGTGGGAGGGGTCCCTGCCATCCCTCATGTCACCCTCTGCCCTGGTGCACAATTAACCCATGGTGACAGCTCCTCCTCCACCAACTTCTGTCTGCTCTGAGTGTGCCCAACAAACAGCAGCAGGTAAAGCTGCCCTTAATTAACACACTGCTTTTATGAATGCACTGCCCCATTCCCTGTATCAGCATCTCCACACCTTTTCCACGAACACAACCACTGCCAATTCATTGATATCAGCATCAGACAGAAGTTTAGGGAACAGACACAAACTCAAGTGCGTCACTGCAGAGCTCGACAGAAAATTCCTTGATCAGATCCTTATAAATCCTCATCTGCGCTGCCATAGATTCATTTGGGGTTTGTGCTAATTCACTGCAGAGTCCTGTAATCCCTTGTCATAAATGTGAAGGATTTCACCCAGCCTATTAACCTGCAGAATTACAGATTGCCAGGGAGTAAATCATCCCCCTTTTCCAGTCACACCAACAAAAGGTTGAGAAAAATTACTCATTCATTTTGATAATCCTTTAATTCTCATAGATGTTCCTGTGGAAATTGATTTAAATTGATGAGTCACAGGGCAGGATTGGTGGGAATTTGTCAGGCTGCAGACAGGCGCCTGCGATGGAGCGATCTCAGTTCCAGCCCTGTGCCTGCCCCAGCTCATCCCTCTGCCACCCTGAGCACTCGGCATCCAGCTCCCCAGGCTGCCACAGCAAATGGGATTTCACTCCTTTAGCCTGACCTGTCCTGACACTCATTTCTCTGTGCTCAGATGGATGGCAAGGGCAAGGCAGAGGCAGAAATGCCCCTTCTGCAGGTGCCAGGGGCTCTGTGCTGGCCTCAGGACACTCTGTGCCTGTCACACGCTCCAGGGACAATGTGCAGCCCCGAGACCCCACAAAGATCCCCCTGGGGAAGCCTCAAACCCCACACAGAGCATCTCATCCAGCTCAGGCTGACCCACAAGGGAAGGGCTCAGCACCAGGCACAGAAGGAAAGCACTTCCCAGCTCCTCACATCCTCCACTCTGTCACAATAATCCCAAGAGATTTTCTCCTGCTCTGGGTTATTGCTGGTCAGCTGCTTCCCAAGAGATATTTGCCTCATATAATTCACACAAGGATAAACAAAACTAACCCCTGACTCGATCATAATGACTCTTGTCCTTGTTTTGTGACCAGAGAGGATCTGAATTTCAGAAAAGATGATGAAAAGCCACCAGCTTAGCCCGAAAAATCTCTCTCACAGAACCAGGAGACCGTTACAATAATTGAGTTGTCAGTAGCACATGAAGTTACCACCCTCTGCTGCTGGGAGTGGACTCAGCCCGTGCAGCAGAGCCAGCACAGACACCCACACTCAGCTCTGAACAGGGCCTGAAGTGCCGCAGAGCTCCTCTGGCCAGGTTCTGGTTTGGTGTGGCTCTATCCATTTAACACAAGTGCAATTAGCACAGGAATTCCATGGGCTGGCCAGGATGTCCAGCAGGGACAGGAAAAGAAGACAAAGCAGCCCCCAGCAGCTGTGAGACAGTCAGGTCATTTCTGCAGAGACACACTGGCACTGCCACACCGGGGATTCAGGATCCCATTAATATCCCCCTGGTTTTCACTCCAGATGTTGCTGGAACATCCAGCCTCTGGCACTCAGTGTTTGCAGCCCACAGCTGCCCGTGGCACCTCCAGGCACTGACCACGATTTTGTGGCTAAATCCCAGGAGCCTTTGAGTTCAGAAATGTCCCTGAGTGTGCAAAACACTTCTCTCAATCTGTGAACCCCAGCACAGCCCCAGCCCCCATTAGCTGGATATACAGCCTGTAATTACCCCAGCAATAACTGCTTTCTGCAGGGGAACCTCTGCTAATTTTCCTTTGTCCCTGTGCTGAAAACCAATTCATTATCAGGTGGACAGGAGCAGTGAAATTCCAATTAAATGTGCAGTAAATTTCCTTTTATTCCTTCAGCACAACTTTAGCAGAGGGAGCTGCCATGAGTCCTGAGGGCCAGAGCAGGATGAGCTGCGAGGTGGAAGGTCTGTACCAGGTGTGGAGATGGAATCAGGGAATCAAACACACGTGAGCAGATCAGGTGTGCCCTGCTCTCCCTGAAGCCAACAAACACAGAAATCCCAGAGTCTGCAAGGGGCTCCTGGGCCAGGCAAGTCCTGCTCCAGCCCTGCCTGCCTGCTCAGCACAGTGACCATTGGTGGGTTTTGCATTCCAGAACAGAGCCAGGGGTTCCCTGAGGCTGGCACAGCCCTCCCAGCCCAGGGAGTGCCAGCTGTGCCCACCCTGTGCCAGCCCATGGAGCCCCAGCTGTGCCCACCCTGTGCCCAGCCCATGGAGTGCCAGCTGTGCCCAGCCCATGGAATCCCAGCTGTGCCCACCCTGTGCCAGCCCATGGAGTGCCAGCTGTGCCCACCCTGTGCCCAGCCCAAGGAATCCCAGCTGTGCCCACCCTGTGCCCAGCCCATGGAGTGCCAGCTGCCCCCAGCCCATGGAATCCCAGCTGTGCCCACCCTGTGCCCAGCCCATGGAGTGCCAGCTGTGCCAGCCCATGGAGCCCAGCTGTGCCCACCCTGTGCCCAGCCCATGGAATCCCAGCTGTGCCACCCTGTGCCCAGCCCATGAAGTGCCAGCTGTCCCCAGCCCATGGAGACCCAGGTGTGCCCACCCTGTGCCCAGCCCAGAGCCCCGAGTGCCACCCCAGGGATGGCACTGCAGAGCTCCCCAGGGCCAGCCCAGCCTCCAGCACAGCCCCTTACACTCATGGGCCACCCTGAGGAGGGGTTTACTGTCAGACCGGGCACAGACAAAGATATAGGGCAGCAACCCAGCTGGAACATGAGGAGCTGACGTGAGAGCCACTGACAGCCTGAGCAGGAGGAGCTGGGATGACTGACCCAGAATACACTGTCCCTGTTCCTCCCCTGGCACAGTTTGGGGTGACTCCTGCGGTTTCACAGGAGCTTTGTGCCCACAGCTGGGGTCCCACAGCCCTCCTGCAGCCCTGGGGTGCTGGGGACATGGGGACACCTGCAGCTGCGGGCACTGGGGGCAGCCCAGGCTCTCAGAGGATCCAGCGCAGCAGCAGCACTGCACAGGAGCCAGGAGGGGCTGAGGGAGCCCTGGGGCACTCTGCAGCCCTCACACGCTGTGAAACCTGCCAGGAATGTGTGTGTGTGCCAGCAATGCTGCCCAAAACACAGCCTGGGCCAGGTCCCCTCTGCTCCCACAGCCCCCTGGCTGCCCACCCTGAAACCCTGCAAGAAGCACAGCAGCCATCCCCATCCCCAACAGAGCCAGGGCTCCCCCCAGGAGCTCCGGGCAGGGGATTTCAGGGAACCCAAAGCCGCCCTGTGCATGGTAATTCCCTGTGGAAAGCAGGAGCCCTGAGAATGAGCAGAGCTGACACATGGACTGGTGACACGGCAGAGCCTGGGACGAGTTACACAACAGCTCTGCTGGGCGAGCACTGCCCTGTCCTGGTCTGCAGCTCCCATGGCAGCTCTGTCCCATCCTGCAGCTCCCACGGCAGCTCTGTCCCATCCTGCAGCTCCCACAGCATCTCTGTCCCATCCTGCAGCTCCCATGGCAGCTCTGTGCCCTGTCCCATCCTGCAGCTCCCATGGCAGCTCTGGGCCCTGTCCCATCCTGCAGCTCCCACAGCAGCTCTGTCCCATCCTGCAGCTCCCACAGCAGCTCTGTCCCATCCTGCAGCTCCCACAGCAGCTCTGTCCCATCCTGCAGCTCCCACAGCAGCTCTGTCCCATCCTGCAGC
>JAWWMS010000031.1:866917-877807 GCA_035048045.1 Chlorospingus semifuscus
CCATCCTGCAGCTCCCATGGCAGCTCTGTGCCCTGTCCCATCCTGCAGCTCCCATGGCAGCTCTGTCCCATCCTGCAGCTCCCACAGCAGCTCACTGACAAGAACTGAATTAGGAGCGTGCCCTGGTACCCACCTGGCTCTGGGGCACAGCCAGAGCTCTCTCCCCAGCACTCCTGACCTCCCAATCTCTGTTCCATGGGGAAAGCAGGGATTGTGGAGTACCCAGGGCTGGAGTCAGTTAGAGTGGAAGTCACTCTGGAAACAGACGAGTCACTCTTCTGTAACGTTACTCTAAATCAATAAAGTTCTTCTCAAAAATGATCTTTCCAAAGCAGAGAGTCTGAATGGTGTCTGCTCTGAAATCTGATGAATGCAGAACACGAGTGCTTTGTGCATCTGATACCACGACTCTTAGATGTGACTCCAGCACAGTATGGAAATGATAAACTTCCTGCCTGAAATTAAAATTGCTTGTCTTAAATCCTGCTCACAAAATCCTGGCAGCATCACAGCAAAATTGCTCCATGCGTTAAAATTGCTCCCAGGATCCAAACCCAGCTGGTAGGAGCCAACCTCCCATCCCTGGCTGCCCACCCTGAGCACAGACAGTAATTCCCCTTTGGAGAAATCAGATTTATCCAGGGAGGCTGACTGGAGGAACAGCAAGCAGGGAAAAGGCAGAAAGAGGAGGGACAGGAAGAGAGACTGCCGTGCTGGACTGAGCTCCTGAATTTGGTTTATCACCAGCAAGAACAACAACAACCCTTTCCTCAGAGCTGCCCCAGAGCAGAGCAGCCCGGTCAGGCTCCTCCACCAGGGAATTGCTTTTCCAGGCAGCTCAGCCCCATTTAGCACTCAGCCCGCAGGAAGGATAATGCAAACAGACTTCATTGCTACAACTGACTGACTGGGAGGACACAATTCTCAATAAATCTAATATTTCCAAGTGCTCTTCCTGCCAAAGCAGCACTTTGGATTTGTGTTGGTTACAGGAGCGAGCAATAATGCATTTCAGATCTAATAGTCTCTGCAGCAGAGGCACCTCCGAGTGCTCTGCCAGCGCTAAAGAGCTCCAGTGGCAGGAGACACTCGGACAGACTGCCTCCCCCAGCCTGAGGGAGCAGCTCCCAACACCCACCCAGAACCCACAGCACCCAGAGGAAAGCTGTGCACAGAGCTGCAGCCCCTGAGCTGAGACTGCAGCCAACACACCTGGCCCTCAGAGAGCCTGGAGTGGCTCCTGCCATGGTGTGAGGGATCACAGCAACAGCCTGGCCCTCAAAACCTCTCTGGCTGGGCTGGTTTGTGTGGAAATGTGACTTCAGAAGTCACCAGCACCAGAGCTGGGAACATTCCCATCCTCCAGCCACAGCAGCCACACTAAACAGGGTAAGAAAAGCAGCAAAAGCAGCAGAAGCGGCCTGGCTGCAGAGCCCTGCAGGGAGGGAGGGTGGCAGGATGTGCAGGACTGGAGGGAGCAGCACAGCTGGGGACAGGGACAGACAGACAGACAGACACCTCTCCCAAAGTCAAACACCTCCCTGCTGGTCTGGGCTGGCCTGGGGTGCCCAGAGGGACCCTCCAAGCACAGCAAAGCTGGCAGAGCACAGACCCCTCTAAGCACAGCAAAGCTGGCAGAGCAGAGCACAGCACAGCATCCCTGGTGCGGCAGGGGCTGGGATGAGAGCCCCATGCCCAGAGAGGAGCAGGGTGAAGGAGCTCAGTGTCCCAGCTGCTGGCTGAGCGTGCCTGGCCCTCCCCAGCCCAGCAGTGATGGATTGGGTGAATCTGCAGCTGTTGCCTCAAGCGCTCAGCACGGGCAGAGTTATGTGACACTCCATCATCAGCACGGATTCCACAGAGCCAGAAACTGGGGATGGCCAAAAAATAATCTGCCATTCATCAGCAGCGCTCCAGGAGGCAGAGCAGCGGGGAGAGCACAATGATTTCTGATGCTCATTGACTCTCATGCAGCTCCTCAGCTCAAAGGAAGAACGGCTCCTCATTCTTTTTGATTTCTGGATCACAAACACCCTTCCTCACAAACCCTGCCCGCAAGAGCTGCAGCTCTGCTTTGTCCCTGCTCCACCTGACTTCCCCCTCGTTTGGAAGTGTAACGGATTGCTTTTTTCTCCATCTATAAAAATAATATTGGCAGCAACATCTGACCAGAGCTCTTGGCTGCTTTTCCTCCCAGAAATTGCTGTGACTCCAGGGTACTTGTGCTCCTGCCAGAGCTGAGTCCCAGCAGCTCTGGGGCTGCAGGACCAACACCTCAAACACTGATGTCAAACGCTGTCACATCTTTATTTTTGGCACATCAGAAGCTGCATTTCTATTGCTGTCTCCAAAACTTTCAGAGGCTTTATGGCCAAAAAAGCAATGACAACCTACATGGATGATCAGTATTCTCTTAATGAGAGACACTCTGAGACTGAGCTATAAAAGATGCAAAACTAAGTGTGCTCACTCTGCAGGAGTTTTGACAACTAAATTTATTTCTTTTTCTCTGCTTAACCTTGGGAATGTAGTAGTGCCACTAATGACTGCAAGAGAGAAGGAAACAGTTTAATCTGAATGATTTGCTCCCTCTGGCCTGGAGAGATGGATTTCAGAAGTTTCCAGGAGTTGCTGGGTGGTTTGTGTTGGCTCCAAGGCAGAGGAGTGCTGGAGCCCCACTCACCCTCCTCGGTGTGCCAGGGATGCCACCACAGCTGCTGTGGCTGCATTAAAGGCCAGGGAAAACCATTCTGGGATGGACAAATACCTCTCTAGAATTTCAAGTTCCTCTGATGGTGTGGGAGGCATTAAAGCTTCACAATTAAAGGGTGTATCCTGCTTTTTTTGGTCATTGCACAGAAATACAAGATACAGGGGCAGCTGTGCCTGGTGCCAGAGGAGCTTGGTAAATCCAGGCCTGAAAGAGTGGTGGTGCTTTGATCACTGCTTGCCTTATCAGCCCCCGGCTGGAATTACAGCCTAAGCTCCTTACAGGGAGCTTTTCACTGCCCTGCATTCTGCAAGAGCTGCCTCAGGTCTTAGAGAAAGGTTTAATCTCCAGCCCACTGAGAAAGGCAGCGCCACGGTCCCCCTGCCTTGCTTCAGGAGGTGGAACCCTGCTCAGGAAGGGAACTGCACTTGGTGAGCAGCCTGGCACGGCCCTGGCCATGGCTGAACAGCCTGGCACGGTCCTGGCCGTGGCTGAGCAGCCTGGCACGGCCCTGGCCGTGGCTGAGCAGCCTGGCACGGTCCTGGCCGTGGCTGAGCAGCCTGGCACGGTCCTGGCTGTGGCTGAGCAGCCTGGCACGGTCCTGGCTGCTGGGGCAAGCTCTGTCCTGGGGAGAGCTGCAGGAACCCACACCCAGCAGCACTGAGGGCCCTGGGCATCAACCAGCTGCAGGAATTGGGCTGAGCCGGCACACACTTCCCCTCCCAAGGCCAAGTGGAGTCTGAGCCCTGCCAGTGCCCAGGGTGGTGGCACAGGTGCCAGGGCTCAGCCTCTGCTGGATCTGCATTCAATAACTCCATCTGAGGTAAGGATGATGAGGGGAGGCTCCTCAGGGTGCCCAAGGGGGTGGCACAGGTGCCAGGGCTCAGGCCCTGCTGGATCTGCACTCAGTAATTCCATCTGAGATCAGGGTGATGAGGGGAGGCTCCTTGGGGTGCTGGCACAGGTGCCAGGGCTCAGGCCCTGCTATATCTCCACTCAGTAACTCCATCTGAGGTAAGGGTGATGAGGGGAGGCTCCTCAGGGTGCCCAAGGGGGTGGCACAGGTGCCAGGGCTCAGGCCCTGCTATACCTCCACTCAATAACTGCATCTGAGATAAGGGGGATGAAGGGAGGCTCCTCAGGGTGCCCAGGGGGGTGGCACAGGTGCCAGGGCTCAGCCCCTGCTGTATCTCCACTCAATAACTGCATCTGAGATCAGGGGGATGAGGGGAGGCTCCTCCTGCAGCCCGGCCAGGCAGGTTTGCAGCCAGTCCCCCTAATTAGATAATCCATTACCAGCAGGGCACTATTTCACTCCTGACACTTTATTTTCCCTCTCCACAGCCACATTTCCCTCAGCACCCAGCATCACTCAGCTCGGTGAAGGGCAATTTGATGCCAAGGAAATCAGGAGGGAGAGAGAAGCACATTAGGAGCAGGGAGAGACTATTTCTTAAGATTTCCTTCCTTCTTATCTCCCAATGACATTAGATTGGGCAGGCAGAGGGCTCCATAAAACATCCCATAAACAATTAGGAGCACCAGAGCCTCTCTGAGCCATTTGTCTGGAGTGCTGTGCTGGGAGGCTGCAGCAATGTGAGGGGTGTGTCTGTGCCTCTGTGCCAGCCCCAGTGCCCAGCCTGGCCCTGGGCACTGCCAGGACCCAGGGGCAGCCACCCTCCCTCAGGAATTCCTTCCCAAGCTCTCAATTAAATCTGACTCAGCAAAGTGTGTTAGGAGCTGAACAGGGATCTCCATCCATTCATTTATTTAACTACAGGCTACACACACAGGACTCACTCAAATGAACAACTGCACAAGGAAAAGGAATCCAGACACAAACTGCCCACACGTGGTAAAGAATCCACTAAAATTACCTGGGACGAGCCTTAATTACAACAGTGCCTGAGAAATACTTTCAAAGACAAAATTATATCTAAAATTGGTGTTTTCCTTCAGTGCCAGTGTCCCGCACTGGTGTTTGTGAACAGGCAAGGGAAGCACCTCAGCACAAGGGATGGACACCACAGTGAGGTTCACATCTCAGCACATCCTGGCCCAGGCGATCCCCATCCCTGGGGACAATGTGACAGCGCCAGGAAGGCAGAGCCATGGCACAGCACCGAGCTCTGGGGCAGGGATGCTGACACGAGCTCAAGGAAAGGGCACAACCATTGCTCTCTCAGAATTTAATTACACTGAGAGAGAGTTTAGAGTGTTCCCAAGGCTGGACATGGCTGGGAGCTTGATTTGGTTTGTGTTCTGTGCAGGAATGGTCAGGGCTGGGTCAGACCTCGGTCCTTGCCCTCATGGGGACAGGGCTCAGAGGGAGCTGTGCCTCTGGGACCAGCCCAGGGCTCTGCCAAGCCCTGCTGCACACAGCTCAGGGGAGGGGACCCATCCCCACAGTGCCCACCAGGGGCTGGCAGGAACCCAAACATCCCCAAAAAGCAGCATTTATACCCACACAGCACTGCAGATTGCACCAGCCCTCCCTTGTTCCCCTGCTCCAGGCCCCACACAGCCCAGAGCTGCTCCCTCCCTGGCAGCCAGGGTGACTTTCTGCAGGGTATCTCAATGTCTGAGTACACAAAAGCAGCTGAAATCCAATTATGATCCACTTGGGCCCCTGCCAACCTGCAGATGAAGTTGCCAAATTACTTCCCATTAACTTTTATGTCTCCCACAGCCACGCAGAGTTCCCCCCAGCCCAGCCCTCTGCCAGTAAGGGTTTAATTGCCAGCCCTCCTCTCCCAGCTCTCTCAGGGTGCTCTGGTGGCCCTGCACCCCTCCTGTCCCCTGGCTGCTGGCACACAGACAGGCACAGCACAGAAACTGCCCACACCTAAAGGCTTGATTCAAAAATCACCCGAGCCCAAACAGAGCCCTTCCCTCAGCTCCCCCAGCCCAGAGGGAGCAGCTGCCTACAGAACATGCCCCAGAAATGCTGGGTGTGGGGCAATTCATGGGCACAGCACAGAGCCACTCAGGAAAGCCTTTTCTCAGACACCATCCTTTTGGGAGAAGGTTTTGGGACTGAAATGGGGAAATCCCTGAGCAGTGTGGAACAGAGACCCCCAGACCTGCCCACCTGAGCCATTCCCTGAGTACAGCAGCTCCCCTGCTCTCCTGCACCCCACACCCCATTTGGGAAGCACCAGTGCATGTTTTCCCCTATGCGATGTCCAGCTTGGAGCACGTTTAGCACTGCAGTGAGATCCAGGATCAGCCTCGCCGAGGAAAAGAAGAAGTGAGAAAGATGCAGGAGAGGTGAAAAATGTGAGAGGCTCGCAGCCCAGCCACTAAGGAAATTTAAGTGGTCTGATGTCAAATCATCACCGTTTCTGGAAGCAGGAGGCTGTCAGCTGATGGATGAGGATGCACAAGCATCTCTATTCCGCAGGCAGGAGAGGCACTAAGGCTAAAATATCACCGTGCTTGGTGTGACAGTCTCACTTAGAGTCACCAGCTTTGGCAGTGTTTGCCTTTGGAGGCCTGTGCCACGGAAATTCAGTTATCCAGCTTGGGAAATTGCCTTTCAGCCATTCTGCTGGGCTGATTAATTAGGCTCCTTTAGCAAAAACATCTGAGAAGCAAAGATCTAACACCTGATTTATTCACTCTGGGGAGAGTGACCCACCCCTGTGCTGTCACTTGTGCTTCAGTTAAGAGCTCTCCACACGAGGAAGAGGAGGGCAGGGCCATGAGCACTGAAATGAGAGGAATCCTGCTGCTGGGCACTGCAGAAACGTGGCAAGGAAAAGGTTTCACCGTGTAATTTCTGTCCCATTAAAATCAGCTTTTTCCCCCTGGGGGTCACTTCAATCCCAGCATTAGCCACACATTTCCACCACACAAAAAACGGGATTGAAAACCCACACCTCCATTAAAAAATCCTCATTTACCTGGGAATTTCCTGCCTGCTACTCCTCCTGCCTGCAGGGCTCATGGTGGGAGGGGGTGCAGAGGGCACGATGGCTCAGATAATACTGGAATCTATAAATACCCCTGTGAAATATCCTCGCTGATAACATCAGGCCAGATTTCAGAAGTTATTTACTCCCAGCAGCAGCTAACCCTACCAATAATCCTGCCAACTGCTCCGGGATTTCTTCTGTGCCAGTGGCTGATGGGTGGCAGGGCCAGGCCTGGGGGCACAGTGGGACCAACCCCTGTGCCCTGGGCAGCCCTTTCCCAGCCTGGCACACACAGCCCGGGGGTCTGAGTCCTGCCTTCCCACCATGGGCTGCCCGAGTGCTTCCACAAGGATTTGGCTATTCCAAAACTCAGGCATCAAAGCCAGAGGCTGCTCCAGCACAGAGGATGTAAAATCCCTTCCCTGCTTCCTTATCAAGGAGGGCCAGGGCTCTGGAGGAGGCAGATGTGCTCCTGGCACACGGCTCACAACACCTTCCTGCTACACCACAGGTAAACCATCTTGTATTCCTGCATCATGGAATCTCTGAGGCTAGAAAAGCCCTTCCAGATCACCGAGTACAACTATTACCCCAGCACTGCTCCCTGTCCCCATGGGCTTTGAAATCCCCCCAGGGATGGGGACTGCACCATTGCCCTGGGATCTGCTACCCACTGCCCTGGGCTGTATCACAGCCAGCAGGACCCAGAAACCATCCCCTGATGGTGCTGACCTGGCATCAGGCGTGTCCCTGGGCATCAAACCCCTCCCCAGCGCTGTAAGCCCCAGGCTGGCACTCGGGAGCGCTGGGATTTCCATTTCCCCTTGGATTTCACTCCAGCACCACCCCAAAGAACAGCTCACTGCCAGCAATGCCGGTCAGGGACAGCCCGGCAAGGAAGGGAAGGACAAATCCTGGCCAAAAATCATCCCTGTCCTGCTCTAACCCATCTCTAACTTGTCTAGGAGCGCTGGGATTTCCATTTCCCCTTGGATTTCACTCCAGCACCACCCCAAGGAACAGCTCATGGGAAGGATGCTCCTGCCAGCAATGCAGGAGCATCCTGCAGGTCAACTACAGCCCGGCAAGGGAGGAAAGGACAAATCCTGGCCCCAAATCCATCCCTCTCCTGCTGTAACCCACCTGGCACTCAGCAGTTTGGGAGCACAGCAGGGAGGTGCCCCCGGCACACAAACCCCCGAGGCTGCAGCTCCCAAACCCACCCTCCTCCTCCAGGAGCACGCTGCCACCCTGTCACCACCCTGGCGCCGGTAATTAGGGACAATCCCAGCTCTGCTTTGATGCTGCTGCTCTTGTGGAGAGAGCAGAGGGTGGAGCTGGGCTCCCGTTGGTTGTGCTCAGACTCATTAGAATGTGCTCAGGGATGTGGATGTTTTAAGGGTCTTTTCAAGTTTTATTCCTTATTTTTCAGATTGATTTACTTGAAGGATCATCAGGGGACCAACCCACGTGCGCATTTCATGCTGTATCCTTTGCTTTTGAACCAAAGGCAGGGTTTTTAACAGAACTGAGTGGGTTTTTATGCTGAGCCACATGAACAGATGCAGCAGGCGAGGGCTGGATCCCAAGTCAGCCACGGATCTGCAAGGCAAAGCCTGCACCAATTCCTCTTGGAACCGTGGAATATCCTCGGTGGGAAGGGACCCAAAGGGATCCCCCAGCCCAGCCCTGGCCCTGCACAGACACCCCAAATCCCACCCTGGGCATCCCTGGCAGCAACTGGAGCTCTGGGGCTGTGCCCGTCCCCAGGGCAGTGCCAGCACCCTCTGGGGATGAACCTTCCCCAAAATCCAGCCTGACCTGCCCTGGCCCAGCCCCAGCCATTCCCTGGCTCCTGTCCCAGAGCAGAGATGGGAGCTGCAGCCCTATGAATCTGCCCTCTCTCCAGCCCCAGCCCTCCTCTGGCCCCTCCAGACCCTTCCTCATCTCCATGGCTTCCCTTTGGCTACTCTCCAATGGCTTTAATGTCTTTTTTTAGACAAAACTGCCCCAGGACTGGGGGTAAGGCCACTGAGGCAGAGCAGAGGGGACAATCCCCCCTGGCTGCTGCTCCCAATCCCCCAGGACAGGGATGCCCCCCCCCGGCTGCCAGGGCACTGCTGCTCCTGTTGCCCTTGGCAGTAGCCAGGACCCCCAGGTCCTTTCCTTGCACACCCAGGGCATGAGGAAATCCTTCTCTCTGGGACACAGTGAAGGAAAGCTGAGCTGAACTGCAGCCCCGTGTGTTTCCTGGGCACAGGAGCTGGGGGCTGGCAGGAGAGGGTCCCTGAGCTGCAGGCAGGGCTGGGGCTGCTCGCCTCTGGCAGATGAGCACAGCTGCCAGCAGAGCTCCCTGGGTGTGCTCTGGAGCTGGGAAGGCCCTCCAGGACGTGCTGGATAAATAAGCACTGCGTGAAGGACAACACTGACCTAAATTCCATCCTGGTGGAGCTGCTCCAGAGCCTCCCCAGGAGCCCCAGCAGAGGGAAAAGCTCCGTGCAGAGCCAGCCCTGCAAGGTGGAGAGCACCAGGAGCTGCTGCAGGCTCAGGAGCTGATTTGCAAGAATTCACAGGAAGGTTTAACAGCTCTTTTATCTTTGGCTCCCTTCTGGTGTTATTTCAACATTGATTTGCATAGTCAATATAAAACTCTTTACATCTAAACTGCCTGCAAGGATGACACCATCAATCCTCGGCTCTATTCACAAAATTTATTATTTGTTTCAATTTAAGAGAGATCATTGCCGGATTACACAGTTGCTGATGAGGATTTATATTTACATTTACAGCAAGCAAAATACACGTCTTGGTTTTTTGGGGTTTTTTTCTTAAGTCATCTCCAGCACTGTGAAAGAGGGAACCAAAATAAAATCAGTGTGTGCGCTCTCCTGAATGCCTGCAGATCCTGTTCTGCCTCATCTTCCCTTCAGACAATATTGCAAATTAGTCAGCATCTGTATCACAGCAGAGCATGAGCTCGATCATGAGGCAGAATTAAAGGGTATTACTGAGACAGCCTTAATCTTCCATGGCTGTGAAATGGAATGCTCAGATGTGAGGGAAAGCTGGGATGCAGAGGGCCCCAGTTGTGCCTCCGTGACATCGCATCAGACACCAGAAATCCACCCCACAAACGAAACCAGAGCAGCAGCAGCCATGGAATGAGCCCCACACAGCAGGGACTGAGCCCCACACATGGCTATCAGGGCAGGGAACACTCCTGGAGAGATTCACAGACAAAGGAACCGAGTTCCAGCAGACATTACACTCAGCCAGCCTGACCTGTTGAGCAGCATCATGCCTGTGATGCAGCAGATTTCACCAAATAAGTCTTTTAACATAAATCTCATGGGATTTGGAAGGAAAAAAACCCCAACCCACAAAATAACAGGGATGCATCACCAAAGCAGCTGAACTCTGCTTTCCCACGTAACTGAGGAGAGAAAATAACTGAGCTGTGATAATATTCTACATCACCCACAGAAGTTCATAAAAGTTACTGCTTCTCTGAAATAAAAGGAGTTTGAGTGTGAAACGACCTGAGCAGAAGCCGAGTGGTGAGTTCTGCCTTGGAAAAATAAAGCAGGTTTGTTTTCCAGGACGAGAGCAGGAGGGATGCTCCATCCCCAGAGCTCCCCTGGGCAGGTGCAGCTCCTTGGGGCACTGCTGAGATCACACCAGGAGCCTCCTGCCCACCTGGACCTGCCAACACCTGCACTGCCCCCTCCCACAGCAGGGACAGGCAGAAACACCCACCCCAAAGCCCCAGGTGAGAAGTGAACTTATCTGAACCAATGTGCAAAGCAGAGAATGTGCAAACACAGCCGAAGCCACCAAAGCTGCACAGCAAGCTGCTCCCAAAGCTCCCAGCTCCAGCCTGGACCCACCTGAGCCTGACATGGGGCCAGTGGAGAGCAGGGTTCAGTTCATTTGTCTGAATTATCACCTCCAGAAATGACAGAGCCTGTAATGACTGATCCATGACCTGAACAATCACCACGTGATCAATGGAGATGAGAGCAGCTCTCCCATCAAACCTGCTCAAAGCAGGATGGGCCCTCCCTCTGACTGAAGGTCTTGAGAAGTGACTCATGCTCCAATGTCTCCTCATTCACCTGCTCTTTTCCCCCCTGTATTTTATTTCCAGTTACCTGCCACTCTTACAAGTGTCCTATAGTGGGACAGGCCTGGCACAGGTGCCCAGAGCAGCTGTGGCTGCCCCTGGATCCCTGGCAGTGCCCAAGGCCAGGCTGGACACTGGGG
>JAWWMS010000031.1:909498-937283 GCA_035048045.1 Chlorospingus semifuscus
CATCCCCTTATCCCATCCCATCCCATCCCCTTATGAAAAAATGATGCCAAAATGCTTATGTATATATTTATTATGATATGCAGGGCTGAGGCCCAGATCTGATGCAGATATTGGATCAAACCCTGTGCTCCCTGGCAATCTAATTTTATCCTGACACGTTGATTGCTTGCTCTTCATCTGTGGCTGCTGTCCCAAAGGGGCTAAGTGAGAGGAGCTGCATTTTTTTTTAACTTTCCTGTAAGATGACATGAAATAAATTCAGAAGAACACACACAAGATCAGTGTGGGGTTTGTTATTCACGAGACAGCTCTGAGAAGGGGAAAAAATTGGAGCTGAGATTCGTGAAGGATGGCACAAAATATGATGGAATTTCTGACTAATAAATCACAGAGATCCATTCCAAACAGAGGGAACTGGTCCATGCTTTTTGGAAATCACTCTGTATTGCTGTCCCTGCTTTCCAGCAGCTGGGAAACAGGGGATTTCCTGGAAAAGCCAGGATCTAATGGGGAATTACATCTCCCAGACCAACCAAAGCCAGCCCCAAATGCAGGTGCAGGGACCCCTCAGGGATCTGGAGTTTCAGAGGAGCCATGTCCCTCACATGCAGCACCTCAGGGAGGGATGCTGAGCTTTGCCACAGGGCAGAATTCATTACCTGTCATTTCAGCAAGGGCTTGCAAGGATTTCCACGGATTTCCATGGGTATCAAACTCCAGATATAAAGCTGAGGAACTCCAGCAAGGGGCACAGTACCAGACCTGGACAGCAAAAGCAACAAGAGCCCTTGGAAGCACCAAAGCAAAGGCAGACAGGAGAATAAACAAGCCCAACAAGAGCCCTTGGGAGCACCAAAGCAAAGGCAGACAGAAGAAACAAGCCCCATGTCAGCCAGAAAGCCACAAGCAGGAGATGCCTGGGTGAAAAGCACATCTCCCCCTCCAGCATTGGTGTATTTTACCAGAAAAGGCCCATATTGAACCAATTTCCCCATTTAGCTCTGCTGAGAGCAGCCAGAGCTGAGCTCCTGCTCTCCCCACCTGACCCCTCAGTGCAGGGGAGGGTCCCTGGCCCCTCTCTCTGGGGTAGCCCTGGGGTCACAGGTTCAGCTCAGCAAATATTGGTGCTGCTAATGGCACAGGAAAACCTGGGGTCAATATTTGCACAGCCAAAGCGATGCCCTTAATTTTCTCTCAAATATTTAAGGGAAAAGTCAAACAGAGACTCACCCTCCCGTCAGGAAAACCTCATTTGCACCACTGACAATCCAGAGTTTCTCACTGAACCTCTCTCACTTCTAATAACCCAAAACTTAGAAGTGTTTCTTAATTTTAGCAGCTTTTTTTTTCTCCTGACCCAGATACCAACAAGCTTTTACTACTGGGAAATGCAATGTTCATGCAGCAGGGCTAAACCCATCATTTATTTCTGCATTAAATTTGGAGAGTTTCTCTCCTTCCTCTTTAATTCCCCACCTTGGTGGTGCTCTGCATTCTCTCCAAGTTTAGAAGGTGCCTTGTGTTCCCTCTCTGGTTCCTCCATCAGCTCAGGGCCCAACCCTGCCTGAATCAAACTGAATATTTCAGACACACCAATGGCGGCTCAGGGTTGGCGTGAGCAGACAAGAATAAAATTGCTTTTTATAAGGTTTTTATTAAAAGCAATTCAGTTTGGAGAACCAGAGCATGAATTAAAGGAGTGGTGCTGGGCTGCGTGTTAATTGCAGCCAGTTAATTTAATTAGGGGCGGCTGATGAGGGCAGGGCAGTGCTGGCTCTGCCACAGCCATGGGGAAAATCCGTGTCCTCAAGACATCCCCTGGATTTTCTGCTGGTTTGACTCACTAGCAATTTTCCTTTTCATGCTCTTTGAGAGGGAGACAACGACAAAAAAAAGGCATTTTGGAGCAGAGAGGAGCAAGTAAAAGACAGGCAAACCCATGAGAGCACTTAGGGAGGAGAGAGCCCTCCTGTGTCCCTGTGTGTGCTCGGGAACTTTTCCATTTACACCCAAGGCTCCAGCTCAGGGGTCACACCAGGCAGCCCCAGCACTGCAGAGGGCACAGCCCTGGCTCTGGGGAGCCTCAGGAGCTTTTAGTGCTTCCAACCAAGACAGGAATTCCAAACAGGAATTCAAGTTCAGTCCCATAAATCACAGCTCCCATCGAAGCCCTGCCTGGGAGTGAGCAGGACTGGGATGTGCTGAGTTAATGTTTGAAATCAAAGTAACCACTGGCAGTCCTCCTGAAACACAGCAAATTTCCTTTAGCCTCACTGCCAGGAAGGAGAATCTTCTCTTCCTTCATTACTTTATGTCCTTTTCTGTGTTTATGAGGCAAAATTTATTAAGGCATTTCAACCATTAATTAATTGAAACCTCTGCTTAATCCCCACCAGAAGTAGGCTGGAATTCTTTAGATTGGAGTGTTTTGGAATTAATTGTCCATCTCTATACCAATGAAATTGTGGATTTGTTCAAATCTAAGGAACATTTAAGGCTGGAGTTGATGTTCTTTTTCAACTGTGATCATTCTGTGATTCTGTGAACACAGTCCGAAAATTCTGAAGGAAAAAATGACAATGAGAGCATCCCTGAGGGAAGCAGACCCATCCCAGCTCCTCTTGTGGCCAAGGCTCCACGTTGGGTCTCTCTTTAGTCAAACCCTTCTCCTGGTTCTTTTCTGTGTGCTGGGAGAGCTCCAGACCCAGTGGGAGTGTGGGCCTGGGGTCTGGGGAGATGGAAATGGGCTGGATTCCATGGATTGACAGAGAGAGGAGCAATCTGCACCCTCTCTTGTAGAGCAGAGGCCTCCAGAGAACGTGGCTGTGCGGGAGGAACAGCAAACCCTGGCCAGCCAAGAGCCACACCAAAACAGCTGCATTATTTAAAATTATTTAATTGGCAGTGAGCGTGCAATCTAAGGCTGCAGTACAAGCAAAAACCCACTTGAGCCAAATTGCTGGGACACAATCATTTGCTGATTAATCCCCAAAGTACACTGTAAAGGACATAGCCAAAGACTTCGGGACAATGGTCTTATTTTTACTGTGCCACATCATATTTTTCATTTACCAGTGCAGTTCTTGTTAAAGACCTGTAATTTCATCTTTGGTTCACCCTGTGAGAAGCCTTTGCCTCATCCCAAAATACCCACTCAGTAAAGCTTTCACCAGAATCTTGCAACCAACAATAAAAACAATCACCTGAAACCACCCTCAATTTGGGGCACTTCCATCAATCCAGCTCCTGCTGATGCTCCCACTGGAGCTCGGGCTCTTAAATGATTTCTCACTTTCATCCTGGCTCTGAAACTGCACAAAATTCTCACATTTGGGCAGCGCTGGAAGCAAGAACAGCCAAGCTGCAAAGCTCCTGGGTCCCCGTGCAAGGCAGGGAGGATTTTGCCCTAAATGTCCCCATTTCCATCCCATCCCTCATGCTAATTGAGTTTTAAACCTCGGCTGGAGCTTCCTGTTGGCAGCTGCTGGCCCAGCTCGCATCCGTTCTGGGGCCATTCGTGTCTCCTGGGCTCCGGGTTCAGCTCCAGGTTTTCCACCCTTTTCCTGTGCAGGGCTCCAGGGAACGATTCCATTCCCTGCTGCTGCAGCTCCCTCCCTCCCTCTCAGCAATAACAAACCCACTAATTCTCACCGCTCCAAGACACCAGAGCCATAGCAATAAAACTTGCAAACAGAGGGGAGAGAGAGAAGCACGTAAATATGATTCAAACCTAAGCTGAAGTTACTAAAATCCAATTGAATTCAAATTTCTTTTCCTCCTTCCCCTGGCTGATGTTTCCCCAAAGCTACTCCCTTGAGTTACACGTGCACAGTCACCCTTCATTTCCATCAGCTGCATTCCCACGTTGGAAAAACTTCACCATTATGGAAAGACCTCAGCATCTTGTGTTGTTTATGGAAAAACCTCAGCATCTTGTGCTGCTTATGGAAAAACCTCAGCATTATGGAAAAACCTCAGCACCTTGTGCTGGTTATGGAAAACCTTCAGCCTCTTGTGTTGCTTATGGAAAAACCTCAGCACCTTGTGCTGCTTATGGAGAAAACAATTTCAGTGATGAAGGTTTTGTCCAGGTGAGTTCTGAGTGCCTGGAATGACTCAACAGCCAGGGATGCCTCTGACACTGGAAAGGTTTGCAGGATGAGACCAAGCAAATGTCTGACCCCCAACTGAAAAGGAGCAGAGCGTTTATAGAAGCACAACAAAGAGTGGTAGCAGCCAGAAAAAAGGGTATGAATTGGGTTTGGAGAAGCATGGGAAGTGTCTCACCATCATCAGCCCAAAGCTTCCTGCTGGAGCACAGGCAGGTGACCCAAGAGGTGACAGCTGTGAAGTGGCCATGCAGGGGTGACACCGACGCTGCTGGGTTTGGGGAGACTTTGGTTGTTTCCAGGATTTCAGCCCTAGGGAACAAGGAGGGTGTTGGTTAGGCTTGGTTGGCAGCACCACTGTCTGCTTCTTACTGCCCAGGAAACGTGGATTTATGGCAAGCACAGCTCCCCAGTTTAATGGGATTTTGGTGGGATAAGAGAATTGACCATACAGGAGGTGCTGAGCACAGACCTTCCAGAAACCAACTGCAAAATAATCTCAGATAACCAAGAAACTGCTGAGATCCTCAAAGATCATCCACTGAAGGGATTTCCCAGAGCAGCTGTGGCTGCCCTGGATCCCTGGCAGTGCCCAAGGCCAGGCTGGACACTGGGGCTGGAGCAGCCTGGGACAGGGGGAGGTGTCCCTGCCATGGCAGCCTTTAAGGTCCCTCCCAACCCAATCCAACCCAACCCAACCCAACTCAACCCACTCTGTGATTCCCCCTACAGAGCACACACAATAAATAAATAAATTTTTTGAGCACTTTCATTCAGGATTCCCTCCAGGGGCAGTACTTCGGGTGCAGACACAGGAGGGTCACCCAGGGGTGGCTCCAGCTCCAGGAGTGACCACAGGATCAGCCCCGAGCTCGAGCTGAAACGTGAAACCTCCCCTGAGCTCCATCAGCCTGTGTGGAAGCCTTTTGCAAAACCAGCCCTAATATTCAAAATTTAGCAACACCATCTGTTAGAGACTTTGTTAAATAAAAACAACTCATTACTGAACTTAGATCTGGGAGAAGGATGGCTTTCCTTCACATACAACTGATTTTCTTCAGCTGGAAAAACACAAATAGTTGTTTCCCAGCATTTCTGAACCATTTCCAAAGGTTTCTGACAGCAGCCACGTTCCTAACCTGTAGCCAAAGAAATAACTGTACTATTAATCTGGAGCTGGCAGTAACTCCTGACATTTGAATTATGCTGCTGAAAGGTGTCTTTTACCAGCTGGTAAATAACGATCCCCGAATTACAGATATAAATCTGGGGAGGTATGAATGCACAGCTCAAAGTGATGAAAATGTTTAATAAAATATGGCCCAGAAATGGAGAGTGTGATTAGATTCAGCACCTTGACCAGGGGGGTTTCTGGATCTGCTGGCAGAACCAGAACAGCCCCTGAGGATGGAACACCCCTGTCCCAGGGACAAATAGAATTGGTTGGGTGGTTATAATTAGTAAAACCGGTGGTTATAATTGGTAAAACTGGTGGTTATCATTGGTGTAACTGGTGGTTATAACTGGTGTAACTGGTGGCTATAATTAGTAAAACTAGTGGCTATAATTGGTGCAACTGGTGGTTATCATTGGTAAAATTGATGATTATAATTGGTAAAACTGGTGGTTATCATTGGTAAAACTAGTGGCTGTAATTGGTGTAACTGGTGGTTATCATTGATACAACTGGTGGTTATCACTGGTGTAACTGGTGCCTATAATTAGTAAAACTGGTGGCTATAATTGGTGTAACTGGTGATTACCATTGGTGTAACTGGTGGTTATCACTGGTAAAACTGGTAATTATCATTGTCCCAAGAAATCTAAACAACCAGTGTGTCATGAAACCTCTTCTTAGCTACCCAGGTTCCTATGGCTGCAGCAGAGAAGAGCATTAATGATGAGCCCTGCTGATAATCAGCAGACCGTTATTAATTTTGTTTCCCCAGTGAGGTTTGATGAAGATATGGTTTCCTTTTGGGGCCTGGATTTGTCACCTCTGTGATTCAGACTTATGTCATAGATCTCTAATGACAGAAATTGGAAAAAGCTCAAAACTGTAGTTTATTTTTTCAATACTTTTTTTCAAATCACTTTTTAAAATGATATCCCAAGCCAACTATTCTACAAAAGCCATAGCAGCTTGATCTGAAATGGCTTTATTTTGGTGCTTCACTTTCAGTTTTTTGGAGTATTACATTTATTCATTATAATTTTTTGTTGGTTTTTTGGCAGTGAATAAAGACAATTTTTTTCACTTAAGATTGATTTTTCTAATTGCAGCCTCACCAAAAATCCCCAGCAGAGCTTCTCCAGTGACTTGCACAAGTCCCTGACTGCAGTTCACAGCCTGAGACAGAGCTCACCCAAGTGCCTGCATGGAAGAGATCTCTGGGTGTGACTCAGTGAATATCATGAGATATTTTGGGATGGAAGGGACCCACAGGGATCCCCCATCCCAGCCCTGGCCCTGCCCACACACCCCAAATCCCACCCTGGCCTTCCCTGACAGTGCCAGCACCCTCTGGGGATGAACCCTTCCCAATAATAGAACAAAATAATATATACAGTTTATATATTATTATATTATTTATATAATCCTTATATATTATTATAATATTATTCTAGTATTTATATTATATATTATAATATAATATAAAATATAAATATAATATAAAAATATATAATAGATATAATATAAAATATATAATCTATATTATAATATGATTATATATTATTATAGTCTTTTATATTATATGCATATACCTTTTTATATACAGGTGCATATAAAATATATTGTAAATAGTAACACAGCCTGGGGAATGGTGAGTGACCTTTCTGAGTACTGAGACACAGCACAGCTCAGTCCAGGCTGGATTTCTCACCCCACAATTGTGATGATCAGCCACAACTGCCACTTCAGCCCAGATCTGGGTCCCACTCCTCCAGCTCGCTCTCAGCTGAGCCTGGAAGGCAAGCTGGCAGGGAAGGAGCAGGGGAGTTCATTCCCAACTGCCAGTGCAGTTCCTTCTCCAGCACTACAGTCGTTAGCTGTGCAGCACAACACCCAAGTTACTCCTTTGCAGCTCCTGCAGAGCTTTCCCTGCCATGCTCGGGGTGGTTCCACCTCATTGCTGCTGTGCCTCACTGCTCCCTTATTGAGGGAGGCACTGCCCATCCACGGGCTCAGTAATCAGTCGCGTTCCCAAATCCATGTGTTCCCCTGAAAGGAAGGGATCTCTGACACAGCATCTGCCTGTGCTCAAATTACAAATTGCAGTAATGAGCCTCTGCTTCTGCTCATCCCAGCCCACCTGCCATGGCAGGGACACCTCCCACTGTCCCAGGCTGCTCCTGTTCTGTCCAGCCTGGCCTTGGGCACTGCCAGGGATGCAGGGGCAGCCACAGCTGCTCTGGGCACCTGTGCCAGGGCTGCCCATCCTCAAATCACCAACCCCACCACCCTCAAATCCCCAGAATCTTCTCAATGCAGGCCTTACTGAGGCCATCTCTGGCGTGGGGATGAAGAACATGCCAGGGCATCACTGTGCATTTCCTGGTGACCAGCACCAACCTTCCTCAGAGCTCTGCTCAAACCCACCCCACAGCCAGGCTGAGACCCAAACAAGGACCAAACCCAACCCTGCCAGTTCCTCACCAGCTCTCTGGGCTGGGGATTAAACCAATGAAAGGGGTTTTTGAGGAAAGCTGGTACAGCAGAGGAAGAGCTGGGCTGCAGGAGCTGGAGCTGGCGTGCAAGGCTGAATTAATAGCTTAATGCAATTCAGTTCTTACTGGTTGCCTGGAAACTAACTTCGAGAAAAAAAAGAGGAAAAGCACAAACCATAATGGGTGTAGAGGGCTTAATAGGGAATTATTGATGCCACCAGACTGTCTGACAGTCTGATGGATTTCTAACCAAATCACTCCAAATGCTCCTTTATTATTATTATATGTTCTCCTCAACAACAAGGTCCAAGGCCAGAGGAGAGGAAATATTCCTGGAGCTGGGGTTAATGCCTGCAGGAGGGGCTGGTGTGTGCAGGGCAGCCTGGATGATCTGCTTCTGTGCTCAGCATCTCCTGCAGCAGCAAACACACAGAGAATCCCTGCCCTGCCCTGCAGAGCTGCTCACAAGCAGGAGCTGCTGGGCTCCAGCTGCAAACAGAACTGCTCGGGCAGCCTAGCCCCAGCCCAGCCAAGCACTGCCCCGGGGAGGGTTTGGTGCCTGCTCATCCCTGTGCTCATGGGGAGGGATAAAACCTGCTCTGCAAAGCTCCTGCCTCCCCAAAGGCTGGGGGGTCCTCTGGGCTGAGCAGAGCCTGGAGGAGATGAGGGATCACGGCAGGAGAAGGGGACCAGAGGCTGCTGGTTTTGATGGAAAGCTCCTGCTCATCCCAGTAAGGGCCTCATCCATCCCAGTGAGGACCTGCCAAGTCTGGGAGGGCACGAAGCTAACTGTTAATGATGCATATTTTAATTAGCTAAGGAAGCAGCTCAATGGTTCTGGCAAACAGAGCAAACAAATCCTGTCCCTGCAGCAGCCCCAGGTCACAGCAGCATTCCCCAGGGCAGCTCCCACAGCCAGACCCTGGTGCCCATCTTGGGATAGTGCAGCTTTTATCCTGATTGTTTTGGACAGGAATGAGGTCAGTTTAATTACCTTAACCTTCAGATGAGCACCCACCTCTCTGCTGGATGTGTAACTCAAGCACTGAAACACCAACCCAGAAAATCCCCAGCACCCTGGGGCTGCTCAGAGCCTCCCACACACCCCCCCAGCTCTCAAGAACAAACCTGGCAGGATTTCAGGGTGAGGACATCAGGTGTTAGAAACACCTTTGAGAACAGACCCTGTCTCTCCTCCCATCTCCAAGGTGCACTGGACAAGGCTGGATAATGTAATATAGAACATATTGTAATATAGAACAGAGCAGGGCTAATTTTGAGTCTGCTCCTGATTTATCTGTGATGTCAAGATATTCAGTAGATACCTCGAGAGCATTTAAAATAGTCTCTAAATAAAGCAAGTCATTATTTCTTGCTAAAAATGGGGTTTAAAATGAGCTAGTTACTGAAAAAAACAACAAACTGTAAATTGTTTTCCAATTCCATAGGTCTCTTTCCTGTTTCCCAGTGATCTGTGGTAATAAAGTACCAACATGGAGATCTAAGGCCCCAATAAAATTATTTAATGATTTACAGAATGCACATCAAATCCCTACAACCCAGGCTAAGACAAACATAATCACACACCTTTTTCATTACAGTTCTTTGGACACTGGGGGAATAATAGAATTTAGCTCACCAGTTCACTTATTTTTCATTGTTATCCCATTACCCACAAGTTCTGTTTCCCATGTATCTCTTTTTAGGAGTTCTTGAACCAACAAACCTGGAAGGTGGAGCTGTTTGAGCCCTCAGTGGTGAGAGGAATTTCTGCATTTTCCAGAAGGAATGGAAGGGAGGACGTGGCTTCCAGGCTGAGGAGCTAAAAAACCATTTAGGTATGGACCTCCCTCCGAGGCAGTGTGGATTGCCAGGCTGTGCCCTCTCTGTTGGGAGTGTCTGTGCCACAGGCAGTGTGAGGAGCCCAGGAAGCAGCACAGCCCCACCTTGGGAGGCACCTGGGGCAGGTGAGTGCAGCATCTTCTCCCACAGGAATCTCCATGGACACAAACTGTTTAATGGGAAAACGTCTGGTGAGAACATCCCCCCACTCTTCCCCACCAAAACCCAGAGGCGCCAGGCTGGCCACAGCTGCCATTGATCAATGACCAACAGCTGGGCTTGGCCTCAGAGCCTTTTCCAGCCTTTACAATGATTTTTCCAGCCTTAGCAGCTCCAAGATTCCCTGGGGAATGAGCGCTGAGCCCACAGGACTCTCTGTGTGCCAGGCAGACCCTGCAGAGGGGAAGCACCCCACATTCCATCCCTGGGGAATGAGCCAGGAATGGGAATGTTCCACACTCCATCCCTGGGGAATGAGCCAGGAACGGGAATGTTCCACATCCCATCCCTGGGGAATGAGCCAGGAATGGGAATGTTCCACATCCCCGCCCTGGGCTCCAAGGGGTGGCTGGCACTGGCACCCAGCTCACCTGGAGAGCCTTCCCTGGGCAGAGCAGGGGGGAGCCCCTGGGGCAGGGCTGTGGGTGCCAGCCAGGCTGCCAGGCTCAGCAGGGGCAGCTCAGGGGGCTCTGCTGGCCCAGCATCCCCGCAGCAACAGAAGGGGATGTGGGAAGCAGAAATCAGTGTGCTGACACCTGCAGAGATCATTGAAATCAGTGTGCTGAAATCACTGAAATCATTCAAATCATTCTGCTGACACCTGCAGAAGTCATTGAAATAATTGTGCTGAAATCATTGACATCATTGTGAAATCATTGAAATCATTGTGCTGAAATCATTGAAATAATATTGAAATCATTGAATTCACTATGAAATCATTGAAATCATTGCACTGATACCTGCAGAGATCATTGTGCTGACACCTGCAGAGATCATTGAAATCATTGTGCTGACATCTGCAGAAATCTTTGTGCCCGAAACCTGCAGAAATCATTGAAATCATTGTGCCTGAAACCTGCAGAGATCATTGTGCTGACACCTGCAGAAATAATTGAAATCATTGTGCTGACACCTGCAGAAATCATTGAAATCATTGCGTCTGATACCTGCAGAAATCATTGAAATCATTGTCTGACACCTGCAGAAATCATTGAAATCATTGTGCCTGACATCTGCAGAAATCATTGAAATCAATCATTGTGCTGACACCTGCAGAAATCATTGAAATCATTGTGCTGACATCTGCAGAAATCATTGAAATCATTGTGCTGACCCCTGCAGAAATCATTGAAATAATTGAGCTGAAATCATTGAAATCATTGTGAAATCATTGAAATCATTGCAATTATTGTGAAATCATTGAAATCATTGTGCCGACCCCTGCAGAAATCCCTGAAATCCATCCTGGCACTGACCCCTGCAGCAGGACTGGCCCTCACCAGGTCCCCTGTGCCCCCCTGAGCACAATGCCCGGGCATTCCAGAGCTGGGCACTGCAGAGCTGGGCTCAGCTGCTCTTGTGGCCCTGGCACAGCCCCTGCCCAGCCCCTGCAGGTGGGAGAGCCTGCAGCCCACCAGCCCCTCTCCAAACAGCCTCACCAGAACCTGCTCACGGGAACTGCTGGCTCCTCCTGCCACCTGAGGAATTGCAGGGATTTATTTCAGCCCAGGAGCTGTCTCCCACTTGGTGAACTTTTGGTGGTGGACATAGTGAAAAGCATCCCTGAGCCCTTTCTTCTGGAAGGAGGGAGATGTCCTCCTCAAGTTCAAAAGTGTCAAAGTCTGATTTCTTTGCGGTGGCTGGAACACGTCATTCCAGGCTGTTACTCTGCAAAATAATTCACAGATTCCAAACACTGATATTTACAGCTGAAGCACAACTCCTAAAGTCTCATGGTTCTAATGGGAATGTTGGCAGGTCCTTTATTATGTCACAGTGAGCAGTGGTGTTAAAAGTTCTGGAATCAAACTATCAATGCATGATAAATGGGGGGTGAGCTGCTCGTGTCACACCACTTATTAAGTTGGTACCATAAATTATTGCACTGTAAAAATCAATGTTTACTTCAGACTTCCCTCCCGTATTTTCATTGCTATTTTCTAGAATTCATTTTAAAAACTACAAGTAGCAAAAAAAGGAAAAAAAAGAAACCCAAAACCACGTGAAACAGGAAAATTAATTTTCTTCAGGCTGAATTGTTCTCTATTACCTAAACAAAACAACAGCTGAGGGTGTTGCAGTTATTAAAACCAGCCAGACAAGAGAGGATGAATTGGAGATGGATCAGACCGTGAAGTCAGATATTAACCAAAAATTCCAGGAGTGGAATTAAGGAAAGTATGATTTGTTTGGGTTTTTTTTGAGGATGAATCACTATTTATCAGCCAATTTAAACTTTTTATTCCCAGATGAGACCTCCAGGAACACTGAGTGCAGCATGAGTGTCCCTTTAATGGCAGGCACAATGTTCTAATGTTAATTCTCCTGGATTTTGCACAAGGAGAAACATCCTGTGCTGGGGCAGGACACCCTGTGACCCTCCCCTGCTCCAAGGGGATGCTGAGAGCTGCCAGAGTCTGCCTGGATGGCACAAAGGGAGGAAAATCCTTCCTTTCCTTGTCCCGAGCTCTCAGCCTGCTGGGGTGCCCAGCCCTCCCATCCCTCCCCAAAAGACTCCCCCACATTTAGGATCCAGCCCTGTGTTCCAGGGAGGTTTCACAGCTGTCGAATCCTGCTGGGGAGAACTCAGGAGCAGCCAAGGCCAAAGGGATGGTGTGGGAGGAGATCCTGTGGCCCTGTTTGCCCTGCCCAGCCCCAGGTGAGCTCAGGATCACACCTGGCCTAAGGCTGCCACAGTGTCACACATGTTCAGGAGCAGCCTGGCGGGTCCTGTGAGCACAAACAGCAAGAGAAAACCACATTTTCTAGGTTTTTACACCCAAAGAGTGAAGCTTTTTTAGAAAAAAAAAAAAAATTATCCCTGGTGTTTCTGCCAGTTTGGTTTCAGCTTCCACTTGGCAGGAGCTGCCCGCCAGCAGCGCGTTCCTCACTCTGTTTTGATAGACTCTGTCTCCCAAAATCCCAGTTTTTGGGGATTCCTCTCCTCCAGCCCAGCACCCAAGCACTTCTAGAGCGTTCCTGCATTTACCAAGTGCCACCTGCAATGTGCAGGCTGGCAAATTCTGCTTTGCTGCAGGCCAGGCACAGCCGTGGGATTTATTGCCCGTAAGTCAGAGATTCCGCAAACAGCAGCACCAAAGAGCACATTAGCTCTGCTCTGAGCGAGCACAGCCCATCTCCAGCGAGCCTCCCTGACAGGTGATGCAAAGGGGAGAAATTAGGAGGCCTCAGAAGCTTTTATGGCTGTTCTTAGCTCGTGTGTGTGTGCACAGCATGGGGAGCGGCGTGCTGCGTTGGGCTGGCCGTAAATAACAGGGTGAAGCAGCCAGGTGTCAGTGAGGGCTGCAGGAACCTGAGAGGGACCATTCCCACCTCCCTCAGCACAGGGACAGGATCCCAGCCTGGGCAGGAGGCACCAGAGCTGGGGAACGTGGGGATTTGGGGTTCCAGCAGGACACTGCCTGGGTTTGCTTGGTGGCCACCCACACTCTGGGATTCTGGCATTCCCCTGCCCTAAAAATATAATAATAAAAAAAAAGAAAAAAAAAAAGAGTAAAGAGTCTGAATTTTGCAGGATAAAAGTTTAAATAGTAAACTTTACCTGCCTTTAAAAGAGAAGGGACTGAGGAAGAAGCTGCCTATGATTTAACAGCTTCAGCAAGGATTCTGTGCAGAAAGGAAAAGGCTGTCACAGGCCTCCCTGAAAAGTCTCTCAGATCTCAGGCCAAGATTCCCCCATCCTACAAATAAACCTTTTAACCCTCTTGTTGGCCATGCTGCCACCTAACAGGGGGTCCTAGGGGTCGAGTACCTGTGCCTGTTATTGCCTGGGGCTCAGCAGCTCTGCCAGGCAGCATTCTGCAGATGCACAAACTCATTAATCCTGCAGGTTCAGGGTGCATCTGCAATCCTCTTGCATCCCACATTCCAACCTATTACCTCTAATTTAGATCATCTGCCTTGTTTGGTACCCGGGCTGTCTGCAGAGGATCAGAGCCAGCCCAGCTCCCTGCACAGAGAGTGCTCAGTGCTGGAGAGTGAGCTCAGAGCTGGGCTGAAACCAGAGATCCATCCCTGAGGAGCCTCCCCTCAGTGCCCACAGTGTCCTGGGAGCACGGCCTGGTGTGGAATGAAAATCACACACCTCCTTCTCCCCACAGCTGGGAAGCGTTCACTGATTAAACCAACCATTCTTCTGTAACAATATGAAATTAAAGGGGTTTTTTTGCTTAAGACTAATAGACAGAGGCAATCTGAGCCAATCTTGTGTGTCAGTGTGGAGGAAGGATGTGCTGCAGAGCACATCTGGGGCAGATGTTTAATGACACTGCACAGAGCCCCTGTGCCTCAGCTGGGGCTGCCCTGCCCATCCCATCATTCCTTACAGGGCTGCTGGGGTCTATTGCCCATCCCTCGATGGTTCTGTCCCTGACAAAGGATTCTCAGAATCCCAGAATGGGTTGGGTGGGATGGGACCCTAAAGCCCACCCAGTGCCACCCCTGCCATGGCAGGGACACCTCCCACTGTCCCAGGGTGTGCCAGTGTCCAGCCTGGCCTTGGGCACTGCCAGGGATCCAGGGCAGCCCCAGCTGCTCTGGGCACCTGTGCCAGGGCTGCCCACCCTGCCAGGGAACAATTCCTGCCCCATATCCCATCTGACTCTCCCCACGAGTGCCTTTTGCCCGGTTTGAGGAGGAGGGCAGTGAGTTGCACAGGTTCTGTGGTGCCCAGGCTGTGCAGCCCAGGCAGGATCCCCCCTGTGCCCACAGCCCTTCCCTCCCAGAGATCCATTCCTGAGCCCCAGAGGGATGGGGGCAGCCCAGCCCCACAGCTGGAGCCTCTCCCATGCCAAGGGAAGCTGTGCTGGCCCCTCTGCAGCTCAGGGAGGGAGGGAGGCAGCTGCCTTTGGTTTGCAGCAGAGATGGATGGGCTGGGATAACCCAGGCAGGCTGCAGCCCTTCCCCTGCAATCCCTGCTCAGCCAGCTGTGCAGGTGCACAGGGACCCTTTAGGTCCCTTCCCACCCAAACCATTCTGGGATTCTCTGCTATTTATGTCTCAGAGCTCCTAATTGACTTCCTGCATGTTACACCTATTATGTTCAACCTTAAAATAGTGCTTCTCTTTATATTATTTTTAATTAAGTGCAACATTTCTGGGGGGCTTTTTTGTTGTCATCCTGACCTTTCCAGAGCACTGAGCTTTGCCAGCAAACCCAATCATTGCCCATGCTGCACAAAGGCAAAGCTAACTGCAAAATAATATTGGTGCCATCTATTTATGGCAGGTATAAAATCCCCCAGGAAGCTGGTAAATCCCCTTCTCTGTGCTCAGACACGAGGGGCCACAGCACTCCTCTCCAGGAGGCTTTCATTATCCAATAGTGGTGATTGATGCTGTTCCTGAGTAATCTTTCAGATAAATGAGCCCTCCCCACCTCATTTCCATAACTGTGTTATCACTGTGTGAATTAGCTCCTCACACTTCTGCAGAGTTACCTCTCCAACAGGAGTTTCTCTACAGGGCAATAGAAACATCCAGCAAATAAAAAACACCCCAGCAAGTGCTGAATACCTCCCAGCAAAGCTCAGATTCCTCTCTTTTAACAATTAAAATATTGACATTTCTTCATCCACTCCTTCCTCAGCAGGTGAGGAAATCCAAACCAGGAACAAGGAGCAGGCAGAAGGGAGGGATGTTTTCTAGGGAAAACTGTGGCCAGCCAATAAAATCCAGCCCAGACATAAAATCCACCTTTGTGAAAATTCTCCTTTGTCAATATCTACAGGAGTTTCCTGAAACATCTCTTCTTTTGGGAAAACAGCTTCAAGCTAAATTAAAAACCAGCTTCAGAAATGGGGTTTAGAGGACTCTGGACAAGAAAAGCCATTTGTTCTGAGGCAATCTGGGCTTGCTTAGATTGTTCCCTCCATCCTGAGCTGAGGAAGGTGAGCAAACAGGCAGAGAGGGGGCCTGGGTTTGAGTGCTCTGGATGAAAGGACCCATTCCAGGCCAGTCTCTGGTTGTGCTCACTATAAACCCATTTTTCCAAGGGTCTCACATAAATCCAGACGTGCTCTGGCACTGAATGAAGAGCGGAGCTGAAACCAGGCTGGGGATTTGGGGGTGTGGGTGCTCACACTCAGCAACGGAGGTCTCACACCCCATTGCTGCTAGGGATTTAACAGGCTTTCTTCAGCAAAAACAACTTAGATTTAAAAAGAAAATAAAATATGTTAAGCCCTTTAGTGAGGACAGAATGTGAGATCAGAGCAAAAACCAGCTGTGGAAAACTACAACCATAATTCAGCTGCTCAGATATTTCAGTATTTTCAATTTTAAAGTCATTTTTGCACAAAAGCTGTCACATCCACAACTTGACCAGTGCCATATATAAAAAATGTCATTCAGAATTATTTTAATCACAACAAACGTTCCCAAACCAGGTTTTAAGGCAGTACCTAGTAGTAGCATTTATCTAGAACAGCACCAACTCTGCTGGCACCTCGGGAGCTTTGGGAATTTTTATTGCTCCTCTAGAACAGGGACACAAAGGCACAGCAGTCCCTGGGATGGAGAACACAGGGAGGCAGCCACAGAACCCATGGATTCCCATCGAGGTGAATCCTGCAATTTATCCCTCTGCAATAAAATCACAGAATTGGTGTCACCACTCCAGGAGTTCAGGGCCACAGACTCCTCCAGACTCCTCTCTGCTGGCAAACAAGGCTGGGCATTAATGATGGGATCATTCACATTTCTGCCAAGCTGATGCCAAAATGTCCTCAAAACTTAAAAAACCCCAACTTTGGTGATGTTTGTATTAACTATAGGCAACTACCACCTCTTATAAATCAAGATTTTTGTTGATTTCATCAAGAAATCAAGATTTTTTTGTTGAAAACAAACACATTTGCCTCCATATCCTGGGACCTTGTTCCTCAGCCTTGGGACGAGCTGAGTTTCCACTGAGACATCTTTCAAGCCTTTGCTCCCACACGTTCTTAGATTTCCCATCAAATTATATAGAAAATACTTCTGTTTGCACCCAGCCTGGCATTACCTGTGGTGCAGGTGGAGCTTCCCCACTCCCTGGGCTTTGTCCCCCGCAGGTCCCTCAGCAAGGACACTCTGGGTGTGGGAATGGGAGGAAGGACCCAGCAGCTTTCATCCTCTTCCACTTCTCCTTGACGGATTTCCTTTCCTTTGGAATGTTCTCTGTGAGACTGTGCCAAAACCAGCAGCATTCCTCAAATTCAATTTGTTATTCCTTGAACAACAGAAGGAAACGCAATATTCTTGGGAATACAATATGCAAAACATGCTTGGGTTTATTATTTGAAAAACTCAGACAGCTTTGCCTGTGGAGATAAGGGAGAGCAGAAATAACATCCCTATGCAGAAATAACATTCCCTATGCAGAAATAAATCTGTTTTTCTCAGCAACATCCACAAATGCTGTCCCAGGGGTTTCCCTGGCCCTGGCTGGACACAGCACATCCCTGCAGCAGCCACGTGGCTGTGAGAAGCAGCTCAGAGCCATGGGGAACTGCCCAAATTTCACCTTGCTGCCTGCTCCCATCCCCAGGGAGCTGCAGCAGCTCTCCCCTGGAGCTTGCAGGATCTGATTTCCCCTTTCCTGCAGGATGTGATTTCCCCATTCCTGGAGGGTCTGATTCACCCATTCCTGCAGGATCTGACTTACCCCATTCCTAGAGGATCTGATCTACCCATTCTTCCAGGATCTGATTTCCCCATTCCTGGAAGGTCTGATTTACCCATTCCTGGAGGATCTGATCTACCCATTCCTGCAGGATGTGATTTCCACATTCCTGGAAGGTCTGATTTACCCATTCCTAGAGAGGATGTGATTTCCCCATTCCTGGAGGATCTGATCTACCCATTCTTGCAGGATCTGATTTACCACTTCCTGGATTAATCTGATTTCTCCATTCCTGGGGGATCTGATTTATCCATTCCTGGAATATCTGAGTTCCCCATTCCTCGAAGAGCTGCTGAGCTGTCCCTGCCCATGGCAGGGGTGCAGTGAATGATCTCTGAGGTCCCTCCCAGCCCAGGGCTCAGTGCCAGGACAGGACAGGAGAGGATGCTCCATCCCAGATCCCAGGGCACAGTGCCCTTGGTGCCAGGACAGGAGTGGGGGATGCTCCATCCCAGAGCTCTGGCTGAGCCAGGGCTGTGCAGGAGGGGGCCAGAAGCACCCACAGCACTGCTGCTGACTCAGCACAGCTTTGCCTCAGCATTCAGGGCTCTGTGGGCAGCTCCAGGCTCCCTTCCAGCCCCTCAGGAGAGCCCCTGCCCTTGCATGGATGCACACAAAATGCCCCCACTCAAATTCAGGCCAGCCCTTCCTCCTGGACACCACGCTGAAGGCACAAAGCAAGCAGCAGCACTCCCCAGGCTGCTGGACTCCTCTCCCAGCCCTCACTCTCAGCCAAGAACTCCCACAGAAACGCTTTTATATCTCAAGACTACTTGAGAGCAACCTAAGTACTGCACTTTCACTGCCAAATTTAATTTCTTCGTGGAGCTCTCAGCTCCCTTAAGGCTTGCCAGGCTCTCTGAGGGCTGAGAGCTCCTCAGGGCACGGCCTGGCCTCTGCCATGGGGGCACAGCAGGCCTGAGGAGCTTTCAGGCCTGCCCTGCTGCCCTGTGCCCTTCTCCTGCCTTCAGAGAGCAATTCAGCATCTCGAGTACATCCGAGTGCTGCAGTCACCTCCTGCCAGGGGGGCTCACAGGGACCCTCTGCAACCCCTGAGGCTGGCACAGCCCTGCCAGCCCAGCAGTGCCAGCTGCGCCCATGCCCACCCTGTGCCCTGCTCTGAGAGCCACCTCCAGGTGCCACCCCCAGGGATGGGCACTGCAGAGCCCCCTGGGCAGTGCCAAGGCCTGAGCCCCTTCCCATGGGGGAATTCCTGCTGCTGTCCTACCTCAACATCCTGAGGCCATGTCCTCCCCTCCTGTCCCTGTTCCCTGGCAGAACAGGTCCCCCCTGGCTGTCCCCTCCTGGCAGGAGCTGGGCAGAGCCACAAGGGCCCCCCTGACCCCCTTTTGTGCAGGCTGAGCCCCCTGCCAGCCCCTCAGTGCCCTCACAGAATGGGGCAGATCCCCTGGGTGGATTGTCACGGCGTGTTGTGATAAAACCCTCCAGAGAACAGAGAGTGAGGCCAGAAACAGGGATGGTGCAGTACCCAGAGTCAATTGGAGAAACAAAATTAGAAACAATCTGTGTTTCAAAAATGTGGTCAACAGAATGCATCACCATGACAATTCTCGCTAGAAGCAACAAGAGAGGTTTGCTGGCACTGCTGAAGGAGGGCTGGTTCAGAGTGAAGATTCATCAAAATGCAATTTACAGCACCAAAAAAATATATCTGTAGTGGCATTTCATTGACTTTTATTCTTAAAATGTGAGAACCAGACTGAAGAAGCATTACCTTACACTGAATTCTGTGAAAATCCTGATCCTGACGGAAAACCAGAGACATCTTTAGCGTGTTCCTTGGTGGTTGCATTCCAGACAAAGCTAAAATAAGGATCAAAGATTTATATCACAGATATAAAATAAAATCAAACGAGATTTCAGATTAAGGCACACAGAGGTGGGCTTGAAATGATAAACATGGCTCTAAAAGGAAACGTAAAGAAAGGATTAAGAGACCCACGCACTGAACAATAATTCCCTTTAAAGGTGCCACCATGTCCCAGCTGTGAGAGAAACACAACCGGCTGCAGTTTAATGATGGCTCTCTCAAAACGTCCCATCCAGGGGCTGGACATCCCTCCCTGCCACGCTGGGTGAGGATTCAGAGCCACAGAAATGGATTGGTTTCCTTGGGGCAGCTCTCCCGATGGATGAGGGCACCCAAAGGTGTTCTCTGCATCGTGGTGGGGAGGGCTCCGCTGCAGAGAGAGAAAAAGGGAGAAAAATCTGCCTGGAAGGAGAGAGCCAAGGAGCCCAGAGGGGCTGGGGTGCCCTGGGTCCTGGCAGTGCCAGGCCAGGCTGGGCATTGATGGGAGCACCAGGGACAGGGGAAGGTGTCCCTGCCATGGCAGGGTGGGATGGATGAATTAAAGAGCTGAGCTATTCTGGGATTGTGTGATCACAAAAAGCCCAAGGAAACACGGCAATGTTTTGATGACAAATGAAACGAAGAGCAGCTCTGGCTGGGGGTGGAGGTGGGATGGAAATCACGTCTCCACCTCTGGAGCTTCCCCCAGCAGCTCTCCCTCAGGAGTTACTATTTACTACATTTTAGGGAGTGCAGGCACTGAGGATAAATTTCCTCTCTTAAGCCCATAAATCTCTGCAGGTCTGACTGAACGCTCAGCATGGTATATGTGTGTGGCTGGCCTGACCTTGAGCTGGGGAAAACTTTGTTAAAAAACTTCTCCTTTTGAAAAGAACCCCACTGCAGGCTGGGTGCACAGCTGTCCATCAATTGCCACGAGTTCTCTTAATTTTTTAGTGCCTAACTAACATTTCTTTCTCATCAAAATACTTGGTGTCAAATATTTCATTTTGGATGCTAGGCTATGTTAAAAAATAGTAAATCACTTAGCAACTAAAATGAAATAGCTAATGTGAGGTCAGATTGGTTACCTTGTTGATTCTGGGATGAAATAACAATTTTTTATCATTTTTGCTTTTAACAAAGCTTTTTTTTTTTCTTTTTTCCCCCTGGCAATTTCGAATTGCCAGAGAATAAAATAAATATATTATCCCCAGGTAGGTACTGTATAAGTAAAATATGGCAGAGTTGTAATAGAACACTGAAAAACTCCATTACATTGCTGTTCCTCTGTCAGAGGCAGGAGTGGCTGGAGCAGCACCTGTATATCTCAGTGATATCTAATTCCCAGGGAAAGGCTCCCAGCACTGAGAGCACAGGCAGCTGCAGGCAAGCAGGGCCATCAAACACTGCCAGCACTGGGATTATTCACAGGCTGGGCCAGGGAACAGCAGAGAGACAATGGCTGTGATATTCATAATTCATGGTGGCATGAGCTCACCTCACTGCCAGTGCAACTCCTGACGGACCCAGGTCAGCCCTGATGGACCCAGAGCAGCTCTGATGGATCCAGATCAGCTCTGGTGAGACCCAGGTCAGCCCTGATGGACACAGGTCAGCCCTGAGGAATCCAGGTCAGCTCTGCAGGACCCAGCTCAGTTCTGATGGGACCCAAATCAGCCCTGATGGAACCAGATCAGCTCTGCAGGGCCCAGTTCAGGTGTACTGGACCAAGATCAGCCCTGATGGACCCAGATCAGTTCTGATGGACCCACATCAGCTCTCATGGACCCAGCATATCTGTGCTGGACCCAGATCAGCCCTGATGGACCCAGACCAGCCCTGATGGACCCAGATCAGCTCTGATGAACCCAAGTCAGCTCGGATGGACCCAAGTCAGCTCGGATGGACCCAAGTCAGCTCGGATGGACACAGATAGTTCTGCATGACCCAATTCAGCCCTGCTGGGTGCCGTCCATGCCAAGCTGACCACTGACAGCCCCCCCCTCTCCCCACAGGCAGGGCCACACTGATAAAACGCAGAGCTGGGACATTTCCCGGCGCAGGGCTGCGCCTGCACTGACGTCACCCTGCCAGTGGTCCCAGTTGTCCCCGTGGGCTGGGCTGCCCAACACCTCCCCCGGGAGGGGAGCCCGGCCCGGTGAGTCACCCGGGTGCCACCAGCGAGGTGACAAAGCGCCGCAGCTCCCCGGCACGGCGCGCAGGCACCGAGGGGGCACAGCTCCAGCCCCCCGCGCTATTTATGGCTGCAGGCACAGAAAAACATGCTCCTGCCACATTTTAAAATAAAATCTGTGTGAGCTTGGTGAAAAACACCAGATGACTGTGCACAGGGATGAGGGGATATTAATGCACACAGTGACACCTCCAGTTCTTGTGCTGCCTGCAGAGCTGCCAGCCCGGCCCTTGGGCACCTGGCTCTGCCCTGGCTGCAGCCAGGGACACGTTGGGAACACCAAGAGCACCCAAAAAACCACGGGCAGGCCAAATTCTGGTCTGGCCTTGAAGCCAATCTGGCAAGGAGCACTGTGGGAAAGCAGGAACGCTGGGAAATTCTGAAATATTTTCCTTTTTCGGGCATTTATAAATCTACGAAAGGCTCGCTGATGCATCTGGAACAGCTTTGGCTTTCTAGTATTTATCTAAAGCAGTAATTGTTCCGAGCATTTCACAGGATGTTCGGCCCTCCAAGTGAAGCTGTACAGCAGCAATTATAAAATGCAAAGGGCAGCACTGCTCAAATGAGAGACCTCAGACACAGAGAGGTTTCAGCTTCTCTAAACCTCATTTGTAAGCAGGGATAAAATGGAAGAGTAAATGGAGGAACCTGATAGCTTCATGTCAGAAAAGACATGAACCGTGACACAGCAGTGTCAGCCGAAGGAAAATGAGCTGTTAAAGCACCTGGAGTGGAACAACACACGCTTTCTGAAGTGGCAGATTAAAAAAAACCCTGATAATGGGTCACGAGTGATGAAATTTATGCCTTGTTTCTGCCGTGCACTGGGACTTCCACTTTCAGATCTGCAGTCAGAACAGATTAGATTGCCTCCAAATGAAAGTGTCAAGGTAAAACGCAGCAAGTGTAGCTCAACAGCTCTGAACAAACATTGGCAGCGAGGGAAACAAGAAAACAAAGCTCACTGTGCTTTTCAGCCCCTGCACCTGGAGAGCAAAGCTGTAACAGGGCAGCAGCAATGGGATAAAACCCAGGGCCTGCAGCAGCACTGGGGGCAAGGACGCCTACAGTGCCTGTCAAAAGAAGTTAGATAAGATTCTTTGGAACTAAACCATGATTCAGCTTTTCTAATATCACATAAAACTAAAAATTGGAAAAAAGGTGAGAGGTTTTTAATTGACCTTCAGAAGCAAAACACCTCTGTGCGCCTGGTGGCCACGGTGGCTGCAGAGAACAGGCAGCTCCAGCCTGGCTGACTGCTGAGCAAACCATTCTCCAACATTTGTTCCCTCCTGCTCCGAGCAATGCCTCAGCACAATTTAACACAATCCACTAACTAATATAACTGCAAGGTATTTATGTTTCTAGGGTGGGAAGGGCAAAGAGCTCAGGAGCATTTCTGCTGTGAGGCTCCGTGCCATTTGTCTGGCACAGGACATGTCCGGCACAGCCAGGGCGGCATTGCCACACAGCTGGGAGTGCTGCACTGCCTGCAAACATCCCCAGGGACACGCTGTGGGGAGGAGAACTCCATTTCCTCCAAGGTATTTATGTTTCCAGGGTGGGAAGGGCAAAGAGCCCAGGAGCATTTCTGCTGCGAGGTTCCATGCCATTTGTCTGGCACAGGACGTGTCCAGCACAGCCAGGGTGGAACTTCCACACAGCTGGGCTGGAAGTGGGAACTGCACTGCCCGCAAACATCCCCAGTGACATGCTTGTGGGGATGAGAAGAACTCCTTTTCCTCCAAGGTATTTATGTTTCCAGGGTGGGAAGGGCAGAGGAGAGCCCAGGAGCATTTCTGCTGCGATGTTCCATGCTCTTTGTCTGGCACAGCCAGGGCGGCATTGCCGCACAGCTGGGCTGCACGTGGGAGCTGCACTGCCTGCAAACATCCCCAGAGACACGCTGTGGGGAGGAGAAGAACTCCTTTTCCCCCTGGCCCTGGCTGAGGTGTGGCAGACAAGCCCAGGTTGGGTTGGTGTCTCTGGAGCTCAAGGATGGAGCCTGACCCCGAGTGATCCTCGTCCCCAAAGCTCAGAGCAGCTTCTGAACTCTTATCAATTGAAACAAGAGATCTTCCTCGGATCATAAACTCTGAGGGGAATCAGTAAATCCTGCTGTTTTACTGTGCTGACCTTTAGACCACCATCTGTCTTTTGGCTCTTCAGTTTATACAGAGAGAATACCAGGAGGAGCTGGCGCATCGAGCTGCTCCCTCCACAGCACACACAGACCTCAAATCCTTCAGCACTGAGCTGGGAGTTACATTTTTATTGAGTGGCTGCTTGAAGCGATGGATAAGAAGGGAAAAACACCCTGCTCATTTATAGCCACTCTTAGTTAATGCCAGTGAGCAGGACTTTTTATTTGCTTACATCATCAGCTGCTAAAGTCCTATTTTCTCTTTAAGTCTATGTTTTGAAAAGTCCTTGGCATTTTAATTGGCTCAATATTTCAATTCTCTGTCAAAAACACTTGCTGAAAAACACCACCTGATTTCTCCATGCATTCCTCTCTCTCAGAGCCCCCTAAATGCTGCTCCCCCTGGGCAGAAGTTTGCTGTGCACCAGCTGCAGTTCTCACCTCAACCTCTCCCTCTGAGCAGCCTGGCAAGTCCAAACTCATGCCCACAGCATCGAGCAGGAGTACTCTGCCTGCACCTGGCTCACAGGGAGGATTCCAGACCCAGCTTTGCATTTCTGCTCCTCCACTGAAGAGCGACAAAGACAGAGCCAGAAAAGAGAAAAAGCTGCAAGTGGCTCTGAGAGCTGGGAGGGAAGAGTTCTCATGGCAGCTGCAGCTGGAAGTGTTACCTTTGGTGCCCGGTTGCTCCCTTCCTGCTTTCCATCTCTGCACAGCTCCAATCTGGATACTGGGATGGTTCTTCCTTGGGATGGGGCTCTAGAGAGACCCCACAGGAGGTTCAGGCTGGAGGAACCCTGAGAGACATCAGTCCAGCCCTGCCCCAGCCCTGCCAGGGCCACCACTGCCCCTGTCCCCAAGTGCCACCTCCACAGGGCTCCTGCAGGATGGGGGCTCTGCCCTGTCCTGCTCCACAAGGGACCCACAAGGGCTGAGCCCAGCCCAGGCTCTGCACAGGGCAGCCCCAAACCCACCCCATGTCTGAAGGGAGCATGGAAGCATCACATGGAGTGAGGAACTGCCTCACACCAGGGAAACGCTCGCCAGTGAAAATAATTTCCATTTAATTTAGTGGAAGCAATGACAACCCCGTTTTTCCCTCAGCACTGCCCAGAGCTGCTCCAGACATCGTTACCTGAGGGCTGGGATGAAGCCAAGAACCCACCCCCCAAAAGGCAGCACCCTGCAAGCAGCACCCCTGTTCCCAGCTCCCAAGGACTCACACAGGTTCCCCATTTCTGCTGCATTTCAGCCATTTTGCATTATGCAACCCGCCCTGTGCATTTCTGTTCTCTCCAGTAACCCGGGCAGGTTGGAACTATCAGGATCTGCCAAAGCTTACCCATTTTCAGATGTCTCAGGAGAAAATGAGGGAGGCCAGAGGTGGTTTTTTATACCAGCAAATAACAGTTTGCTTGCTTCAGTGAGTGAGAGGTTAATGGCTCTGCATGAGAAAACAAGGATCACGGCCAGTTCTGAGCGAGACTCAGTTTGGAGTTGCTGGAAAACTGAAAAGAAGGTCAGCACGCCCAGCCAGGTTCCTCTGTGCTTTTGTTTTATTCAGCTTTGCAAATCAGAGCTCTCTTCATTGCCTCGGTCCCTGGTGGGAGAGCAGGAAAAATGAAGTTGCAAGGCTGAGCTGTTGTGTTATTATGTTCCCCATCTCATTATCCAAATTGCCGTGCCACGAGCAGATCCAGCCCAGGAGTCTCTCTTGATCTACAGCCTGGGGACCAGCACTGCTGGGCTCTGCAAGCCCTGGGGTGTGCACACGCGGCTGGGAGCGTTTGGAAATCTGTTTACAGGCTGTCCAGGGTAACTGGGGAGGATTTGTCTTGTGCCTTCGAGGTCACACACATCCAAAGGTGAAAGTTGCTGCAGCAGCTGCTTGAAAAGGATCAGGGAGGGAGAACAATAATTTGTGGGGACCAGGAAGGGGATCCCCAGGGAACTGTAAAGAACTAAGAAATAAAGCAGGTGATGCACCCAGAATGGGGTGAGTCAGGAGAGGAGAACCTGGGAAGGAAGTTAATGAAATTGGAACAAACTGCATCTTGAAGGAATTCCTAAATCTCCACAACTTCCCTTCTCTCACCTGTGGGTCCCAGCTGGGATGGGATCAGGGCCCTGCCTGCAACCCCTGCTCTGGCCCAGACAGACCTGGCCCACCAGTGCCACTGGAGCTGGACACTGGGCTCTCCATGGATTTCCCGTGCAGGAATTTCAGGCACAGCCTCTCAGCCCTCAGAGATGATCTCCTCCCCAGGGCCGAGAGGTCAGGGACAAAGAGGAGGGCAATTAACAGGAGATCATTCCATAAGTGCATCAGTAATGAAGGGAAACTGCAAGAGGAGCGGGAAGGCCATTAACCAAGGAAGTTGAGTGTTTAATAAGCTTTCCTTGCCTCAGTCTTCATGAAAAGGCTAACTGAGAGCAGATGGTCGGCACAATAATGCTGGAACAAAGAGGGAAGTTTATAATCCCCCACAAAGGCAACGGGGAGAGTGCCTGGCTAATTTAGATGTTTGCAAATTGGTTATGCTGATGAACTTTATCTTTCCATGCTTAAAGGACTGTGTGAATCCAGATCACAGTTTTAACTGTTCTTGGGGAAGGCTGGAGAGGGAGAGATGGGTAAAGAGGAACCACATCTTTAGAATCAGAAATGGTTGGGTGGGAAGGGACCTCAAAGTTCATCCTGTTCCCCTGCCATGGCAGGGACACCTCCCACTGTCCCAGGCTGCTCCAGGCCCCAATTCCAACCTGGCCTTGGTATACAGGGGCACCACAGCTGCTCTGGGCACCCTGTGCCAGGCCTGCCCACCCTGCCAGGAACAATTCCTTCCTAATCTCTAATCCAAACCTCCTTCTGTCACTTTGAAGTGCCGTTGCCCTGGCACTCCATCCCTTGTTAGCAGTCTCTCTCCAGAAGGATGAAGGATATTGCTTTACCTCCCAGCTCACAAGATGTCCATTCCCAGAAAAAGAACCTTTCAATAAAAGCAAAAAGCCACCCAAGGTGTGGCAGCAGCATTGCTGGGCTGCAGCATCCCAGTGCATCTCCTCCCATGGGACACTGAAGGTTCAGAGCTTGGCTGCAGCCCTCTGTGCCACCCTGGCCTGTGTGACAGGGACCAGAGGCTGCTCCAGAAACAGCCCTGCTGCAAATGAGGAGATGAAACAAATTACTGAGAGACCTACCTTGAACTGAGCATTATTAATTTCTTCATTAATGACTTGCATGACAGAGGAGGGGAGCGCAGCTGAAATTGGCTGCTGGCACTGCACAGGGACTGTGAGCACAGGAGAGCAAGGGACTGAAATCCAAAAAGGTCCTGGCATTGCAGAAATCACCTTCAAAGAACACCTGTTACTGAAGAGAGACAAAGCAGCCCCACACCTGGGCAGAAATAATCAATGCTGGCATTCCAGGTGGGGAAGGGAGCTGAGGATGAGAGGCCATCACTCTGGGACAGCAAACAGAGCTGTGGCCATCAAAATATGGAAATTATCCTTCTGCTGGGCTCAGTCCCACCAAGTCCTGCCCGGGAAATGCCATCTGCTTCACACACTCTGTGCTAGTGAGGCTGGGAGTGACAGCAAGGGAACCAAGGGAGGGCAGGGGAGGAGGGCAGGGGGCTGGAAACCATCCCCAGTGGGTGAGGGAAAGTGGGGGAATGGAGCCTTGAACCACACAGGGACTGAGCTCAGAAACTGCAAATACAGTCAAGGTGACAGCAGAGACAAACAATGAACTGCTGTCCCCCAGGCATGGCCTGAGCAGGAGGAGGGAGGAGAAATCCCAGTGAGCCCTGGCTGTGGGCAGAGCTGGGAGTGATCATAGGGCTGGGAGTGACCCCAGAGGAGCTGGGAGTGACCAACGGGGCAGCTGGGAGTGACCAACAGGGCTGGGAGTGACCAACCAGGGCTGCGAGTGACCTGTGGGGCAGCTGGGTGTGACCAACCAGGGCTGGGAGTGACCAATGGTGCAGCTGGGAGTGACCAATGAGGCAGCTGGGAGTGACCTGTGGGGCAGCTGGGAGTGACCAACAGGGCTGGGAGTGACCAATGGTGCAGCTGGGAGTGACCAATGGGGCAGCTGGGAGTGA
>JAWWMS010000031.1:937383-966679 GCA_035048045.1 Chlorospingus semifuscus
AGTGACCAACAGGGCAGCTGGGAGTGACCAATGGGGCAGCTGGGAGTGACCAACCAGGGCTGGGAGTGACCTGTAAGGCAGCTGGGAGTGACCAACAGGGCTGGGAGTGACCAATGGGACAGCTGGGAGTGACAAATGGGGCAGCTGGGAGTGACCAGCACAGCTATGAGTGACCAACACTGCTCTGGACACTGGGACCCTCCACTGCCCACTCAGGAGCTAACACTGACCCCCAACACCCTGCAGACCATCTACCAACATCATCTTGCAATGTGAGATGAAAGATTCAGGGAGGTCAATTAAGCTGTCCATGGATATTTAATAACAGGGAAGATAAGAAAAACAACCAAATGAATGACTTGTTCTGAATTAGCCCTCCATTCCACCTGCAGTTCATTACTGACTCAGATTAATGAACGTGGGAAAGATATTACTCTCGTCTGAATTCTCAGACTTTGCTACCCGATTGCAATTTTTGAAATGAAAAATGCAGTATATCAATTCTGGATGAATTTTTAAATAGAGTCAAACGCCAGATGCCCTCCAGCAGCAGAGCTGAGGTTTGGAGGGATCACGTTGCTCTCTCAGGCTGCCCAAATTCGCTGCTGCAACACCAGCAATGGTTAATGCAGGGATTACCTGGGGAGCTGGGCTGGAGCAGGGAACGCCTGCATTCCTCCGGAGCTCAGCTGGGCTGGGATAAACACTGAGAGCTGTGAAAAGACCCAAGCCTCCCCTCGGGGCTTTGTGGGCTCGTTTTATTCATTTTCACCTTCAGCAAAGGAGCGTTTGCCAGGGAAAATGCTTTTGTACTTAGCAAAAAATAAAACCTGTGACTCACCAGGGAAGCTGGGAGGGAAAGGTCACCAGGTGGCTTCTCCAGACATTTACTTCATCCTTGCAGGACCTGCGCTCCTTCATGTGATCACTCAGCTCCAGGCTTTAACAGACAGGACTTGGTGAGGGTGAGAATCTGGTGTTTCCTCAGGAGAGGCAGAGGGAGGTGACAAACAGCTCAGTGCCGGCTGATTTACCTCCCCTGCTCCTGCTAAAGGATTTATTCCAATTGCTCAGCTGGGGAAATGGACTGGGACAGAAGTCCTGGGATGAGTAACAGGGGAGAAGTGGGGACACCCAGGCCAGGCCAGCCCAGGGCCGGGTGTCCCCAGGGAGGGACAGCCCTGCACACAGGCTCAGCAGGGACAGCAGCAGGAGCTCCCCCATGGAAAGGGGCTCAGGTGGGACAGCGGCAGCAGTTCCTGCAGTTCCTGCATGGAAAGGGGCTCAGAGGAACAGCAGCAGGAGCTCCCCCATGGAAAGGGGCTCAGGTGGGACAGCGGCAGCAGTTCCTGCAGTTCCTCCATGGAAAGGGGCTCAGAGGGACAGCAGCAGGGGTTCCCCCATGGAAAGGGGCTCAGAGGGACAGCAGCAGCTCCTGATGCCCAGGCTCTCTCCTGCTTTGCCTTAGGACAGCCCTTTCCTCCAACCAGCCCCACTTTGCTGAGAGTTTCAGTATTTCATTATCTCGGAGCTTTCCCTCCCTCTGTCAAATCTCCGTGATTTTCTCTGTGAAATCTCCTTGATTTTCCAGAGACCAAAACAGCTGCAGAACGCTCAGCACCTCTGTGGGTATCTCAGGAGCCTGGCTCCCCGGGAAATCAGGCCAGAGAGGGGCTGGGGGTGATTTGGGGGAGCCACGGGTCAGGTCCCCAGGAGGAAGAGGAGGTGCAGCACATCCCACACCTCAGAGCCTGGAATGGAAACGGGGACGTTTCCCTGCAGAGTCACACGAGCCCACACCGGGCCTGAGCAGGCACAAATTGCCCAAATGGGAAAATTGCATCCAAGATCCCTAATGGCTGGGACGAGGCAGATTGCTCTGCCCGCTCCTGCCCAGCCCTGCTCCAAGGAATTATCCCTGATAAATGATTTGTTTTCCTCCTGCTGCTGCTCAGGTGTCGCTGGAGCAGGAGAGTGGAGAATTACAGCCCGTGCTGCTGCTGCTGCTATTATTATTATTTGGCAGTAATTCCTCTAACTTTCTTCCCTGGAGGAAGACACAAGGAGCTGCTCTCCTGCTCCCAAGGTCATCCCACCAGAAAGTATTAGCTATTTTCTTCTATTAGTTTCAATTATCGAGCTGCAGAAAACCAAATAATGGCAAATTCACACCATTTCATGGCCTGCCCCTAATGCAGGGCTGGAACATTGACCCCAGAGCAGAGCAGCCCCAGGGAAGTCTGCACAAATGCAGGAGGAGATGGGGGGTCCCTGCTGCCCCAGCCCCTCCATGAGCACACTTTGTGTTTGCAAACTTTGAGAAGGCACAAAACCCCAGGGATCAGATGGGTTTGGGCAGGATCTGCCCTCCAATAGCTTCCAGCTCTTTTTGCACCTGCCCCAGCATCCCCAGAGCTCCTGCTGCCAGCACTGCTTCGTGTGCTACAGCTAAATTGAGTTTCAGCTGCTCCCACAGCACGTCAGGGACCAGAACAGGTAAAGTTTGCAATACACCACCAATGGCAGTGGGAGCTGGAGGGGAATTTAAGGAAAAAACCATTTAGATTTTAGTTCTAGGCAAAAAGAGTGACTAAATAACAAGATCGATTTGCCAGCCCAGGAGGAAATGGAAAAGAGCCCAGACACTCAGCCACTGACAATGCAGTGACAGAGGGAGAGGGAAACTTCAGAGGGAATGACCCTCAGCTGGAGCTGATGAGCTTCAATTCCCTTTTTTTTTTTAATTTTAATTTCCAGCCTGGTTTATTCTTGCCCTAATTGCTCAATGGGAAAATGCAACCCTGAAAGTGTTCCTAAAGTGGTTTCTCCCAAACTGTTCCTCAAATTACCCACAGTCTAAGGCAAGCCATCGATATGAGTTATAGCTCTTGGTATTAAACTACCAAAACAAATTATTAGCATATAAAAACTGATCTGATCTATTCAGAGGCGTTGCTGTGAAATATGGCCCTTAGCACAGTGCACCTATCTGGGATCATAAAACTTGTCAGAGGTACCCAAAGTTTATTGCCTTGGAAGATTCATGCAGCAACCCTGGAACGCTTGATCTAGGTCTGAGCAGCCGTTTGTAATTCTTGCAGGCATGCAAGCAGTTCAGATTTATTTAAATAGAGAAAAAATAATTTAAGAAGACAAAGCAGCCTTTTCTCCTAATCAGATGAGATAGAAATTATTTCAAGGCACTCTAAGGAACAAATTTGTCATTTTTCTTGCTCTAATTGTATACCACAATAAATCCTTCCGTGCGAATTCATTTCTTAAACTTAACAGTTATTTATTAACACAACAAAGCGTGTTCTCAGTGTGCCAGCCAGTGTGATGCACCCCAGTGAAGTCATGACAATTGTTTGCTCACTGTCTGGGCACTGTGGGGCTGCTGAGCTGTCCCTGTGCCCCTCTGGCCCCAGCTCTCAGAGGAGTTGGTGCTTTCCCCACCCAGCTCCCCAGAGCAGGGACTGCCTGGAGACTCTGAAAAAACCCATTTCTCTCACTCATGTAGCTGTGATTGAGATTGGCTGCATTAAGGAGGAATTGGGAAATTTCTTAAAACAACAAAGATGTGAAAGAGAGAAACAGCAGCAAACAGAGCAGGCCATAATAACAAAATCTCTGCCAGTACAATTTCTGAGCAGCTTGGGCTGCAACCACTGCTTCCCCCTGACAGCCCAGCTGGAATCGAATCACCTTCCCTTCCCAGGACTTTTAACCAAATCTCAGGGAAACCAAAACAGAAACTGCTCTTTCTAGGCTGCATCCCTTCCAAATACCCTGCTGCAGCTTTTCCTGCCTTCACACACCCTCCCAGGGATGAAAAGCCCTGGGTTTGTGCGTGGTCTGTCCTGGAGCTCCTGCTCGCTCCTGCAGTGATTAAAAAAAGATTAACTTCAGTCGTCAGGAGTTGTAGAGAAAAGCACCGACGGCTCAACACTTAATTACAAAGGGAAACATAAAAACGTGGCAATTAACCTTTGTTTGAGCTCGCAGCAGAAAGGCAGAGTGTGTGCTGCCCTGTGTGCTCCACACTGAGGAGACCTTGGACACCTCCTGCCCTCTGCCCTGCCCCAGAGTGGGCTTGGGATGCTGAGGAGTTTACTGCCAGATAAAGGAACATTCACCAAACCTTGGACACCTCCCTGCCCCAGGGTGGGCTTGGGATGCTGAGGAATTTACTGCCAGACAAAGCAATGCTCACCAAACCTTGGACAGCTCCTGCCCTCTGCCCTGCCCCAGGGTGGGCTTGGGATGCTGAGGATTTTGCTGCCAGCAAATAAAGCAAAACCAAACCAGCCAGAGGCTAACAGAAACCCCATCTTTAACATGAGAACAACCCCTCCATTTGATCCGTTCACAGCACAGCAGAAGAGGAGCGAGGGCACAGCCCCACCATGGAGGGAGGGACTGGGAGCACTGGGATGCTCCTGGAATGGGGCAGAGCCCAGCTCTGGATGCAGATCCAACCTCTGGATGCAGAGCCCGTCTCCCCTTTCCACATCCCATCTCTGGATGCAGCTCCAAGCTCTGGATACAGCTCCAGTGGATGCAGAGCCCATCCCTGGATGCAGCCCCAATCTCCCCCTTCCACAGCCCAGCTGTCTCAGCTGAGGCAGGGTTTGAACAGTTTGGTTTGCTCAGCTGCCCAAGAGGAGAAATCACCTCTTTTTCTGGAGCTGAGGGTGGAATTCACAGATTCACAGAGTGATTTATGTTGGAAAAGACCTCTGGGAGCCTGGGCTCACAGGCAGGCAGGCAGAAACTCCATCAGAGCTCACCTGGACTCGCTGCACTCCGGGTTCTGCTGGAGCCCAGAGCAGAGCATCCCTCACTGCTGGCACTGCCTGCAGCCACAGGTGATTCATTCCACTGCCACCCCAAGTGTAAACAGAAATGTGAGGGGCCTCCCTGCATGCAAGGGCTGCCTGCCTGTGAGAGCAGCACAAGGAGCAGCTTCCAGGGAGGCATCCAAGCTGTCAGCACCTCCCTGAGCCACAGAGCCCAGGGGCTGCAGGGACAGCAGCCCTGAGCCCAGCCTGGGCACCAGCACTGCACCAGGGTCTGGAGCTCACTCAAACCTCTCATGCACAGAGAGTGGGAGGCAGCAAAAAGCTCTCCATTTGTTTTTCTATAGCCTACATGGCTGCAAAGGTGTTTAAAATTACCAGGACTTCAAATTATGGCAGAAAAGCATCTTGCAGTGTTATCTTAGAGCTGTAAAATGGGATAGGCCAGCACAAAAGATATGAAATTAATATTATTATATATAATATATTAAGGTCCTTCCAACCCAACCCATGCTGGGGTTCTTTAGGGCCACACAAGTGGGACTCCCTGGAGGGCTGGAGGATCCCATGGTTGTACAAGATCCTCCAACCAACAAACAGCCTGGAAATGAATGAACAATAAACACAAACTTCTCTCTGAAGGAGGCAAAAAGACCGAAATAAATCACAGCTTAAACCTACTGCTACTTCTGTTCACGCAGCACCAGCCCAGATTTTCCACTGAGAATAAGGTCAGCTTGAAAGCAAAGATGTAAGAAATGCAAACTAGCGGTGGTTTTATCAGCTGCTTGCACTCTGCTGGCAGCACAGAGCGCTCACACAGCCCCAGCCCCACTCCTGGGCACTCCAGGCTGGCAGGGAGGGACAGCCCTGGGATCACTGACTGCAGGAATCCAATCCCAGCCCCAGAGCTGCCTCCGGGGCTCGGGGCAGGGAGATGGATGGCTCTGTCCCCAGCCCGCTCCCGGGGGACAGCCGCAGCCTGGCAACTGGGTGAATGTTAAGGATTTTTCTAAATGGCTGTCAAGGCACTTCCAGAGTGCAAGTAATGAAGTCACTTCTCTCTGTTTGTTTTGTGCTCAGCCTAAACAGGGATCAGCTCGAGCCTGAGATATGGAAAAGCCCCAGATTTGCTTAAATTCCCATTAGAACAAAACAGAACCAAACTGGGGGGACAGGAGGTGTTTAACCTGGAGAAGAGAGGCTCAGGAACCTCTCACTGTCACAGGTCCTGGCAGGAGGGTGCAGCCAGGGGTCCATGGCACCTTCCAGGGAACAAGGACAAGAGGAAATGGCCTCAAGCCGTGCCAGGGGAGGTTTAGCTTGGAGATTGGGAATATTTCTGCACCTAAAGGGCTGTCCAGCCCTGGCACAGCTGCCCAGGGCCATGCAGGAGCCCCCATCCCTGGGGGGATGTAACAGACCTGTGGATGTGACACCTGGGACAGTGCAAGGTGTCCCTGCCATGGCAAGGATGGCACTGGGTGGGATTTAGGGTCCCTTCACCCCAAATCACACAAGAGCCCAGTGATCCCTCAGAAATAGGAAGGGTGTAATGCACTCAGCATGGAAAGAACGTTCTGGGTGCTTTTGGGGTGCCCAGCCCTGGAGGGAGGGCAATCCCACAGGGACACGCAGGGCTCTGGCTGGGCTGTGCCCAGTGCATGGCTGTGCCCCAGGAGAGGCTGCCCAGGCAGCAGCACTGCTGTGCCAGGCTCCAGGGGCTGCTGCAGGAGGATCAGGAGCTCTCTGTGCAATCCACTTGTAATGAGATACAGTCAGACTGTTCCCGAGCACAAAATCCATTTAGAGGATATTCCAGGGATTCTCAATGAAGTTACATTATCTCAAGTTAACATGCCTTTAAAAGCACATCATTCACCCTTAACCCTTGCAGTCTTTGGTGCTCTGAGGAAAGCCACAGCCTATTGGTGCCATTGAGAGTCAAATCAAGCCCCAAAGCCCCTCTGCACAGTCAGGTTTTCAGTCAGCAGGGTTTGCCTGCCACACCAGCACCCAGGAGCTCCCAAAATAACCCTCAGTTGTGTGGCCAGGGGTCAGGAGGGCAGCCTGGGTGCTGGGGAGCTCTGTGCTGGGGCTGGCTCCTCCTGCTGAGCTCAGGGTGTGCAGCCCAGGGCTCCCTCCCCATGGGCTCTGGCCTCCATCACCCACTGATGTCCTGATGGAAACCCTTCTGCACGTTTGGTGCCTCTGGAAGGCAGGGAAAGGAGACACTGATGTCCCAGACAGGGAATATCCCTGAAACACAGGGAAAGGAGACACTGCACATCCCAATGGAAACCCTTCTGCAGTGGTTGGTGCGTCTCTGGAAGGGAAGGGAAGGAAAGGAGATCCTTCACATCCCAGACAGGGAATGTCTCTGGAAGGCAGGGAAAGGAGACATTTCACACCCCAGATAGGGAATATCCCTGAAAGGAGGGAAAGAAGACACTCCACATCCCAATGGGAACCCCTCTGCAGTGTTTGGTGCCTCTCTGGAAGGCAGGGAAAGGAGACACTCCCCACCCCAGGCAGGAATGCTGGTGCCTGAGCAGGAAGAGGAGTGAGACCCCAGCCCTGGGCATGGAGGGGCTGTGAGCAGACTCAGGGGCTGCTGCTCCCCATGCCTGGGCTCACCCAGCACCCAGCCATGCAGGAAACCCCCCAGCCCTGGGCTTGGAGGGTTTGTGAGCAGACTCAGGAGCATCCCTGGGCTGACCCAGCACACAGCTCCAGAGCATCCTGCCTAACTTGGGTGTTGCAGGCTCTGGGTGGGCACAGGGCCCTGCTGGCTCGGGGGTGTGCCCCTGTGGGTCTGGGGCTGCAGTGGGGGCACTGCTGGAATTCAGCCCTGAGGAGGAGGAGGAGGACACAGGCACAGCCAGCACAGCAGCAGCTCCAGACCTGCTCCAGACTGGGGAAACAGAGCCCAGCTCATTTCCTTGTTAAAGAAAAGGAACAAAACCCAGCTCTCCATATTCCACCACACACAGAGAGAGACAGACACAAAATAAACAACTCCAGGAGCTTTGTGGCTCTTTTTCTGATCCATTCAAGGAGTATTAATTGACCCAGAATTTTGAAAATAATGTCGAAATGACTGGCAAAGTATTTACCATCCATCAGAACTAATTCCCTCCGTGCAGCCATTCCAGGGCTCCCAGAATGGTTGGCCTCACCTGCAGCAGATGCAATCACAGCCAAGGCTGAGCACACGCACCAGCAGCTCGTCATTTTCTACTCATCTGACCCTCCAACTTGGTAATTTTCTCTTTTATAACACTCTGTGAAGAGGAGGGAAGATGATGAGTAGGGTAAGGAAGAATAGGTAACAGGAGATAATAATAAAAGGAGTCAGAAAAGAGGTGATCCATAATTTACCATGGACAGCAGCACAAGGACTTCAGGCTTTACAGGGACAAAGCAGAACAGAATCTGCATCCTCAATATGGACATTTTCTTGCACCATGGTGCTTTCTCTTCACTTATTTCAGAATACGTGTTTTAAGGATCTATTTCAGCCAAAGAAAAATATCTTCTTCCCTGCAGGTACCTGGTGTTCCTCAGGTACAGTGATGCTGTCCAGGCATGTGGTGCCACTGCAGGAGGGGCACTGGGGGAGGGATGGCAGAAATGAAAGTGCTCAGCAAGACCCAGCCTGTCCTAATGCCCAGTTCTGCTGTACTCTGACATGGGTATGAAAGCACAGCAGCAAAAGGTGCTGCTGTCAGTTCCTCTGGCACCACCTTCAGAGCCTGACAGGTGATGGTGGGGTTTTACCTGAAATTGTTTGTATATTCATTTTTAAATTTTAAAAAATATTTAATTTTGGTGAGAAAATAAGTGCAGTGGAAAGTATTTCACCTTTCTAAACACAACATGGAACTGAAATTCAATATATCCTTTCAATATATTCTTTCTGTCTTACTCCCAAAACCCTCTTTCCTTTGGCTATGAGCATGTGGGTGAGGCTGATTGCTCTTAACGAACACAGCTCTGATTACTGCTGGAATTCCCACTGAAATCCACCTCAGAGCTGCATCCAGCCTCTCCTTATCTTCAGGCAGCCACATCCACTCCTCGTGTCCCTTCCTGTGGGTCCCACACCCGGGGCATCCTCACCCCATGGCAGGAAGGAGGATTTGCCCCCAGACTCCCATTCCTAAAGGAGCTTTATTCCTGGTTTTGCCTGCCCTGACAGAAAACTGCTGGGGGTCGAGCACTTGAGGGTCCTACCAAATAAACGCCTGAAATTTGGATTCCCATCAGAAATGCAGCTCTTCAAACAAATCCTTTTTTTAAAAAGCTACACAAACAGAAAGGTTTTCAGGCTGGCAGAGCAGGCTAGTGAATAATGAATTCTAATAAAGTTCTAACAAAGTTCTTGCAATGAGTTTCCAGCAGATCTCCCCACTGTGAGCCACACAGGGAGCTCCTGGCTGGCACATGGGGACCAGCAGCACCCCTGGAACCTTCAAAAAGCCCAGGGAAAGGCCATGGGAGGTGGAGGCAAGGAAACGTGAGCCTGAGGACACCTCCAGCAGCATTCCCACACAGGAGCTGGCTGGGGAGAGTAAATAAATGTGAATATTGTGATTCCCAGCACTCACTGCCAGTCTCCAAGGACACCTAGCAGGCCCCTTCCTCCCTCTGAATAGCTGATCAGCAAATTAAAACCCTTTCATTAGCTCCTTTTGTTTGAGTGGAACAATCGTGCCCAGCTCCCAAGGACTGCAGCTGAGGAGCAGCATCCCAGAGGCACCACAGAGCCCTCAGGGCTGGTGCAGCAGCACGAGATCTTCAATTCCTGCCCAGCACACCCAGCACACGAAATCCAGGGAGTTTTGTGGGTAAATTGGTGTGAACTGGCTGGGAAAGGAGAGCTGAGAGAGGCTCTTGACAAGAGGGGGAATGACAGAGCAATGGGAATGGCTTCAACAATGGGAACAGAGCAGGTTTAGGTCAGATATTAGAGGTGAATCCCTCCCTGGCAGGATGGGCAGCCCTGGCACAGGTGTCCAGAGCAGCTGTGGCTGCCCCTGGATCCCTGGCAGTGCCCAAGGCCAGGCTGGACATTGGGGCTGGAGCACCTGGGACAGTGGGAGGTGTCCCTGCCATGGCTGGGGTGGGAATGGAATGGGATTTAAGGTCCATTCCAACCCAAACCAGTCTGGGATTCTGAGAAGCACCTGGTGAAGCTGCCAATGTTGGGATGTGTGTGTGAGGTGTCCCAGCCCTCCCAAATCCGTCTGCTCCTTTTTTGAGCACTCCTTCCACCTATTTGGGTCATGATTAATCCCTCCTGTGGTCTAGAGGCAGAATAATGCTTTTCAGCAGTAAAATAATTACCTTGTTGGTCACAGTTGTATCATCTGAATTATGGTTTTTGTGTCTTTGGAGCCGTCTTGGAGTTTTGGGAAGATTTCCTGCAGCAAGGTGGGCTTGGGCTGGTGACCACATCCAGCATCCACTGTGATGCTGCTGTTTTCTGGATTTTATTATTGTGCTTCCCTTGACAAAGACATTTTCCTGTCCCTAAAGGTGGATGGGATTTGGTGTCCTGCCAGGAATGGAGATCTCAGAGCCACAGCAGCTCTGTAAAACCAGGAGAAGGCTGTTGCACATCCTCTTCATCCTAAAGCACATCTTGCTTTTAACTTTGCTTCCAACACATCACTGTGCAGCATTGGCTCCACCTTCATTGCTCAGCAGCAACCCCGTGACACTTCAGCTTTGTTTTACTGCAAGAAAATTCCAGTGACTTGGAAGCAAAGAACTGTGTGCTAGGGAACAGCTCTCCCTGCACTAGGAAGAAACACAGAGGGATAAAATGATCCCAACTGCTGCTTTTCCTGAGTTCAGGGGGAAAAAGGTGAACAAAGGATTTTTTAGAGATTTTTTTTTCATCTTTTCTCCTTAAAAGAAGAAATTTTTGCTGGTTTTGGCACCATGCAAAGTTTTAGGTAGCGAGGCAGCGCTGAGGTTTAGACCTGGAAAATTCCTGAGCATGAGTTGATTGTCCTCCTTGAGGTGGGGACAAATTCAATGCCTTCAAAACCTTATGAATGCTCTGTGTGTCTTATAAAGCTGAGGAACATCAAGGAATTTGTGGGTTTATCATAGAATTGTTGAGGCTGGGGAAGAGCTCTGACATCAGAGTCCAACACCAACCCAGCAGCACCACCTCATCCTCAATCCACATCCACATTGAACATTTCCAGGAATGGTGTCTCCACCACTGCCCTGCTGGACAGCCCTTTCCATGAAGAAGTTTTCTCTAATATCTAACCTAAACTTGAGGCTGTTTCCTCTCATCCTGTCACTATTATTTAGATGAATCTTTAATTGGGGACATTATAATGGGGGACATCCCATGTCACTGCTGGGGGTTTTCCATGGAGGATATTCCACAGGGAATCACAGGCAGGAGTGGCTGCTCCTCCCAAACCCCTGCTGGTTGTCCCCTGTTGTATTTTACCTGCTCTGAAGTCACAAGCAGTTGAGAGGCACCTCCCAGGCTGTCATTTCCCAGAGTGGCTCAGAAATGGGATATTTTAAGGAGAAATAGGGCACGGGATCTTCACACAGTGCAAGAGGCAGCGTGGCTCAACTGCTACACTAAGAAAAAGCAAGAGAATGTTGAAAATGGCTTTTTATTCCTCACTTTTTGGAACCATCACCCACAGGATGCTGTGGATGCCTGGTTTCCTTTGTTTTTAACAAGATCCTTGGAAAGCCAACTCATTTGTTTGGCTAGTTGCCCTCTCTTTTTTTTTCCCAACTTGCATCTTGACAGTGTTGAGAACTGCTGGGTTTAACACATTGTTTAGAATGAAAGCTGTAAGAGGTTATTAGCCTGTGTGCCGTGGTAATTCTCTGCTGAGAGCTGATTGAGACCTGAAGAAGCCTTGCCAAAGTAATTTCAAATGGAACACAATGATTCCAATATTATTTTCCCTTCTGGAATCTAAACATGAGTTGACATTAAGGTACTTTGGGATGATTGTACTCAGAAGCCTTTTAGCAGCCAATATCTTTATCAATTTGGGTTTTATGATTTTTTTTATCAAATTAAGCAAGAAGAATTCAATATATTGTTCCGTAAATGATGGATAATAATGTTGTTACATGTTTTTGGTTTTTGTTTTGTGCTTTAATTACTTCAGGAGTAGCAGAAACCCTTGGCAGATTACGTTTCCTCAGACAGATCCTTAGTGTAAACCTTCCTTTAATTTAAAGTTTTCTTACAATTTCCTAATTACAACTGAAAAAACCCTTAACTGTCATTTTAAATTTGACATTTCATCTTGTGATTCCAATGTTCTTTTCCCCACTGCTGCCTGAACCCACTCCAGAGGCCCTGGTGAATAGATACTCAAAGTTTAGCTCTCTCTAAGATGAGCTCATGAACATTTGAATTCACATTATTGTACCAGTGTGGGTGTTTGGGATGAAGCTGCATCCAAGTATTTGCTTTCTCATTTCATGGAGCTCTGGGGACTTTTCCAGCTTTATTCTGCTTTTCCTGGCTCCTCACAGCCAGTTTTGGTGCCTGCAGCACCACATTCCTTGGGAGCACCCAGAGGAGATTTGCTCTGTAGGATCCCACAGGAAAAATGATCCCTGGGACATGTGACAAAAACCAAGAGTGGAGAAATGATGATGGGAATCCAAAGACCATGGAGCATCCTGGTGGCACCTGGGGACCCAGGTCAGTGGTGGCTTTGGAATGCCAGGTTGGATTTAATGATCTTAGAGGGCTTTTCCAACCTGAATGATCCCAAGATTCTGTGGTGGAAGGGAAAAACATTCTATCTTAGCACCCAAGCCCACCTGGATGTGCTATTGCAGTTTTTAATTGGAATTCTGGTGCCCTGAGTGCTCATTTTGTGCTCATTTAGCCCCCCAGGAAGGGTGAACACGTCACAGCCCCAAATATGAACGTTCTGGGATGTTTTTAGCACAGGATGTGAGGCATGAGCACGATGTGGGAACACTTGGTGCTTATAAAAGCAGCAGAGTGAAGGAGCTAATTAAATAAAGCTGAAGGTGTTAAATCCCAAAGCAGGGCTCCATTTTTACCAGGTCCAAGCTAACACCACGTGATGTTTATTTTTAACAGGGAAGGTGTAGCAACTTTCACTTTGAATCATTCTTTTTCCACATCAGCATCATTCCAGTTACTACCATTACCCATTTAAAAATACGCAGGGATGGGCTGCTTTTTCACACTTGGATTTTATTAATCTTTTCCAGTATTGTAGAAAACCCCGATATTTCAGTCTTGAAAAGTAACAAAAAATGGTTGTTTGGATATTATTTTCAGGCTTAAATGCATTTTTGGCTGTTAATCTGCAATTCAGATTTCTGTAGTGAGCTTTGCACTGAAATTCTGTGGGCTTGACCATCAATGAGTGACTTCAGGATTTTCAGCACTTAGAGCAGTTTGACTAAACAGAGATATTGTACAAACTATAAAATAGTACTTTGCTCTTAATGTATTATTTTTTAATGATTCACAAGGGTAGTGTCCAACCCAGTTATTAATTTAATACAATTTGGGTGAAATATGCCTAAAACCCTGCTTGCCAGCATGTTCCTTTTCTGAATTTTCATCTTTTTCAGTGACTGACAATGGTGCAGCATTTTGGCTTCTGAGAGCAGCAGCCTCGATGCTTAAAAAGCCAGTGAGGCCTTTTGTGGGGTTATTAAATTTTAGGATCAGAAATATTTCATGAGCACATTCTAGAAAACAAGCTTTTACAGTGGGAGTATGAGAAAGCACAGCCACTATCGGAAGAACTGTAGGTATTTTTTTAAAGAAGGAAATTATTCATGCTCTGACATAACAGATGGGTGATTGTAGGGCAGGAAGAGTTTAAAGCATATTTAGGGAGAAAAGAGGTGTCAGATCATTGGCTATCACCAGTTTGAAGGTTTATATCACTGAATATAAGCACTGAAAAGTCATCTTCTCCCTCTCTCAGTGCATTGCAGGCAGAGCTTGAGCTCAGCCTTTCTTGATGGATGTTTCTCCTTTTCCATCAGAAGTGTTACAGGAAAGCTGGCACTTGCAGGTAGTAAAACAGAGATATTTCTAGATCTTGGGATGAACAGGCTGAACTGAGAAGGTAAATTCAGATTTTTTAACATTAACCAAAATGAGAGCATCTTTAGGATACGGGTGATGGATATTGATTATCAATGGTGTTAGGAAATATCCATCCTGAGGCACACACTGTGCCTTGAGTGGCTGAACTTTAAACTTCCAGCATGTTTTTCATTTGGGATGTTCAAAGCAATAACATGAAAGATATTAAAAGCAAACCTTTTCCTTCTTTAAATTCCTTGTGCATAAACATTCACCAAAGGCTTGTTGAGCTGAGTAAAGGGAATTTACTGTCAGTGTGTTCAGGGATCTGTTTGGATTTGCTCTTCCTGGGACAGGAGCTTTACTCTCCCAGCGTTTTCAGATTTTTTGTCCTGGGTGTGTGGGAAGGGCTTCCCCCTGCACCTTCCATCTTCCCCTGAGCCTGCCCATGTTCCCAGCTGCATCCAGAGCATCCAGGCACTCTGGAAGTGCCTCTGCTGCTCCTGCTCTGACCGTCCCCACCCCTGCCTGGCTTCAGCTTCCCCAAGCCCTCACCTGGAGGCTGGGGAGAGCTCCCACCTGCCCTTTGTGGGAGTTGTTTGCTGCTTGTCAGCAACTCCAGGAAAAGAGAAAAATAATAATGTATGGCTGCTGCAGAAGGTGTGAAAACTGTCAATTCTCAGGTCACTGTGGTTATCAGTGTCATGAGAAGTTTCTCTCTGCAAGTGGCTTCAGAGAGAAGGAGCTGAAGTGGAGCCCCTGATCCCTGATCCCATCTCTGACCCAGTTCCCTTTGGAGCTCATGGTGACAGAGCCACCTCTCCATAGCCCACAGCACTCCTGTGGTGCAGCATCATGCCCTGGCTCAGTTTGAGAAGTTTTGGGTGGTTTAATTGGCTTGGGCAGCTCTCTGCTGGCTCAGGTGTCCCCTGGGCAGGAGGAATCTTCTGGAACATGAACACTGAAATGCATCACAGCACGGGGTGAGTCAGCTTATCCCCAAAAACTCTGGGAATGGAGTCCACCAGATGGGCTCCTGCAGAGTCCTGGTCCTCCTTCACAGGGATGGAAGGATGGATGGATGGATGGATGGATGGATGGATGGATGGATGGATGGATGGATGGATGGATGGATGGATGGATGGATGATGGATGGACAATCTGCACAGGAAGCAGGAAAGGCTTCAACAGCTGTATCCCCCCTACCCTCCAGTTTTTAATTTCATTTCTTCTCATCTTCCATGTGAAAATGTATTTTGGTTCCTGTCAGTTGGAGGAACAATGATTCTGTGTTAACAAAAAAATCACCTTTGTGACATTCTGTGTTTCTTAATGCTGGAATTTTCCTTCTGAGGACTCAGGCACTCCCTGGGTTTGTTCCTCTCTGTGTTTTACTGTTAAAATGTAATTACTTTGTATGATTTGCCTGTAGCTGGCCTGGTCACATCTGCACTATGTGAAGTGTAACAGAAGTACTCAAAAAAACATGCAGGAGAATATAATGATGATTTTCTGACAGTTCCCTCATAAAGATGTACAAACAGAAACCTTTCTGGGATGAATTTCAGTTGTGTGTTAGCGTCAGTGAGGTTTTTAAGGGAGGTGTGATACTAGGATGGCTTTGTGAGGATTCACTCTCCTTCCCACACTTGTTGTCTCATGTTCTTCCTTCTGGACTGTTTTGCATCTTCTCATGCAGAAACCACGTTTCATTTTTAAAAATCAAAGTGAAATTGCCAACTGTCAAAACCAAACATGTTTTCTGTAAGTTCCTCTTGAACACAGACTAACTTTTTATTTGTCAGACTATTTTTGACAACGTGCTCCTTCCACAACCGCTTCAGTTGTGTTTCCTCGAAGAAAACGAGGACAAAGTTTTCTTGAGGAAAAATATTTCCATCTCTGAGATATGAATCACAGTTATTACCTTATATTTGGTGTCATGTTGAGCTGTACTTTCCTGTTTTGGTGCAGCACTTTTGAGACTTAGAAATGTGCATTCAGCACTTGCCAGTGCTTGCATCCCTGAAAATAATGTTTCCTAGCCAGAGTTCCAGAGTTTTGTGTTCTTCATAAACTTGTAATTTTCAGGTTTTTTTAACAGAATTTAAGGATCTCAGGTTCTTTAAGAAGTATTCTTCATCTTTTCCAGTTTGTCCAAAGCTCTGAAGTCTTTTTTTCCCTCACCATGTTCTGACACAGCTGAGGGAGCAGTGGGGCCTTGGTGCTCCTTGAGGGACCCACTCTGGCCCTTCTGGAATGTCTCTTGAGCAATGGATATAAAATATAGCGTGGAATTTTAGGATCCCATGCTGGAAGGGCATCTCAAGGACCATCTGGTGCTGTGTTCCTTGGGAAGAGCATAGAGAAAAGCTCAGGAAGGGAGTTTGGTTCTCCTTGGAGAGCCGTGCTCAGCTGTGCTGTGATTGCCTCTTGAGAGGATTCTCATTCTGCATGGAATCATGGAACCACAGGATGGTTTGGGGTGGAAGGGACATGAAAGCTCATCCCATTCCACCCCTGCCATGGCAGGGACACCTCCCACTGTCCCAGGTGCTCCCAACCCCAATGTCCAGCCTGGCCTTGGGCACTGCCAGGGATCCAGGGGCAGCCACAGCTGCTCTGGGCACCCTGTGCCAGGGCTGCCCATCCTCACAGGGAGGAATTCCTTCCTAAAATCCATCTAAACTCAGTCTTTCTGTGTGAAACCATTCCCTGTGCCCTGTCACTCCATGCCTTGTAAAGAGTCTCTCTCCACCTTCCCTGCTGGCTCCACTCAGGTAGCCCCAGCCAGCTCATCCTGAAATATTTATTTTTTCCAGGCTGGGCAATCCCAATGTGCCAAAAACTGAAAACAGAGTTTGCGGATTGGTGATTGAGTTGTGGAGAGGTGACAACATCTGCCCCACACAAGGCAGCAATGGGAATGATCCCTGGCACACCAGCAATGTGAAATATGAAATTATACATTTCCTTCACAAAAGTCAAGGAAAAAACCCTCACCATATTTCCCAGCTGGGCAGAGTGATAAGGAAGTCCAGGTTCAGAGCTGGTAGAAATAAAAATGCAGTTTGACTCCTCTGGTGTGGCAATGGGGGCTGCTCAGCCAGACCCACCCTGAGCTCCTTGGAGCTTTCACATCCTGGAAGGTGATGGGGAAAATCCTCCATGTGCTCCACTGCCAAGGGCAAAAGCAAAGCCCCTGTGGGAGCCTCACCATCGTGGGACATTCCACAGGTTCCAACTTTGCCATTCAGGGCTTTCTAGATGGAGAAAATGTCATGGTTTATGGAGGCAAACTTAAGGAAGGGCAAGTTTAAAATAAAATCTCCCAGGCTTGTGAGACAAAATTGTCTCACAGCAAATGGTAATGTCTCTGTGTTCCCCCTGCTTTTTCCTGGCAAGAAGATGAAATGCAGTAAATAAATACATAAAAATAATGAGTCTTCCAGACCTTGCAGCATTCATTTTAATAGATGCTATGTAACTACACACAGAATCACAGGTATCTACCTTTCAAACGCTGGTTACAAAGATTGGGAAGGCTGCCAAGAAAATGGCTTTTATTTCCCCCCAATAGATATCAAAAAGAAACAATTTATATGTTGAAATTGCCTTTATTTTTTAATCCATAAATAGTTGTTACTGACAAAAGTGGAAAAATCCTTAAGACTCTAAATTTTACTAAACTGATAATATTTTTGTTTACAGTACATACAGAATGTGCTTTTACAGGTAAGTATAACAACAAGAATAATACAGAGAAAAACAGTCAAATACTGCTCATCTTGAAGCTTGTTTAATGGTTAACCAAGAGTCTGTGCAAAGTTACAGATACAAATGTACTTCCTCTTCAGTACTACTGTATAATAAACATGGAATCCATAAACTGGGCTAAAGCACAAAAATATCCACTTAACCCCTCTTAGGAAATATTGTCCCCCAAACTAAAAATGTTACAGTAAGAAGTGTCGTTCTCAGAGCCAAGAAATTCTTGCTACAAAAATGTCTCAGGGGTTTGCGGGCAGCGGAGCAGAGGGTGAAGGGAGAGGCTCCTCCTGGCAACAGGGTGGGATGGAGAGATCCAGGGGTGGGATGGAGACCTCCAGGGATGGAGACCTCCAGGGGTGGGGAGAGACCATCCTGGGATGAGGAGAGACATCCTGGGGTGGGATGGAGAGCTCCAGGGGTGGGGAGAGACATCCAGGGATGGGGAGAGACCTCCTGGGGCAGAGAGAGACCTCTTGGGATGGGAAGAGATGGGGAGAGACCTCCCAGGGTGGGATGGAGACCTCCCAGGGTGGGATGGAGACCTCCAGGGATGGAGACCTCCAGGGATGGGGAGAGACCATCCTGGGGTGAGGAGAGACATCCTGGGGTGGGATGGAGAGCTCCAGGGGTAGGGAGAGATCTTCTGGGATGAGGAGAGACTTCCAGGGATGGGAGAGACCTCCTGGGGTGGGATGGAGACCTTCTGGTATGGGAGAGACCTCCTGGGATGGGAGACACCTCCAGAGATGGGGAGAGACTTCCAGGGCTGGGGAGAGACCTCCAGGGGTAGGAGAGACCTCCCGGGGTGGGGAGAGACTTCCAGGGATGGGAGAGACCTCCCAGGATGGGGAGAGACCTCCCAGGATGGGAGAGATCTCCTGGAATGGGAGAGATCTCCTGGGATGGGGAGAGACCTCCTGGGGTGGGGAGAAATCTCCCGGGGTGGGATGGAGACCTCCAGGGATGGGGAGACACTTTCAGGGATGGGGAGAGACCTCCCAGGATGGGAGAGACCTCCAGGGACAGAGAGACCTCCAGGGAGGGAGACCTCTTTGGATGGAGACCTCCTGGCAATGGAGAGAGATCTCCTGGGATGGAGACCTTCAGGGATGGAGATCTCTTGGCATGGAGAGAGATCTCCTGGCATGGAGATTCCTGGGATGGAGAAAGACCTCCCAGGATGGAGAGAGACCTTCTAGGATGGCGACCTGCAAGGATGGAGATCTCCTGGGATGGAGAGACACCTCCTGGCATGGAGACCTCTCAGGATGGAGACCTCCTGGCATGGAGACCTCCCGGACATGGTGTGGCCACAGTGGAGAGCTGGGGTGCTGGGAGCAGAGATCTCTCTCAGATTAACACTGGCACACTCAGACAGCCCCATCCAACTCTCCCCTGGCCTTGGGTGAAGCACGTTTGGCTTTTCCCAGCTGGGATTTGGGCTCAGGAGGGCACCTCTCACCATGGAGAGCTGGGAATGATCCCTGCTCCCACCTGCCTGTGGACACACAGCACAGGAGTGGCTGTTCCCCGAGGAGCAGCCCCAACATGGGCTTATTGCTAACAACACTCTCTAGAAAATATTTAAGCCCGTTTCTCACACATTTCCCATCTTTCACTCAGCTGAAACACACTGAACGCCAAATCTGTTTGTGCCAAAGGTGTTTCAGCAGAGCCCCTCCTTCCAGGTTAAGCAGTAAATCCGAAACTAAACTAAGACAAGCTATTTCTCCATGAGCTGAACATGGCAAATTGATCACAAACAGAACACACATCTCAAACACAATTAAAGTTATCCTGTTCCATGGAGATTTTGTTTGTGGTGGTGGAAGAAGATGAGGATGTCTTCCCAGCTACCAGGAGCTACATAAACCTGATGCCAAGCTCCTGCAGATTCCTGGTGGGAATGCTTCTGACAGAACAGAAATGTGCATGTGGGAAGCTCAGGTTCCTGGGAGCAGCTTTGCAGCCAGCCAGGCTCAGCAGACAGAAATTAAATCCAGGCCAGGGAAGGAGGGCTTACTCCTGGACAACTGTCTCTGTTTCTTCCCACCCACCCCCATCCCCAAGTAACAGATCATCATTTATAAAAGGAACATTAAAACATTGAAAAATATTTCTTTTTTTTTTTTTCCTTAAAACACGATTCAGTGGCATTAGAAGGCTTTTTATGACAAAGTTTCTGTTCCGTGTGGTGCTGTGTGTGGTTCATTAAAAATAGTTTTCCACATTTCAAAGAATGATTCAACACAGTTTGGAAGCTTCAGTTGGTACAGGGTCAGTCAGAACGTGTTGATTGCATTTTACAGTATGTATGTATATATATATATATTTGTATTTATATACACATACACAGAGAATTGTATAAAACCCAGTGCAGCCATCCAGGACGTGTTGCTGCTCAGGGAATGCAAATAATTATCAGCTTGTAGGAAATACTATAAATTTTCTACATCCCCCTTCCCCAGTCCCTGCACATGCACTCTGGGAACTGGACACTCCCCAGGTGTTTGCTTGCACCTGTGGGTGGAGAAAATACAGATCAATTCTTCAGAGTATATGAGATTAATCAAGGCAGGTTATATTTCACTGTACAGAGGAATGTGGCTGCTTCCCGCTTTTCTCCTGAGTGCAGGGTGTTGTGGTGACTCAGACACGAGGAGAAGGAAGCAGGAGGGTCCCAGGGCAGGGAGCAGCATCCCTTGGAGCTGCAGCCTGCCAGGACCCTGCCCAGAGGAGAGCACTGGGAACCTGGGCAATCCCAGCCCAGCACTCTCCTCCTGGGCAGAGAGGATGTGGCACATCACACACCACGTGTCAGGACAATGACAAACAAGATTAACAAAAACACTTTGCTGCTCTACAGTTTCTGTTGTGAGAGGGTCTCAGAGCACTTCACAGACCTTGTGGTCTGAGCCCTCCATAGGGCTGGAAATTCCCATTATCATCACATGGGAATGAAGTGCTGGGGACCAGGCTGTGGGTGATGACACTCAGTCCCAGACCAAGTGTTCTTTCAGTGACAAATTCTCAGAGGGAGGAATAAGGGAGAAAAATGACCTAAGGACACCTGTGTGTGCTGAAATGTCACTGCCCCATCCACCAATACACAGCACACAGAGTGAGCTGAGGGAACACATGGTGGTATCCAGGGCACGAGGAAATTTGCTGAAAATTTTCTGTGGTGGTGGCAGAGTCCCTGAAGAGATTTGGCCTAAAAAGGCTCCTTGTGGGACACATCTGCTTGAAACAGTTGAGTGGGTGGAAAAAAGACAAGGAAATGAGGCTGAGATTTCTCTGGGGGATTCTTGCCCAGGTAAGACACAAAAAAGCAGAGGGCCTGTGATATTTGTTAGCCACAACAGGAGAAGACACAGAGGTCAAATGGCCCGGCTCAGCATCAGCACGGGCTGCTTGAATGAAAAATTTCCAAATTTGCATCTGGTCCAGCAACTTCTTAGCTCATAAATGGAACATTTAGATGAGGACTAGAGCTTGAGACAGACAGCTATGGACATGGAGAGAGAGGAGTGTTCACCTACCCACAGCCTCCCACGTCACCTCTGCTCCAGCTCTGCCACCACAGCTCCTGGAGACTCTACAGTGCACTCTGCTCTCCCACAGTGTTCAGATCTCCCTGGCTCTGACTGGGCCAAGGGAGAGTGGAAGAGCCCCAGAACCTCAGCAGGGGCTGTCTCCCCATCAGCCGTGAGAGCTTCTCTTCTCTTCACACGAGTCCCACCCTCTGGCCTGCGGGAAGGTCAGCAGGGCAATGTTTTCACAGGGATTGTTTTCTGGGAGGACAAATCCAGGGGCTGAGCCGAGGAGCTTGGAGGTAGTCAGGGGAAAGTAGTGTCCATCGAGGGAGGGGGCAGGAGGCGAGCTGTGAGCCTGTTCTCTCCCATCCCTCCCGTGCCATGGACTACCACCCTGATCCACAGACAGTTCTGGTCGTTGCCCAGAGTGATTTTGCCCAAGGCTGCAGGATCTGACCCTGGAGACTGTTATTTATTTATTTCATTTATTCCCTCCCAGCTCAGTTTCCGTCAAACAAAGCCCCAGTAACCTCTGACTGATGGAGTCCTTCTCAGCACAGTCTCCATCAGATGGGGCAGGATAAAGCTCTGGAAATAGGACCAGCTCCAGGACAGACTGGGAAGGAGAAAGGTCACCTGGACACCCCACTGAGGCCCACCTGTTTGTCCCACTGGGGTAAGAACATGCTCCACCTGCCTGCCCTGCACCAGACAAAGCTGGTTCTGCACCAGAGCCTCCACAGGAGACTCACACCCTAAATCATTGTTTGCTACAGGACTTGGCACAGTTGGGCTGGGGATGTCATTAAGGCCAGGAGGTGGGAGGTATTAGAGGGGAGGGAGGAGGGCAGAGCAAGGTTTAGGATGCCTAATGAAGAGTTGTTTAGGAAAAGAGTCGGCGTGGGGACGTGGGACACGAAGAGAAGTGCAAGGGATGTGCTCACAGCCTGAAGTCAGACATCACCTTACCCCGAGGAGGGAGCGTGCCTGCCCTGACCCGTGGGGTGTGTGTGCATGTGCTGGGGCCTCGAGGGCATGCTGGGGACAGTGTCCAGCACCCACAGCTCCAGCACCAGCTCTGGCTGGCCTTCAAACCCTCTGAGACCCTTTCCTGGCTGCACAAGTGTGTTCTGGTGGGAGTCGGTTCTACAGAGTTTGGTAGGAACACAAATCAAAGCGGGGGAAAGAAAATGAAAAGAAAAATCAAATCCAAATCTAACAAAAAAACAAAGCAAAGCCCAATCTGTCTGGAAAGCCAAAGGTAAAACCCTCTCAAATTCTGGACCCACGAGTCTATGTTTTAAAGATTTTACAAATATACAGTATCTAATTAGCATTATATCAGATATACAACATGCCCATTAATTATAATTATGCTGGATATATAATTTATATGCATGAAATGTAACTGTCTTCATGGTTAGGATTGGGACTCAGTGGAATTGGAATTTGGAAGGTTTTCTTGGGAGGCCATTGCAGGGAGAGAGAACCACGGAAAGTTACCGACCTGCTTTTCGGTAAACAGACACCCTCAGCCTTGTGCCTCTGCTAAGGGCTGCAAAAAGATTTGTTACATATGGATTCTAGGCTGTGAATGGGAGGAGAAAACGCTCAGAAACAGGGGAACTGGGCCATGGAAAATGCTATAGGGAAAAGAAACTTGTGGGGAGAATCCAGGCTTGGTGAGAGGCGCGGCAGCCTCGGTGGGGTCAGGACCTGCCCCAGCACAGGTCAGCAGTGTGGAGCTGAACGGGTTCTGCTGCTTCAGGTTCAGCAGTGGCGAGAAGCTGGAGGAAGAGAAACCCTCTTCCTCCTTCCTATTTACATGTTGGAGACACCAAGATACTAGAATGAGTGGAGAAAAGGGTCTAACAAGCGTTTCAGCATATTTGTGCTTATTGAACACGTCAACCCCACTACTTCCTACACTGAGAGAGCAGGCGATTTGTAGGCACTAGTATGTTTTTTTATCTTATGAGTATATTTAGTATAAACTAAAACTTTATTTCTCAGCCAGGCTATTCTTGTCCCTAGATCTGCCAGTCCCGAAGGAAAGTCTGCCCTTGAATTTGCTCCAAGGGTGACAGAGAACAGATGTGTGGGTGCTGACGGGTGTGGAGCAGCCTGGGGCTGGTCCCAGCAGTCAGGACTTCCCTGCTTGCTACAGAAAGGCCAAACATGAGGGCCAAGAACGAGGCCCCTTCCTGCCAGGATTGGGGGGGCTGCATTTCCTCCTCCCTGTCTCAGGCTGCTTCTCCTTGGAGCAACAGAAAAGTCCTGAATTCATGGAAACTATGGGGTAATGCAGGTGAGCCCTTGGAAGGAGCCATCGATTACTATGGCTTTCTTTGACAGAAACTGATGCACACCAGGAAATTCCCTCTGTCATCCCTCACTAGTGTCTGACTGCCGCTTCAGTTCTTCCTGTGTCACTGATGGCGGGGTGGCTTTAAAAACAACGTGGGTGGGACTGCCAGAGAAGTCTTTGCAGACACTGAGTTAGTAGAGGTTATCTTGGCCTATAAGGCCACTGCAGAACGGGGTGCTGTGGCCACCCCAGTCCTTAAGGAGTATCTACAATGCACTGGGTCGTGTCAAACAGTCACCTCGGTTTTGCTGGCGGTGCGGTAGTGGTGGTGGTGCCCGGGGATGTAATGCAGCTGCTCCACCGTGTTGTGCCGGCGCGAGGCGAACGCTTGGCGCTTGGCCGAGGTCGGGTTCATACCCAAGGTGTTGTACAAGTTATTTGAGGCACTGGGATGGGAGTGCATTTTTGACATCCTGTAGCGATCCAAGACCGGTGTTGACACAAAGACATCCGTGTGTGACAGTGCCCTGGACATGGACTGCTCGGGGTAGGCCGAGCGCTCCGGGGACAGCAGCGGGTCCTGCGAGTGCAGGCGCTCTGCCGACAGCAGCTGCTCGTCCGACAGGATCCGCTCGTAGGACATGCTGAACTCCTCGGGCATGATCCTCTCCGGGGACAGCACCCTGTCCTGGGACATGGCCCTGATGGGGCGGCGCGGCCTGTCCCGCTGGTTGCCCTGCTGGGACATTTTGATGACGTTGATGGGCAGCGTGCCCCGGGCCGCCAGGTCGGGCAGGTGTCTCCTCCTCATGTAGTACTCGTCAGCTTCTTTGTCAGCTGTGGGGAGGGAAATGAGAGGTTAGAAATGGCAGAGTGCTGGCCCAGGCCCTGGAGCTGCCTCCTGGTGACACCTGAGGGACAGGTGGACATGCCACAGGTGTCACTGAGGGCTTGTGGCACACAGACAAGTGTGAAATGCGTGGGGACAGTGCAATTCCCTGGGCAGTGCACCCCACACTCCTCCATGTGGAAACCAGACCATGGTACCACACAATTCACATGAGTTATGGAGAAATTCCCAAATGTCACCTTCTCAAATTGTCACATTCTTCAAATGTCACCCTGGGAAAGAGCAGGGCAGGTGACACAAGCAGACATCAAGACAGAGATCCCCATTTGAGGACATGCCCATGTCACCTCTGGCCTTAGACATGGCTATTCCCTGGAGCCCATGAGTGACCTCATCACATTTTAATTACCTCATTTAAATATTTGTAAATGTGGTCACAAACTAGGTTTGCTGGTCTCTGAGACACTGAATCACCTACCTAAGGTTTCATTTCCCATTTTTATAATCGACCTTAGTTGACATGAGAGAATTTATCCCATGGAACATTTCTTGCTCGGTTTGCTGCTGCTGTATCTTAATCTCTCTGCTGCTCTGAAATGCAGCACACACCCCCCACACTCCCACTTTCCTCTTTTTGGCTTTGAGAGGAATGCTGTGGGCTCAGAGAGGATGTTGGCTACTGCAGCTGTATCGTGATAGATCACTGGGATCCTACAGCCATCAATCTGTGGGTTTATTTTACCACATTGCCTGGGAGTTAATTGGCTGCTGGTCCCATGAGGCAGAGCTCGTGTAGTGGGTGCTGACAACATCCCAGAGCTCTGCTCACAAAACACCAGTCCAGCCAAACCCTGCACCACCCTGTGCTGGCCCACGTCCCTCACTTATTTCCTCATCCCCTGTCCCACACCTTCCCCTCCCTGCTGCCAGGCCCCTGTGCAGAGCCCAGATCCCTGAGGAGGTGGGCTTGGTTCCCTCACACCCCGGAGTAGGAGCTGAGAACATCTGTGCCACCAGTGCTGCTGCCAAGCCCTTCCTCCCAGCCCACACAGCCCCAAGGCATGAGGTCACCCCCAGCCCCCTGTGCTGCCTTCCTGCCCGTGGGATCTGCTCTCCAGAGCTCACACTGCAGCAAAGGATCTTTATTTTTCACCACCCAACAGCCCTCAGAAGGATGTCTCACTGCAAATGTCAGGCAGCAGCTCTCCTGGTCTCGAGCTCTCGTGTCTTTAAAATCACCTTCTAGGAAGCCTGAGGAGGTGGGGGAATTCCATATGGCCCCAGGAGCTGGAGGCATTTTTATTCTGTGTTTTGGGGCTGGTTGGAAATGCCAGGCTGGGTGTGCAGAGGCAATGCTGAGGCTGCTGCAGAGTGGGAATGAGGCAATTAGCACCCTGGCACTTGGCCTCTGCTCTGGATGAGAGGAGTTCCACAGGATTTGCCCATGTGACTCTAAATAGATGTAATTAAAGCACAGAACATCCCAAATGGAGATGTGCTTGGATGCTCACACCTGGCTCTGGTAATTGCCAGCAGGAGCTAAACCAGCTTATGTGAGGTTTACAGCTCTGAGGCTGCTGGAGAGGTGGCACAATCAGCTGGAAGGGCTTTGAAGGTGTTTCTTGGACTAAAAATGCATCATGTGCTACACTTTAAAATGTTTTTTCCATTAGGAGCATAAAAAAATCCCTTTTTCTTCCCTCTCCCACCCAGTGACCCTGGGTGCAGCTGCCATGGCTGAACTTTCAGGGAGATTATTTAATTTCAAAGAGGTTTCCAAGCTCCCTCAGGCCTCCAGTGATGCTGAGGAGGAGGAGGAACATTTCCAGGTGTGGAAAAGCTGCTCATCTCCATCTCAGAGGAGTCAGAGGAGGAGGAACAGCCGTGTGTCACACCCAGCAAGCTGCTCCAGGCAGCAGCAGACAGACATTTTCCAGGCTGCTGGCTCTGAGAGGGGCGTCAGCCTGAGCCAGGGATGGGGAACAGAGCCTGGCAGGAATGCTGTTGGATTAGGTTCTTTTTTGACTTAGAGATAGGGTAACTGAGAGGAATTTTAAAAACTTTTATTTTATTTTTAGTCTCATGTGAAGGGTGAGACAATGCAGATGTTATAATTCACCCTATCACGATTAGAAATTAAATATTTCTTAATTACAATACATTATAAGCCTTTCTTGGCCCACCATATTATACTCTAATTTTAATGTAAATGCCTTAAAGCCAATCACCTAAAATTGCCCCTCATGGGTCCTAGTTCAACACATCTTTGACAGCTCTATTTCTTTGAAGTACACAGTCTTATTTGCAGGGCCACCCTTTGAAACTTGCTTCTAGCTCCATTTCTACAGATGAATTTCTACAAATTCATTTCCCACGTTATGTGCAGCAACACATACGTGCCTCGTGCCAAGGGAGAGCACTGGAACCTCAGAATTCTGCACCCAGGGACAGCAAGAAACAAACCCTGGGAGAGCAGAGCTCCAGGGGCTTTCCAGGGCTGGGAAATGTGGAGGGCTGGGTGCACAACTGGCCAAAACCAAAGTTTCTCTGGGAGACGAAATCTTGGAACCATAAAATGGTTTGGGGGAAGGAATCCTAAAGATGATCCAGTTGAAACCCCTGCCATGGGCAGGGACATGTTCCAGGCTGATTGATGTCACCCTTTGAACTTGCTTCTAGCTCCATTTCTACAAATGAATTTCTACAAATTCATTTCCCACATTATGTGCAGCACCACACATGTGCCTCATGCCAAGGGAGAGCTCACCACAGCACTGGAACCTCAGAATTCCGGCACTCAGGGACAGCAAGAAACAAACTCTGGGAGAGCAGAGCAGAGCTCCAGGAGCTGGGAAATGTGGAGGGCTGGGTGCACAGCTGGCCAAAACCAAAGTTTCTCTGGGAAACGAAATCTTGGAACCATAAAATGGTTTGGGTTGGAAGGAATCTAAAAGATGATCCAGCTGAAAACCCGTTCCATGTTTAGGGACACGTTCCAGGCTGATTGATGCCACCCTTTGAAACTTGCTTCTAGCTCCATTTCTACAAATGAATTTCTACAAATTCATTTCCCACATTATGTGCAGTACCACACAAGGGAGAGCTCAGCACAGCACTGGAACCTCAGAATTCTGCACCCAGGGACAGCAGAATAACAAACCCAGCTGTAGGCATGGGAGAGCAGAGCTCCAGGGGTGGGAAATGTGGAGGGCTGGGTGCACAGCTGGCAAAACCCAAAGTTTCTCTGGGAAACGAAATCTTGGAACCATAAAATGGTTTGGGTTGGAAGGAATCCTAAAGATGATCCAGCTGAAACCCATTCCAGGCTGATTGATGCCACCCTCATGCCACCAGCAGGGACACATCACACCCTGGCACAGCTGGCACTGATCACCCTGCCCTTGTCCTGTCATTGATGCTCACAGGAGAAGGGACATTCACAATTTTATCCAAAATAAAACTCCAGTCCAGTGTGCTTCTCCATCAAGGATGTGCTTAAAAATTATATTAAAAAAAAATAAATCAAAAAAGAATGTCTTAAGAGGATTCCAAAAAAGCAGAAATTGTGAGCAGAAAAAAAGGAATCACTGGTGAATTGCTTGTCAGGATTTTTTTCTTTTTTTTAATCGTACTTCTGGGTCTTTCCTTGTGTTTTTCAGACATTTGGAACTGGAATTACTGGAAGTTATGCTTTCTGCAAACTTCCTGGGCTTTTTTAATTGGTTTTGGTTGGTATTTTTCCGCCCTTTCTTTCCTGCTTTGGCAGTTCCTAGAACATTACTCAGGGCTGGTCTTGGTCTCACCACACTTCAGGAATGTTTGAGTGCTTCAACTGCCTTGGCCTCAGGCTAAGCTGTTTTGCCCTCAGACAGTTTTTTGGTGGATTTTTTGTGGGTTTTTTTTCTCATTTGGAGGGAGATCCCCAAATAAATGCTCTTACACATTCCACCTCAATCCCAGATGCCTCTGCAGACAGGCAGAGCAGAGCTCCTCTGGCACTGGAATTACAGAAATGAGGTTTACAGAAATTCATTTGTGCTGCTCTGGGAAGAGAATGTGGAGCAGAACAGCCAAATTCAGTTTTTCTTCCTTTATATATATCATGGTGAGAAGAGATGCACGTGTGTGTGCATGTGAGGCCATCACAATAATCCCTCTCCTTTTTTAAAGGTAATTTTCCCCAGCTTTCTTCCTCTGCATCTCCAGCAGGTTTCCTCTCTGGGCTTGTCTCTCCTTGTTTTAATTGGCTTTAACATTTCCAAGCTGCCCAGTCACTCGTGATGATTCTCCAGCCAGCACCAAGTGGTTTAATATGCCTGAAAACAGGAGCTGCCTTCCTCGCTGACCTTTCTCACTTTGCTAGGAAGAGCAATTCCCTGGAGCCCTGGGCAGGATGGAATTAATCTGGCTGCTCTTGCTCAGCCCCATCCTCACACCCTCCCCTCGCTGCTCTTGCCCAGGGCACAGGGGGTGCCAGACCCTCAGAGACCCCCAAAACCCCCAAGGACCCCCCAAATGGGGTTCTGTTCTCTTTGACCTGAAGGAAGGGCAAGGGAGATAAAAAATCCTGGTCTTTCACCATCTGTCTCTGCTAATTGGAGAAAAAAAGTAATTTTTCCATGCCTGGCAAGCCAGACAAACAAGTGTTCGAAATATTTGAAATACAGATTTAAAATATAGCTATATATAGATATATTTTTTAAATCTATATTTCAAATTTATATATATATAAATATATAGAAATATATATAAATATATATATAGAAATATATATCTATATTTCAATCTATATTAAATAGATATATAAATCTATATTTCAAATCTATATATATAAATTTGAAATATAGATTTATAGATATATTTCAAATATATATATAGGTTTATATATATTTTTATATAAAATTTATATTTATATTTATATTCTATATATTTCAAATTTAT
>JAWWMS010000031.1:991306-1004487 GCA_035048045.1 Chlorospingus semifuscus
ACAAGCCACAAGAGTTTGAGTAGAATGATAGTTAATTTGTCACAGGGTGAAAAAGTAGAATTTTGGGGTTTTAGAATGGGAGTTCAAGAGGCAAGATGGAGGAATCTGAGCGTGTCCTGTCCTTCTCCTTCTTCTTGTCCTCCATCTTCTGCTGTGGTGGTGGCACTTCTGGATTGGTTTAGAGTAGAGACAGACTGTCTAACATAGGCGATAGGTATTGGAAAATTATTGTAAATAAAGTACACGTAGTTTTTAGTATAAAAAGCCAACACCACCCCAAGGGTGGTCAGTGTGCCACAAACCAAACTGCTGGACAGACCTCAGCAGGTCAGAGAAAAAATATCATAGATAAGAAAAAATAAACAACCTTAAAAAACAGAACCGATGAATCTCGACTTCTCTGGTCACAGGGCTAGGAAAAAAGATTTTTTAATACCTTGGGGTCATTTCAACCACAGAGAGACATGGAGCTCACAGGAACCCTGAGAGGGCTGGGAGCAGGGACAGGGAGCTCACAGGAGCTCACAGGAGCCCTGGGCACAGCTGCATGCCCCAGGCAGCCGAGCCCTGCCAGTCCCCAGGGCCTCGGTGCTCTAGGCAGAGCACAGCAAGCAGGAGAAGCCTGTCTGCAGCACCAGCATCAGAGACAGGGGGAATGTCAGGATATTTGCACAGCTCTGGGAAGGATCAGGCTCATAAATCACAGCCCAGCAGTGCAGTCCCACAGCTGAGGGGTGTCAGCATTGAGTCAGGAACAGGCAGGTGACACAGACTCTAGGTCAGAAGGCTAAGAGGCTCAAAGTGCCCAGTTTATTGGAATCCCTTCTTTTATACACTGTTCTGATAGAGGGGGACCTGACTGGTCACTTAATCAACACATTTCACATGATTGGCTAATTAAGAAGACACCCTTTGGAGTAAACATCTTATGAGAAAAACAACTTGTTGAAAACACTACCTGCAGACAGTTTACCATTTGTTTACCATTCCTCTCTCTGCCTCCCTAAAACTTCCCAGAGCAATTAATAGGAAAGCACATCTGGCTTTCTCTCTCTCTGTGACCAGACTGTCACATCCATAGAGGGGTTTCTGCTCCAGCCCCTCATAGGGGAAGGCTCCTGAAGGAAAACAGAGCTCCAGGGATGGATGGATGGATGGATGGATGGATGGATGGGGGATGGATGGAGGGAGGGAGGGAGGGAGGGAGGGATGGATGGATGGATGGATGGATGGATGGATGGATGGATGGATGATGGATGAATGGATGGATGGATGGATGGATGGATGGATGGATGGATGGATGGATGGGCAGGGATGGAAAGGGCTGGACAGGGCATCATGTCGTTCCTGATGCTCAAAGATTTTGGGAACAGCTCCTCAAGTCAGACCCATCTGGCAGCTCCAGCAGTGATTGAAAAGATTTGCCATCCTTAAAAATCCCATCCTGGACAAGATTTGGGAGCAGGGCTGGGAGCTGGAGCCTGCAGAGAGGATCTCAAGGGCTTTGGGTTAAATTGGTGCAAATTCCAGGGCTTTGCTGCAGCTGCTGAAATCCTTCCCCACCCCATTGCCAGCACTGCCTATTCCAGTATTTCCATTGAAAAATGAGAATTCCAACCAGAACATCGTCCAGGTGAGAGAGAGGGGAAAACATTCCTTCCCAGATCCCCCCTTCCACATGGGAGATGTAGAGGACAGAAGAACAGATTTAGGCACTCTCAGATCCAGGTTCTCCCTTTTCCAGGGGTTGTGCCATAGTTTTGGGAGAGGGAAGGGCTCATTCCTGGGATTTTCTGACTGGTTTAAAATCATCTGAGGGCTCCAAAGCCTTTTCTCAGGAGAGCTGGAGGGATCTTCAGCATTCAGCTCCCACCCTAATCCCTCTTCCCAGAAAATAATTTTTAACCTAATTACAGCCATTAATAACTTCCTCTAATTAATTATTAGGGACCTCAGGGACCTTGGGCTTCCCCCACCTTCCCAATGTGCAGCTTTTATCCCAATCCCTGATTTAGCCTGGGTTTTTCCAGCTACATCTCTCTTCCTGTGCTGCTCCTTTAATAAACCAGAGCCAAAGGTGGAAGAGCTCCAGTAAATCCCCCAGGGACTGAGCCCAGACAGTTATTGGGGTCCTGAACCTGGAGTTTTACACCCTGGGCCATAAGATAAATGATCCTGCAGCTGAAAAAAAAAAAAAAAAAACAGGAATAAAGAAAAAGTGGAGCTGATTTCCCATCTTCCAGCTCAGAGCAACCTCAGGGAGTTAAAAGCTCTTTTTCTGGGGATAAAAAGTGTGGAGTGGGGAAGATTTGGGATGATGTGGAGTGGGTCAGAATTTGGGATGTGGGGGGTTCATTCCTGGCTCTGGAATCATTCCCTGTGACCCTGCTCAAATCTCTCCCTTCTTTCCCCATCCCACTCTGGAAATCAGAGCATTCCCTGGCCTTTCCTCCCTGATTTTCTGCCTTCCGAGGGCTGCAGCTGCTCAGCACCAGTGAGGATTCACATCTTGGGACCATAAATCCTGGCTTTCCACCCAGAGCTTCCCCAAATCCCCCTGTCCAGAGCCAGCTCTGCTCCGTGGTTGGCATCTCATTAAAAATCTCCCTTCACAATGAGCTCTCAGGCTGGAAAAACAGGAATTAAATCAGCTTTGCTCCTCCTCCTGCAGAGGCTGAGCCCCGTGGTTCCTGCAAGGAGACACTCCTGGGATGCATTTCCCACCTTGGGAGTTACTGCAGGAGTGACCTTGGGAGGGACCTGGCAGTGGCGGGATGGAAATGCTGACTCAGCAGCAAAAACTCCTGAGAAAGCAATTCCAGCAGGAGGTTTGGCCATAAAATGTAGTGGATGGGTTAAAGAGCCCAAGCTGCTTCTGGACATGTGGCCAAGGGAGACTTTTCCTGGTTAAAAAAAACTGGGATTGTTCATCCTGGAGGAGCCACCAGGGGTGACCAAAGTGGGACCTTCCAGGACCTGAAGGGGCTGCAGGGAAAATGGAGAGGGAATGTTTCCAAGGGATGGAGGGACAGGGCACAGGGAATGGCTCCCACTGCCAGAGGGCAGGGCTGGATGGGAGATTGGGAATTGGGAATTGTTCCCTGGGAGGGTTGGCAGGCCCTGGCACAGGTGCCCAGAGCAGCTGTGGCTGCCCCTGGCAGTGCCCCAGGCCAGGTTGGACATTGGGGCTGGAGCACCTGGGACAGTGGGAGGTGTCCTGCTCTCGATTCAGTGATTCCTGATGGAACTGCAGCCTGGATTCCTGTGCTGCACTGGCCATCCAAGTCACCATTAACATGCCAGAGGTGGGGTTAAATTCAATAGGGGTTAAAAGCAATGACTTTTGGCTTTAAGAGACCAAACTCTCTCTGTTGAGAATCCTGAAACATTGTTCTGGTGGCCTTGGCTTTGTGTTTTGTAACATTTACAGTGCTCAAGATTATCTTGCACTTCTCTGGCCTACCAACAACTTGCCTAATAGTAAGGCTAAAACACAGCAGTTCTGGCAGGATTTAATCCTGGAGGGTTTTTCTTTCTTTTGGCAAGTCTTCCTGCCCAATGGAATAGTTTTGTACTTGTCCTGGAATCTCCTAAGCAAGTCTTGTGACTCCCCTTTGAACAAGCAGCTTTTCAGGACAGCACACTTGGTGCCCCTCCTGCAGCTCTGACTTCATGTGTGTTGTGGAAACGTTGTGGGCCTCTAAAAGCGAGTCTGGTTTGGTTCATCAAAACTTCTGAATCTAAAGAAGAATGCCTAATTATAGTTGATAAATGGTCTCAGTACTGGAGGTGCCTCAGCACTGCCAGCACAGGGATGGGCACTGCCCTGGGCCTGCTGGACACATTCTGCTTGATGGGAAATGTTGGGAATTCTTGGGAAGAGCCAAATTCATGGCACTTTCTAGAGAGTAAGTTCCCACTTGCGTCAACACCAGAAGTTACAAAAGTGGTTTGGATCCATCCGTGGGAAGGTCTGGCTCATGTCCAGATGTATTTACAGTTTTTCATCCCTCCCTGAGGCCTTGCAAGGGAGACAGGCACAATGCCCAAATCACTGCTCTGATTCCAGATGCTTTCATTTCCATGGAATCAGTGGTAAGCTTTCCTGGGAGAACCCTTGGCTCCCTGTTGGGTAAGAGAGTTTATCCAAGGCGTTCCCAGAAGGCAGCTCTGCAGGCACAGAGTGTGCTGTGGCACAGCTGGAGTAGTTGTGGGATTTTCTCTGGGGTTTTCTCATCCTGGGTGCTGTGTGTGCTGCAGTTCCAGAAGGAATATCCCCAGATCTACGGGAGCAGGTTCCCAAGGACGGAGTCGGAAGCGCAGCTCCTGGAGAACAAACCCACCCTCAAGCAGCCCATGCTGAGCCTCAGGAAACCCAAATTCCGCAGCCTCAGGTACTGATTTCACTCCTCCTGAGCCACCTCTCCCTGCTGGAAGTCTGAGGGATTCACCAAAGGAATTGCTGCAGGAGTTTGGTGCTGGCTGTGCTGTGGAAGGAGGAAATGTTTACATGGACACTGTGCTGGAAGGTGCCAAAATACCTTTTTGGTGCAGATACTTTGGAATAACTCCTAAAAGAAAAATATTTATCTGTTTACAAATTATTACAATATATTGGAGTAGGAAAATGTAAAAATACACATAAAGCTGTTGTTAACCAAAAATTTATATATTTTTAAATGGGAAACTAATGATGTGCCTCTTGTTATAACCTTTAAATGTCTGTCAGGAATTTGTGCCATTTATTGTAGTTTTTACATGTGTGTGTTGTGACTAAGTGCCTTTTCTATTCTCAAAATGTTTGTCTTTAAACAAAGGAGCTTCTATGAGTTCAGAAGCAGGAGAGCCAGTTCACCATAAATAAATTATTATCTCACTCCATAAATGCTTCTGTTCATATCATCTGTAAAACCCTCATCAGCTTTTTGATATTATTTATATTAAAAGACTTGAAGTGTATTTCTGCATTTTCATGGAAAACTCATTTTGGTTTTGTTGGTGTGATTATCAAAATAGGAGTGATGGATGATCCATGAAGTAATAGCAGAATATACTTGTTTTCCCTATTTTTCCCTGAGTTAGGGATTTGCTTAGTAATTATGATAACATAAAGGTTCCCCCACAGGAGTTGAAATCTGCAGGAATTTTTGGGAAAGTATAATTAATAATAATTACTCTACTGCCTGGCTCTGAGATCCCAGACTGGTTTGGGTTGGGAGGGACCTTAAATCCCACCCAGTGCCACCCTGCCATGGCAGGGTCACCTCCCACTGTGCCAGGCTGCTCCAGCCCCAATGTCCAGCCTGGCCTTGGGCACTGCCAGGGATCCAGGGGCAGCCACAGCTGCTCTGGGCACCCGTGCCAGGGCTGCCCATCCTGCCAGGGAAGGATTTATCCCCAGTATCCAAACCTCTCTAATTGAGGTTCCCAGAACTGAATACACACATAAACCTGGCTGCATGGAGTGGTTGCAAAGCCTGGTGTTTTCAATGGATGCTTCAGTGTCTGGTCAACACCAAACAAAATGAGAACTGAAATCAAACTGTCACAGGAATAAAATTCAATTGAAAGTTTTGGTTTACCTGTTTTGGGGTAAATGAAAAATCGACATCCCAATTTCCAGTGACCATCACAGCACTGCAGTTTAAATGCCATCTACACTTCACTTCCCCTGTACCTCCAAAGTCACTCTGAGGAATCTGAAATAGTCTGTAGTAACTTCACCTGCAAGAGAGGCAGACAGGTGGTGGCAGAATTAAATATTAGAGGTAACAGAGCCCTAATAATGGTGAGAAGAGAGTGATACAGATGGCACGAGCAGTGTCAGTAAATCACCTGAGCTTCACAGAGTAACTCACTGGAGATGCAGCAAGGCCAGTGACAAGATATTTGAATTAAAAGGGAACTGCACTGAGTGCTGTAACACACCGAGTGTTCATCTCCATTTAACTGTAAATACTCATCCAGAGGGTGCTGGGGTAACCCAGCCACTGTCCCACTGCTGGACAGTCACATCCATCAGGGCTGCTCAGAAGTCACTCATGGACAAACTGGTGCCCAGCACTGGTGCCCTGTGCTCTGGGCAGTGGGGATACCTGGCTTTGTCCTCAGCTGGGACAGGGGACACCCCAACCCTGCCAAACCCAGGCACAGCTGTGGCAGTTTCAGCCTCTGCTGAGTCACAGAACACGAATAAAGCTGGAGCAGAGACAGGGCTGGGTCAGCCTGAGAGACCACAGCAAGTTCACAAGGTAATCTCAATAACTCTGAAGAAAAAGAATTTAAAAAAAATTTTAAAAATCCATGTAGCTTCAGCTCCCTGCAGTCCCTCAGGTTTTTGTCAGCCAGAGCTGTGCTCTGACACAGAAAGCTCATTCAGGCACGATTTCTTTTTGGTCTCATTCCAAAGCAGCACAGAAATGGCTTTTACCTGCAGAGAAAATTAAAACCTTCCAGCAAAGCTCTCACCCCCTTTGGGACACATTTACTGCAGGAGATGCATCTGTGCTGGGGCCTTCAGTTTCTGATAAAAACCAGAAACAGCTCCAGGCACCAGAACAATTCTGCTGTCCGTGGTCCCAACAGGAATTCTGCTGTCCAGGAATCCTGCTGTCCATGGTCCTGACAGGAATTCTGCTGTCCGTGGTCCCGACAGGAATTCTGCTGTTCAGGATCCTGACAGGAATGCTGCTCTGTCCAGGGTCCTGACAGGTATTCTGCTGTCCGTGGTCCTGACAGGAATGCTGCTGGCCATGGCCCCGACAGGAATTCTGCTGTCCGTGGCCCCGACAGGAATTCTGCTCTGTCCAGGGTCCTGACAGGAATTCTGCTGTCCAGGAATCCCAACAGGAATTCTGCTCTGTCCATGGTTCTGACAGGAATTCTGCTGTCCAGGGTCCTGACAGGAATTCTGCTCTGTCCATGGTCCTGACAGGAATTCTGCTCTGTCCAGGGTCCTGACATGAATTCTGCTGTCCAGGGTCCTGACAGGAATTCTGCTCTGTCCAGGGTCCTGACAGCACCGAGGGCTTGGGGATGTGATGGGGCCCTGGAGTTCTCTGCTGGGGAAGATAATACAGACTTATAATACACATTTCTGGTGCCTGGACCCCAGAAATCACAGGGGGATAATTAATACATAAATGTATTAAATGCATGCCTTAGCCAGCATCCAGCTGGGCAACTTTATAATGCATTCAAGAGAAACATTGGGAAGAGAGGACATTAAACTGGGTAATCCCTGTCAGAAGGGTGTAAAATATCCTTCTATCTGTCAAAAACACTGAGCTGTCAGCAGCCTAAAAATAATAAAGACAGAACTCAGTTTCTGTCAAATCAGACTGACACAAAAACTTGAATATCAGTGTAAAAGGGGGGGAAAAAAATCAATGTCAATCCATTTCTCCACTCAAAAGCAACAATCTAACAAGACAATTTGAGCTTTAGCATGAAAATGATTACTGAGAGTTCTTTAAATGTGTTCTGCAAGAAACTGAACCGAAGGGATTGGCTTCAAAACTGCCACTGTCCTGACTGAGATTTCCATAAGTCCTCTATTATTTCCAGAGACAGCAAGCGCACACCAGCCATGGATCCTGCAGCTACTGTTGCTTTCCTTAAAAAGGAGAAAGCCAGAGGGACTGGAATTGATGCAAATTAGGGAGATTTCTTCCCTGAGCTGAAAAACTCCCGGGGCCACCTGCGAGTTCCAGATTTCCACCCCTCTCAGCTCCCAGCTGTGGCTCTTGAGCAGGGAGGATGTTTTCCACCTCAGCCACAGCTGCTGCAGCATCATCAGGCTGATATTGCAGAGAAAGAAAAGCCCCAGCAGAACACATTTCCCTCATTTATCAACCAAGCCCCAGCAAAGCTCAGCCCAAAAGCACCAGCCCCATTTTTAAGCACTCAGTAAGATCTCAGTGATACACCCAAGGAAAACACGGTGCCACATCAACCTTCAAAATAACAAATCCAGCAAGAAAAACCTCCAGGGAGCAGCAGCAGCTCAGTTCCATGGGGAGACTAAAGGACACAACAGATGCCTGTTGATGTCCTGAGTTTGTACGTAAAGGAATATTATTTTTAAAAAATAAACCAGTGAACTGCATAACTTGGAGAAGGCTTTTCAGCCAGGACTCAGGTTTGAGCTTTGGTAGAAGACATCATTCAATTGAGCTTTGTCCCCAGCCTGAAGTGATGACCCAGACCCTGGTTCTGAGCCCCAGCCCTGGAAGTTGAAGCCAAAAGCTGTTCCATTGCTTGATTTCCATTTCCATAAAGTAGCAAACAAGTTTAAACCACAGAGTATCATTTATGCAGCCACACTCTGGTGGAAGCAATGGGAAATTCTGAATAAACTGCTCACAGCACACAAAATTCTGCTCCAGCCACATAAATCATTCCAGATTCTGGCAACAGGCAAGAAGGAAAACAAAAATTACCCCCAGTTATCAACAGAAGGATTTCTTTAATTGCTTTGTGGCTAACAGCAGAGCTCAGCATAGCCCAGCAGGAACCTTCAGGTGGAAAAGCAGCCCCCTGAAAAGGTCAGCAACTCCTCACACACCCTGTCAGCTCCCATCCAGCTCAAGAGAAAAGCAGCAAACCCCTCCTGCCCCTCTGCCTGCAGCAGATTCCCCCTGGATGAGTTCCCACTCATTGGAAAGCTCCATGGACACACAAACAGAGAGAACCTTATCCATTATTGCATTTTCAAATCTCATTTTTTCCCCCTGTATTATTTTGAGATTGAAGCCATTCTGCATTGCCAGGCTGCACCAAATCCTTTTAATGGTTTCTTTTTGACCATGGAAGGCGTGGATTGCTTGTGTCCACACACATTACCCAGGCACTAGGGAGGTGTGTCCACAAAACTTGAACCATGGCATTCAAAGTCCATTGAAAAAACAAACACTCCAAATGTTTGGTTTTTTTAAGACCAAAATACTACATCACCAAAAAAAGGTGCATGGAATATATGATATATATATATATATATATACATAAAATATTTTAACCAATTTGCTTTAATATTTAACTTTTATAATAAATCAGTCTCAAACCAGAAATGAAAAGCACTTCATGCACATAGCCCCACGTGCCACAAGCTACATTTACCTGGTGAAATGACCACTAGGCCAATGCCTACTGCACTTCTCTCCTTCCCCTACACTGGCTGCTCCTGCTCTGTGTTCAACAGAGCTGTGCCTGGAAAGCCTGGAATAAACCTCATGTGAAGCCCAGACAGAAGTGTCAGGCTGAGCTAAGCCCAGCTTACAGGCCCTGTTTCAAACTTGGCTTCAATGGCAAAACAAAGCAATATAAAAAAATAATAATAAAATAAATCAATGGCAAAATAAACCAGTGAGCTCTGTCTCACTGTTTGAGCCATGGGGTTGTGTGGAGCCTCTCCCAGTTTGGGATTAAACAATGCTGGAGTCATGAATAAGCAGAGCCCTGGTGCTGTGCTGAGGCACAGCAAAGATAGGAAATTGCAGACATATCACTGCTGACAGGGCTAAGCAATAGGTGATTCAGATAAGTGGGGTTGGAATAAAATATGATTAAAGCAGTCTTTCCCATTCTGCTTTGATTTAAGAGTACAAAGTGCAAACTATTCATCTTCTGTCTAGAGGCAGTAAATCAGCTGATAAGAGAAGTGAAATGTAAGTGGGGTGCCAGGAAAAGCGAAGCACCACGTGCCAGACAATTGCTGCTGGAGAGGAGGAGCACAGGCTGCAATAACAATGCAAGGCACCCACCCCAGGCAGCACCAGCAGCTGTGCAGGGTCAGGAAAGCACAGAGACAAAACCCAAAACACTGAGGGAGGGCGGAAAAGAGGGAATGTCACAAGGGTTCAGGCTCCTTGCTCAGTTTTGTTTTCATTTTGCCAGTATATCCCAGAACTGATGGGGTTTAAGGAGCAGCAGAGGAGCTGCTGAGGAACCTGGAGGGACTCTGGGGTTCTGCAGAAGGGAGCACACCAGCAGCTCCTCCCCACTTCTGGGAGGGTGGTTAAAATCAAGGCTAATTTCCACTTACTGTGGGTTTGAAGGTCAGGGATTGTCCTCCTCAAAGGTAAAATCCATCCCTGCAGGGAGGGTGAGCCCAGGAGCCACCACCAGCGAGGGAAGAACCCAGCACTGGTCCCACTTCTCACTGTGTGAAAATAAGGGAGAAAGGGAAAAAGCCCGTAAGCAGAGCACTTGTTTGATTCAGGTGCGATTCCCCAATTCCAGGCACCGGCAGAATTCTGGTATCCGTGGTCCCGACAGGAATTCTGCTGTCCATGGTCCCGACAGGAATTCTGCTGCCCAGGAGTCCCGACAGGAATTCTGCTGTCCATGGTCCCGACATGAATTCTGCTGCTCAGGTGCATGAGTAAAACAACTTGAGACTGAAAAAATGCAGAACTCAAACCCTAACTCACACTTCCTTTCAAAGCCTCCAATTTTAATATTTAGTTGAACATTATTTTGGTTTTATTGTATGATAGACAACCGAATCACAAAGTGTTTGCCAAAACTGATGGGTTTTACCAAAACCACGTTGTCATTCCCAGCCATGCCCTGGCACAGGCAGGGATTGCCAGGGCTGGCTTCACACTCAGAGCACAACACACAGGGGGACACAAAAAATGCCTCTTAAATGTGGCAAAACCCTGCCCAGCCCCACCCCATCTCTGAGCTCACAGGACACTTCTCTCCTCCTCCTCTGAGAAAGGGAATTCAGTGGGAAAGTCCAGATGCAGCAGGATACACCAACGCTGTGTAGAAATACTGATTCCGCTCAAACTTCATCCTGCAAACGTTCCCAGCCCACCTGAGGCAGCCCTGGGGTGCTCAGGGCAAGGCTGCGCCTCAGCCCAGTGCCAAAGGTTTCAAATATGCACAGGAGAAGGTCTCTATTTTAAATAAAATCATTAGACTGAGGGTACAATATAATATTGAGCTGCTGAGGAACAGACCAGGGAGCCTCCTGAGGAAGGATCAATGTGTCAGCCAGGAAGGGATGGAGCCATGAACCACAATTGGCATTCTTCAGAGAAACAGCAAAGCAAAACGAGCTAGAAACGAGCTGAATGGGTGAAATGAAGGGGATAATCCCGCATTTCTCACAAAAGCCTACAAGCAGATTAGTTGCCAGCACCAGCTCCATTCTTGCAGCAGGATGGTTTGGTAATTATTTTGTTCTTCACCCATCTTGTGAGTGAGTAATGATAATGAGAATCCCTGCACTGTCTCACCTCTGCTCACAATAACAACACATTTTACCCTCACATTTCACCTGCATGACACCAAAGTCTCTGTGGGGCTGGGGCTGGTGGGATGAGGCTGCATCCCAACAGGGCAGGGGATGGACTTGGGATAATCCCCCAAGACTGGAATTTCTTGACATGCAAAGCCACATTATCACTGGGAATACAAGGGTAAAAAGTGATTCCCAGTCAAGGGTTTTTTCCTAAGACAAGCCACAAAAATATCCTTCACTGACTGAACTGGAGCATAAACCTTAAAGCTTGGGTGACATTGCTTTGGCCTGTGCTGCCCAGCACGAGATCCTGGCACTGCCAGGACCAGGCAGAGGAGCAGCCAGCCCTGGCCAGGCCCTGCCCCATCCTCTGGCCACAACACATCCCTCCTGCAGTGGCATTTTGCAGCTGAGGCGGGTTTGTGCTGAGTTTGCAAGCCTGGCAAGGCCAGCAAACCCTCCTGAGGTTTATAAACCCCGTGTCATTTCCACAGGTCTGTGGAAAAAGTATTACCTGCAGTTTAACTAATGTCAGCAGTTACAGGGATGGGAACAGAGAGGAGGGAAGGGATAGAGAGCATAAGCACATCTGAGCCCTCCTGATTTGGCTTAAATCCCCACTCCCACTGCAGGGAGCAGCATGAGGGTGGATGTGAGAGGGGCTGCGCTGGAGCTGGGTTTGGAGGCTCCTCTGCTCCTGCCAAAGCCACTTACCCAGGGAAAATGGATCAGTTCCAGCACACTGCCATCCAGGCGAGGATCCTGGGCCAGGCTGGAGCTCCCACCAGGGGCTGGGCATTGGCACAGTCACACAGAGCAAAAGGGGAATGTAAGGGCAGGGACACCTGCAGCCCTGTGAGAGCCCAGCTCACACTCTGCACATTAGACAGAAGAGCTCCTCTGTGTCACTCTGGTTTCCAGCAGGGCTCAGCCTGCACCTGGGTCATTTCCAGGGTCACTATGGAAAGGGCTTGCACTTTGAGCAAGGGAGCCCAAGCTGAGGCACTCTGGGGTGCAGAGTCTCCTCCTCAGGGCTCCTCTTCCTCGGATTTACTGTGGGCAGAGCAGCAGCACAGGGATAATCCTGCCCTGCACTCCCCAGGCAGGCTCTGCTCAGGAACACCTCCCAGTCCCTTCTGGAGTGCCCTAATGGGATTGCAGCATCCCGGGCAGGGCAGTTCCAGCTCCCACCCCGTCAATCCCAGCCCATCGAGCAGATCTAAGCCGGGTTTGCAGCCCGGGGCTGAGCTGGGTTTGCAGCGCGGTTACCGAGGGAGACTCGGCATCGGGAGCTCTGCCGAGAATTGATGGCAGGGGCTGAACCGGGAATTACCTCCTCCCGAAGGAGATTTCGGGAGTGAATCCTGCTGAGCACCCCACGCTCCAGAACCGGCACCTGCAAACCCAACCCGAGCCAGGCGCTCACCTGGGCAGAGCATCACTGCGCAGCGAGTGAAGCTCTGAGCATCGCTGCCTCCCTGCCCACCGAGAAGCTCGGGGCTGCTTAACCCCGGAGCTCCCGGCCGGTCCTAACCCCGGTTCATCCCGGGACTCCGGGCTGGTTCTAGCCCCGGTCCGTCCCGGAGCGGGTGTGGCAGCGCCCGCAGGAGCTGCGCGGTGCCAGCAGCGCTCCGGCGACCGCAGGGTGACACCTACTGACACCCCGAGCGGCACCGAGCCCTGCCAGCCCTGCCCGCAGCCTCAGCGACCCGATTTTCACAGCCCAGTTAGGAGCACAGGATGGGATTTGGTAATGGGAGATATTGGTCACCATCAGCTCTGGTGGCCATGGAAGGAAAGACACAACTTCTGTGACTGTGTATGGATCAGAAGGGACCTTAAGGTGATTTGTTCCACCCCTGCCATGGCAGGGACACCTCCCACTGTCCCAGGCTGCTCCAGCCCCAGTGTCCAACCTGGCCTTGGGCAC
>JAWWMS010000031.1:1012466-1024989 GCA_035048045.1 Chlorospingus semifuscus
CTGTGATCATTTTGTTATTACACCATTCAAACCTGTGTGACTTTCATGTCCTCATACAAAGCTGGTAACTTGCTCCAAGGGTCACAATCAAATCCCCAGGTGTTCTGGGCAGCATGCCAGGGTCTCTGAGCCCCCTGACAGGGTTCTTGGCAACTCTGGACATCCAAAGGGATGTGCTGAGCTCTGACACTTGCCAACGTTTTCCATGAAGAAACATTCCCTAATGTCCAACCTACACTTCCCTGGCAGTGTTTGAGCTGTTCCCTTTGGGGACTCAGAGCAGAGCCCATCTCCCAGCACTGAGGGGCAGGACACAGCCAGGGCCACCAGAGCAGCCCCTGGGCACCTCCCAGCCCCAAAATCAGAATCAGGGGTTCCAGGGGCTGCAGGGAAGCTCCAGGCCATGGGAGCCATGGCGGTGTTTGAAACAGGACAAGGAGGTGCAGACAAAGCGGGCTGGAGCGTTGCTGTGGCTGATAAAAACGTGTCGGGATGTGCTGCTCAGCAGAGGAGGCTGCTCAGGGAGGTTATTAACTCAGCCTGCTCTAATTCCTGTCACAAGGGGCCAGCACAGAAATAGACACTCAGAGACTGCAGAGGTGTCCCAGAGGTTCCCAGCAACAGCTTCAGAGGCTTTAACCTTTCACCAGTGCATGCTGCTTCTGATTCAGAGCACTCAGTCCCCAGGGAGAAAAAACACCCCTTTTTCTAAAGCTTTACCCAGAGAATATTAAAGTGAATATTTTTTAAATCCACATTAATTACAGGCCAAAAATAACCATATAAAAATATCTCATAAAGAAGGTGAAACTGTTCTGAGGTAGAGCACATGTGATGAACCAGTGCTTCTAATTAGTTCTAAATTAAAATCTGCAGTAAACTGCCATGAATTATTTAAATTTATCTGGAAAGATAGCCAATTTTTAGGGAAAAAAAAAGTTCTTTTACTGTGCATTTACTGTGCTCTCTTTTCCCAGCAACAAAGCTGATCAAAGGATTTCTCCCTGCCTTGCCTACTCCACAATGCCACGGCATCTCTCAGATGAGAGCACTGAGCACACAGCAGCACACACTGCTGAGCTCCAGGAGACACTGCTGAATAATTCACTGTGGGAAGAGAGACCAGCTTCCAGCCTGGAATGAAATGAGAGCCATGACGTGATGCTACGTGGGCAAACTCAGGCCTGGCACTGAATTTATTCAATTCTGGGGATGAGCAATGCCCAGGGCAGGGAGCCATGGAATGGGTTGGGTTGGCAGGACCCTAACTCCCATCCCATCCCTCCCTCTGCCATGGCAGGGACCCCTTCCACTGCCCCAGGGTGCTCAGAGCTCCATCCAAGCCAAAACTCCATCAGAGCACAGGAGGGAAAGGTGTTCAGTGAACTCCCAAAAAACCCTGCAAACACAAAGGCTTCAAAGAGCCACCTGAGCTTGGATGTCACATCCACAACCACGGGGGGACAGTGACCATGACAATCCCTGTGCTGATGCCCCAGGGCCACCCCCAGAGCCCAGGGTGACAAGGGAGCCTGGAGGGGTCTGCAGGTGACAGGAGAAACAATAAACCCCTCTTAGGGGACACAAAGTGCAGCTGGAACAGGATTCCCTTCCATGGCCTCATTCCCTGGAAGTTCCCTCAAGGGCTCTGTGCCCAGCACAGAGGGAGTGGAATTTTGTGTGAGAGGTGGAATTTTATGTGAAAGGGGCAGGTGAGGACAGTGCTTCCTAAAACCCCAATTAATGCCCTGCACAGCTCAATCTCCTCACTACTGTGAGCTGTGCTCTCACAGGCTGGTGCTGAGTGTGTCCTGAGGAAACCCCAGTGCCACCAGAGCCACTGCCCTGTCACCAGGAGCTCCTGGCAGGGCTCATCGTGCCCAGGGCTGGTGTTTGAGAGGATCAGAAACAAATCCTCTCATCAATCCCAATTAGCAGGCGTTAATGCAAGGCACAGAGCAGTTCTGGTGAACACCAACTCCACTTCTTGAAGAGGAAATTGAATTAGAATCTTCATTCCAAAAGTGCTAAAAAATGGGTTGTTTAAGCCATATTAAAGCTGTAGGTGAGAGCCAGGTGAGTGTTATTCCAACCAGTCCTGGGAATTCTGAACTACACCTGCAGCTTGGTCCTGGGGCCAAACTGTGCAGGAAAATCCTTTCTATGAGCACTGTGGATGGACACTGCTGAATTCCATCTTCTGATCCTCTCCTGAGTGATCCACTCACGGAGAAGCACGCAAAGTTCACCAAAAAATTAAATTAAAAATCAATACTCTTTTACTCAATGGGGTGTTATCCCTTTCTCCCCCTGCCTTTTTTTGCACCTCCTTTTCTTTCAGTTGGCCTGACCCCAGTGTTTTAACCCCTCATTTCCAGTCCCACAGCATGGCAGAGGGAAGCACACAGAAACGTTTCCTGCAGATGAAGCATGCACAAGGGAAACACACACATAAACCACACAGAATCTGTTCCAAAAATAGCTACTGAAGCAAAAATTGCAGGTTATTTACCTGCCCATCACAGCACCCACCAGCAGGCAATTAAGCCATTAGGGCAGAAAACCACAGATAATTTCCCCAAATTCCAGCACAGCTCCATGAGAGGTTTTGAGCATCTGCCCTGAGAGCTGCAGGAGAGCCCTGGTTCTGTGCCAGGGGAGCAGAACTGTGCCAGGCCCTCCACTGCAATCAGGGCTGAGCATTATCCACATCCCAGAGGAGGTAATTGCACATGAAAGCAGGATCTGCGCTGGAAATAGGGATCTGAACTGGAAATAGGGACAGCCCAGGCTCAGCCCGGGCTGGGCACTGACATTTTCCCAAGGAAATTGCCAGTTCATCCCTCCCTCACCTTTCCAGTTCAGCTCCCAGGCTGTGCCACCCAGAAGGAAACGTTCTTCCCTTCCCATCTGTAAACACCAGAACTCCTGAAAGTTATTTATGGAATCCTAGGGGTCACCCACCAGTGAAATATTCAAATATTCCTCATTACAGGGGGTTCTGACCTTTGCTGTCAATTTGCAATTTCTGTACTTAAATAAATCCAAACACTTCCTAATCACTCTTTCCAACAGGAATTTTATGATTAGTTGGATAATTCCTTTAAAATATGCAATTACTCTTTCCTAATGTATTCATTACTCTGTCAACACACTATTCTTGAAACATTACAATTTCCCATTGAGAACGTATTTCTGTATTCATTTCCATAAGACAGCTTTAAAAACTAGATTAATATACTTTATACTTCTTATATTAAAAAATCCTTTTTGATTAAATCTGAGTTAATAATTTGCAATTAATATCTCATTTGATGGGTTTAGGTTTTTTCTTCCCCCTCCTTGAAATTATCCTTACACAGTAGAAAACTTTCATCACTTCATTCAAATTCCATCTGCAAGCCTTGAAATCTGAATTGTGATTAGTTCATAATATCTATTAGCTCATAATAATCACCTAAGTAGAGATCTTCTAAAATCATTTCAAACAGCAGAGGAATGGAAAAGCCTGCTAGTCAAAACAGTTGAGAAATTAAAAAATTATCAATAAAAGCTGCTGAGCAATTAGCAACTCTTAGAATTAACCTAAAAATAAAAGGGTCCCTGAGTTCACTTAAGAAGACAGATTGGAAGCTCCTTTCCCCATACCCCAGTTTTGCAGTGCAGAGGACACAGCAGAAGGAAATCAGATCTCTGCCAGTGCAAAGCTGGAGCTGTGAGCTGGGCACTCACCCAGGCAGAAAGCATCACTCTATTCTTGGATGGTTTGGTTCTCGGATGGGAAACCAGGAGTGAAATCCAATTATTCCCCCAAACCCTCGGTTTCCCAGCGTGCAATGAGCCCTCCCAAACTGGGATTCACAAATCTCACTCCTGAAGGATTTCCATGGAGCAGAGCTTTATTAAACCAGTGCTTCCAGGGAATCATGGAATCTTTGGGTTGGGAATCAGTTAAGGATGGAATCCAGTCATTAATGCAACACTGCTGAGGCCATGCACCCAGCCTGCAGGTCCCTGCAGGAATGAGCACTTTGTACAGAACAGCTCCCAAAAACACCACAAATCCCACTCAGAAATGCTTTGGTTCATTCCACCCCCCTCAGGATCACAGCTCCCAGCACTGTCCCTGTCCCTGGAGCAGGGAGATCCTGAGCTCCAGCATCCACAGGGAAACCCTCCAGAGCTGCCTCCAGTCTGTCCCTGGAGCAGGGAGATCCTGAGATCCAACATCCACAGGGAAACCCTCCAGGGCTGCCTCCAGTCCTGTCCCTGGAGCAGGGACATCCCTGAGCTCCAGCATCCACAGGGAAACCCTCCAGAGCTGCCTCCAGTCCTGTCCCTGGAGCAGGGAGATCCTGAGCTCCAGCATCCACAGGGAAACCCTCCAGAGCTGCCTCCAGTCCTGTCCCAGGGAACCACACAGAGCACTGGCAGCTGCAGAGGCTGCACAGGAAATGCAACAAGGCAGGAAAACTCCACGGTCCAGGCTCCACAAACACCAGAAACACCCCTGGCTGCACCTCCAGTGCCCTGCTCACAGCAGAGTGAAAATACCCAAATTTTGGGTAATGTCCACTCTGTGCCCTCTCACCCAGCCAGCCCTGAGGGGAGAGAGGCAGGACCCACTGCTGTGCCCCAGAACATGCCAGGCACAGGGAATAACCCACACCTGGGTTCCTGGGGATGACTGGGGCTGCAGGGCCGTCCCCATGTCACCCCTGCAGAGCCACACGCTCCTCACGGGGTGTTTCATCCCTGAGAGTGGAAAATGGCATTTTCTGAAGGCTGCACAACCTGCCAGGGCTCTGACCAAGGAACACAAGGTGCGCTGAGATTTGCAGTGATTTGTTCTGGTCATCCAGAGTGATCATTTTAGTCAAGTATCACATAACTCATGGGGAATTTACAGGAATCACCACTGGGGAAACATTTCTCCACTGTCTCCTTTTCTTAAAATACAAGATATCTGATCCAAAACTGGGGGGGGGAATTATGTCCTTTGCCACTTTCAGTTTTTTATGGCCAAGCTTTGATTTAGGAAAATCCCTTTACAAGTAATAGCTCTGTTTTTCAAAGCAGGGCACTTGGAAGCAACCATGTTCTGCAATACAGAAAATATATCAAGGAATTTTCATAATGCACAATAAATTGATTTGGATTTTTCAAAGTGGTCAGATTTACACCCTTCTGATGACACAATGCCTGGAGAAAATCTATATTATTGCCCTTTTTAGTAACCCCATTACATCATTCCTGCTCAGAGGCAGCAGAGTGTCTGCACAAGGACGTGCCAGAGCCCAGGATTTATTGGCAGAGAGGATGCAGAGGAGCACAAGAGTGAGCTGTTAGCTTTTGTGTAATGTCTAATTGAAAACTCCTCCACAGCCCTGTAATTTGGGAGATTTATTGTGCACAGAGTCAAAAAAGTTATGGACAAAGTGTTAATAAAGCAGGACCATGAGGGGGATAAATGTCCACAGGTGGGGAAGATCCAAAGGGCTGCAGTGGCTGCAGAGGTTCAGGGAGCTCAGCTCCTTCCCAAATGGCACAGGAATTCTCTACAACACTGAAGTTCTTGCTCAGATCTGTACTTGTTTATTAGTTTAAAACTAACACAAATTATATTTAATCCAAGTGAGTCATGCCCATCTTCAATCAGAATTCAAGATTCTTCCAAAAATAAAAGTTCATCTTTCTTTGGGGAAGTCTCCTGACTCAACTTCATTTAAACCTCCACATTTGTGATGGGCTCAACTCAATTTTCTTAGTTTTAGAAGGAAACAAAGCCTTGATTACTTTTTTTTTTATAATTCCAGTGCCATATTCTGCCCTCCAGCAAGTCAAGGCAGGCTCTCCATGATCCCTGTGCTCCTTCCTGTTCTTATAAATATTTAGGGATTTTTCTTAACAACACATTTCTTTCAGAAGTTCTGCAACTAAGTGAAAACAGACAAAACTGACTGGTCTGGAAATTCCTCAGGATTTAGTGATCTTTGAGGATTGAATGTTTTGAGCAGTTTTCCAGTTGGATGATAAAATAATGAACACAGAGACAGCTCCCCTCAAAATAGATTCCATCCATGGCTGAAGGTATTGGAGAATTAAATAAATGAAGAGGGGAAAAGCTTTTAAATAAATCCTGGGGAATTCAGAGCTCCCCAAATCACCTTGTCAGTGGTTTGAAGGAAAACCCCTGAGCTCCAACCTGCAGCTCCCTGTCCCTGAGCCAAAAATCACATTTACCACAGGCCGAGCCGCAATGATCACAGGTCCTGGAGCCAAATTGCCCAAATGTCAGTGCCCCTGTCAATCTGGGCAGCCCCAGCAGGGCAGGGAACTTTCCAGAGCTCTGCTCACTCATGCACCGAACAGGAACATCTGCCCAAAGCGAGCCAGCATCAGGAAATGAACCTGGCTGCACAAACTGGGAACAAGGGAGAGCAGAGAGATCCATTCAGCAGAAAGCCAAGGCCCAGAGTGGACGTGGCTTTTATGCAAAGAACTGAAATCCCCACAAAACAGGACAGAAAATGTGAATTCTTGCAGTAAAACGTAACTATCTCTCGAGTCTGCAAAAGACAGCTGTGACTCGTGCCACAATCTGGAGTGTCAGTGCCAGGAATTGCAGCTCCAGCAGTTATGCACTCATTTTTAATCATCAAAAAGAGATTTCAGTCATCTCCTCACAAGTCCCACTGCTGTTTACTTGTCCCATCACAGCCTGACTGTTTTCAGTGGCTTCTCAATTATTTCTGCTCCTCTTCCCAAGCCCAAGCTGCAAATCTGCATTCTGCAGGGTGTGTCAGCTCAGCATCTGCTCTGAACACAAAATTTTCAACTTTATGGGAGTCACCTGAGCCCTCAGAGCCCCCCCAAGCACAAAATCACCTGTGCAGGTGCTGCTCAGATCGAATGTATTTGTGGAGTGGGGATATTTATTGTATCATCCAACTGGAAAACTGCTCAAAACATTCAGTCCTCAAACCCTGCAGAGCCCTGGGCTGGTCAGCAGGATCCACCTCAGACACCTCACATTTAAAGCCAGCTTTGGAACCCCTTTGGGCCAGACTGATACAATCAATAAATGTGGTGATGGGCCTGGCTGATTGGAACTAGAATAATGAAATTAAATGAAATTGAATTAAATGCAGATTAATTCAGAATGGAAAGTCCTGGAAGATTTGGCTGCTGTGGGAGGTGCCAAATGCCCTTCATGGCTTTCCTTTAAGGGTTTTCCTTCAGGCACCTTGGTTTGGGCAGAGATGTAAACTTCTCCTGGCTGCCATGCCCATCACTGAAGTGTTTTACAGGCCTTGACTTTTCTCTGCCTTTTTTATAACCCACAGCGTGGCTTCCCCACAGAGCCACACAGTCCTGTGTGGCCTGAGCCCATAAATCTTCGTTATTGAGACACTGATATTCAACTACAAGCACCTTCCAGGGAGGAAAACAACCCTTATTGCCGCTGACAGAAAGGATGGCTGGCAGAGCATGATTTAAGGTAATGAGCACAATTAAGAGCCACAATTAGACAACAGAATATTAAAGGAGAAACATTAACACGTGGCAAATAAATACATGGCTGCAGCAGGGCTGATGCTCTGAGTCACAGGCTGAGTGACTCCTACAAGATCTGCCATGGAGAATAACCTGGGCAAAGTCCCTTTGGGACCTTGGCAAAGGCAGCATGAACAGCTTCCACCTCTCTGAGGAGGGACCTTGTCACATTCACATTCTCTGAAAAATCCAAAAATCCCTTTGCCCAGGATCTTCTCCTGGGAAGCTGAGAAGCCTCAGAGGAAAAGGAAAACAATAATTGTCCGATTTGCTTCTCCTGTGCTGTGCTCACATGTGGAATGTGTTTGGGGATTGTTTACCCACAGGTTCCATTGGGTTCTGCTGTGAATTATTTTGACTTAATGGCCAGTCGGGGCCAAGCTGTGCTGGACTCTGGAGAGAGTCACGAGTTTTCATTATTATCTTTTTAGCATTCTGTCGGTATCCTTTCTGTATTGTTTAGTATAGTTTAGTAAAGTATTCTTTAGTATAATATAGTGTCATAAAATAATGAATTAGCCTTCAAGAACACGGAGTCAGAGTCATCATTCCTTCCTGCCACAGGACACCCCACCAATACAACAGGACCTGGTGGCACTGAGAGCCCAGGGGTGCCTAGGCCAACAAAAAGAGAAATTCAAGATGTGTTCAACCAGGAGAGCTCTGGGCTGGGAGGGAGGAGACACAAAACGCGTTGGGCACAGCCCTGGGACAGCCCTGGAGCCTGAGCCAGGCTTAGCTGATCCTAGGCTGGAGCAGAGCAGGGTCTGGCCCAGGTGGGAACAGGAGACCCCAGAGGAGGAAATGAGCCTGTTCTGAAGGCTTTGGTGAAGGTGCTGTTTGCTCCTGTCCCACAGCTCTTTGGGACACTGCAAGAGCTCCTCTCTCCTGCATTTCCCCTTTCCAACCTCACCAAGGCCACGATTCCAGCCAGGAGCTCCTGCAGACCCCACACACCCCAGAGAGACCCACCCTGAACACAGCAAACCTTTCCCACCAGCACAAACCCACACAGAGCCCCAGGCCAGCAGCAGCAATGTGCAGCAGGGAGATTCTCCTGAATCCATTGGAATATTCCTCTCAAACCCCAATGGAAATATTCCTCTCAAACCCAAGGAATCCCATTGGAATATTCCTCTCAAACCCCAGGAACCCAAGGGGAATATTCCCCTCAAGCCCCAGGAATCCCATGGGAATATTCCTCTCAAGCCCCAGGTATCCAATGGGAATATTCCTCTCAAACCCCAGGAACCCAATGGGAATATTCCCCTCAAACCCCAGGAATCCAACAGGAATATTCCCCTCAAACCCCAGGAACCCAATGGGAATGAATATTCCCCTCAAACCCCAGGAACCCAATGGGAATGAATATTCCTCTCAAACCCCAGGAACCCAATGGGAATGAATATTCCTCTCAAGCCCCAGGAACCCAATGGGAATGAATATTCCTCTCAAGCCCCAGGAACCCAACTCCAGCCCTCCCCGTGAGCCACAGTGACTCAGTTTCACTGCTGGCTGTGGGGACACAGAGCCCTGCCTGGAGCTAAGTGAAAGATGCTGTTCAACAACAGCAATTCCTGTTAACACCAGGAGCTCAGAAGTAAAAGAGCAGCAAACCAAGCGTGCTTTAGGTGGAATTTGCAATTAAAGGGTTCAATCCTATTGCACATCATTTTTCCAACAGGCAGAACACAAAGAGCTCAGTTCTCAATCTCGTGTATAATTTTGTACATCTTTGCTCAAGACAGACGAATCTCAGTGTATACCAGGATTGCATGGATGATCAAGGAGCGGGAACAGAGGCTGAGATTAAAACAAAATTGCTTATTTAGCCTGGGAAATCAGCTGGGTTTGGTGGCAGCAAATAAATAAATAAGAGTGAAGAAACAGTTCTACTGTAGGACAAAGTTGCACAAAGGAAAAGTGAACTGCCTGACAACCAAGGTGGGCAAATTAAGGTTTTTATCAATGACAGAAATTAAGTTCTGGAGTAAAATTCCAGCTCCAGGGAGGAGGAAGGGGGTGAAGAGGTTCCATGGTCGGGCTCCATCTGCCACCCCCTTGCTTCACTCCTGCACTGTTGCTGGCTGCACCCGCAGACTCTCTGCAGACCTGGAGCATTATTATTATTATTATTACTATTATTATATTTAATAATAATTATTTTATTTATAATTGTGGCCTTTTAACGCTTCCCCTTGAATTCCCTGCTTGCTCCTGGGGTTTGGTGCAGAGACAGACCCCAACCCCATCCCAGCCTGGCAGGTGAAATGCCAGAACACCCTCCTGGCTCAAAGGCTTTGATAAGTTGTGCCATATCTGGAAGAGCCCCAGCCCCACAAGGCAGGGACCAGAGCCAGACCCCCAGGCAGGGGCAGGGGATGCTCACACTGTGGGTGCAGCCCAACAAATTCTGATGCTGCTACAGCAGCCCCTGGCCAGGAGCCCTGCCCTCCTCAAAACCAACCTTTCTACACTGGTTAATTAAAATAAAAGTCACTGTGACAAGGCTCTGAGTCAGCCAGGGCACAGAGATAAAACTTTATAGAAAGACATCAAAGACATTGCTGCCTCTTCTGTTTAGACAGCAAACTACCACAACAGAGCTCTCCAAAGAGAAAAAATGCATTCTGCAACGATAAAATAGATTGAAAACACACAAATAAACCTACCTGCTTGTTATCTTCACTGTGCTCACACCTCCTGCTCATCCCAGCAGCCTCCAGAGGCCAGGAAAGGCTTTTTGTGCCCTTGGGGTGTTGGTCAGAGCCCTCCTCACCCCAGAGAGAGCCCAAAGTGCAGCTGAGCATCCCTGGGCTGGGCTGTTTCAGGTGAGCAGAGCCCAGCCCCACCCTCAGCCCCTGCTTTGGCACCCACAGCTGCAGAATGAACAATGGTGCTAAAGGCAGGAGCAGCTGCAGGTCAGTGGTGGGAAAGCAGCAAACCAGTCAGCTCTGACACAGAGATGCAGAACACACAGAGAACTCCTGCAGGACTCCTGTGCTCAGAGACACAAATAGAATAATATTTTATTTACAAAGGGGCCAAAAAACAGAAACAGCTGTGCTGGAAAAAGTCATAAAGGAGCAGAGCTGAACGTTAAAAATGAGAAACCTTCCCTCATGCTTGTGGGATGAATGCAGGATCTCTGCACTCCTCTGCAGAGATGTTCCCACACAGGCAGGGCTCGATGTCCCTCAGCCCTGTGAGCACCCAGATACCCCATAAACCCTGCCCAGCCCCAGGGCCACAGGCTGGAAGTGCCTCTGCTGCTGCTTTTAAAAGCCAAGAAACACTGACTGAGCTCCAGACTGCTTTCAGGTGTGATAAAGCAGAGATGCAAGCCAGAAATTTGTGTGGCTTCATATTAATCGAGCTGGGCATAAACCAGAGAGTTTTCTTACCTGGCCACATAAAAACCCCACAGAATTCACATTTATCTCTGTGCTTCCTATGAGATATTTGCTTTACTGCCTTCCCCTCCTTTCCTGCTCCAACTGCAGCATCCCGTGGTTTAATTAGAGCTAAAATTTCTGTTTGCAACTGACTTTTTCACAGAAATCCTCTCTGCACAACAGCAGAACAATCCTGGGGTTCACTGGGGTTTTCCTGCATTGCAGGAATGGAAGTTAAAACGTTCAGGACAATCCTGCAGTTATCCTTTGTAGCTGCTGGGGGTTAACCTGGAGCTCTGACAGGTATTCCACAGGCTGGAAAATGCTGTGCTGGGAACCGAGCCTGAATTCCCAGGTGGTCCTGGCTCATCTGCAGCACTCCCAGAGATCTCTCAATTGACACCTTGAAAAATGATGATGATCTGCTACAAGTTGGCTTAATTAATGGAAGTGTGCAGCCCCCTCCTCCCCCACATTAAACACCTGATGTGCAGAGTCAGTAACTGGATAATTACACTGGGAGAGCAGGGACATGAGGCAGAGGGCAGGAAAACACAAGAGAGAGATTTCTGTTTCAAAATTCAGTCATCCATAGCACAGAGCCCTGGGTAAATTGAGCACCTAAACCCCGTTTTTGCTGTGCCCAACAAACAAGCATTTAAATAGAATTTTTCTATGGAAGAGAGCAATATTCTGCAGGATCACTTCAGTGGCTCCCCAGTGCAGAGGGCAGGGCTGGGGGGGATATTGGGGTTAGGAATTGTTCCTGGGAGGGTGGGGAGGGGCTGGAATGCCCAGAGCAGCTGGGGCTGCCCCTGGATCCCTGGCAGTGCCCAAGGCCAGACTGGACATTGGGACAGTGGGAGGTGTCCCTGCCATGGCAGGGGTGGCACTGGGTGGGATTTGGGGTGCCCAAACCATTCCATGGTTCTGTGTCACCAAGGGCTCACTGTGGAGCTCCATGGGTATTGTTTCCTCTTCTACCCAGATGGGCTGAACTGGAATTTCAAATCATTATGAGAAATAGCAAACTGGGGGGGATATCCCAGCAGATCCCTCATCACTGCCAGGGATCCAGGACTCAGTGATCCCCCTGAAGCCTTCCCATTGACAGAGTCCCAATTCCCCTCCCAGCATGCAAAGGTGTCACTGTCACATTTTCTGAAAAATCCTCTTGGACCAAGATTCTTCTCCTGGGAAGCTGAGACATCTCAGAGAGAAATGAAAACAATAATTATCTGATTGCTTCTCCTGTGTCTGCTGCTTTGGAATGTGGTCTGGAGATCGTTTACCAACTGGTCATTGTTGGATTGGTTTCATGTGAGTTGTTTTTACTTAATCACCAACCATAGTCCAGTTGAGTTGGGACTCTGAGGAGTCACGAGCTTTCATTATAATTGAAAATATAATTACAAACATATAAAATATTATAAAATTATAAAATATTATTATTATAAAATATCATTATTAACTATCACGATCATTCTTGTTAAGCCTTCTGATGATAATATAATATAATATAATATAATATAATATAATATAATATAATATAATATAATATAATATAATAT
>JAWWMS010000031.1:1026127-1043804 GCA_035048045.1 Chlorospingus semifuscus
GCATTCCTCCCTGTGCCTGTGGTGTGCATCCCTCCGTGTGCCTGCATCCCTCCGTGTGCCTGCATCCCTCCCTGTGCCTGGGGTGTGCATCCCTCTGTGTGCCTGCATCCCTCTGTGTGCCTGCATCCCTCCCTGTGCCAGGGGTGTGCATCCCTCCGTGTGCCTGCATCCCTCCGTGTGCCTGCATCCCTCCGTGTGCCTGCATTCCTCCCTGTGCCAGGGGTGTGCATCCCTCCCTGTGCCAGCTGTGTGCATCCCTCTCCATGCCTGCATCCCTCCCTGTGCCTGCATCCCCCCAGCCTGACAGGAGCAGCCCAACCCTCCCAGGGGAGCAGAGCTGCCAGCTGAAGGTGCAGCACTGTCAGGAGCCTGGGGCTGCTCTCATTTGCTGCCTCTGGGCAGGGCTGGAGCCGAGGGAAATGAGAGGCAATCACAGCATGACAGCCTCTGCTACAACAAGGGAGCCTTTCCCTGCTCCAGGAGCTCCAGAACTGAGCCTAAAGCCTGGCCTGAGTGAGCCTGGGAGCTGGCACAGCAACCTCCCTGCTCCTGCATGAGGGATGCTGCCCTGGCCAGCTCAACCCCTGTGCTGGCCGTGGGCAGAGAGATGGAGGACCCCAATCCCAGCACAATCCCATCCCATCCCAATCCCAGCACGATCCCATCCCATCCCAATCCCAGCCGAATCCATCCCAATCCCATCCCAATCCCAGCACGATCCCATCCCCATCCCAATCCCATCCCCATTCCATCCCAATCCCATCCCATCCCCTTCCAGGGGATGCTGCAAAGCAGCTGCAGGCAGCAGGGGCTGAGCTGTCCCCAGCAGCCCCAGCCCCTCTCGGGGGACACCCAGCCCTGCCCAGCCCCCTCAGGCTGCCCCCAAATCAAACCCTGATTCCCCCAGGGGATGTGGACGTGCATTTCCCTGAGCTGGGCAGGCTCAGGGGCCAGGCTGAGCTCAGTGCTGTGCAGGGAGGGGGTGAGCAGAGCCCAGCTCTAATCCTGCCTTGGCTCAGGCACAGCAGCCCTGAGCTCTGCTCACACCCTGGGCTCACCCTCTGTGTGAGTGGCACAGGCTCAGCACAGCCCAGCCCTGCCCTGGGCACCCCAGGGCACCTTCCTGCCTGGCACTCTCCACCCAGGGTAATTAGACATGAGGAGATTTTTTCCCTTTTTTTGGAGAACATCATTTGCTGCTTGATGAGCTGTGCTCATCACTCTAGAGGCCATGAACAGGAGAGGTGCTGAAATCTGGCAGAATGAAGGAAATAGGTGTTGAACACAGGGAAATGAGAGCATGTTACATAAGATTAAAAATTAGGAGGGTTCTAAGAAGATAGAGAGGGCCCTTTCTGCCAAGTGGGGCTGTATTAACAACTAAGGCCTTGTATTAACAACTATTAATCTTATTCAGATTAATTAGAATAAATAATATCTGGGTCTCTATTTTATTCAGATTAACCAGAATAAATAATATCCTGGTATGTTGATCTCTCAGATGCAGGAAATACATCCCAACACACCATTAACCTCCCATTTTGTCTTCTCACTATGGAATAGAATCCCACACTGGTTTGGGTTGGAAGGGACCCCAAATCCCACCCAGTGCCAGCCCAACCTGGCCTTGGCCACTGCCAGGGATCCAGGGGCACCCACTGTGCCAGGGCTGCCCACCCTCATGATAAAGATTTTTTCCTAATATCCCATCTAAACCTTCTCTCTGTCAGTCTGAAGCCATCCCACTTTGTCTTGTCCAAACTTTTTCTTCTCTCCAAAGAATTACCAGAGAGATTTTGGTTTCATACCTGGTGGGTTTAAGGATGTTTAGGTGGGCAGAAGTTGACCAAAGGCAAACTGAGCAGCAGATGCAGAAAACAAAAAGGAAAGAGCATTTGGAACACACTGAACTTTCAGGAAAAGAGTCTGTGGCAGCTTTTAAATGCTGTAGAACCACGTGGGATCACCTGGATCAGCTGCTGGTGGGGTTTGCAACCTCCCACCAGTGAAGGACTCAAGGGTGGCACTGCTGTGGAAATTCCTGATGTGCTCTCCTGGTGGTTCATTCCTTTATTCCCAGTGTGAACCCCATCCTGGGGATCTGTGTGACAGGGGAGCAGCAAGCTGGCTCTAATAATCTGATTTTCTGCAGCTATTTTGAATCTGAGGGCCTGAGAGGTGCATTGTGTTGGAACGGGTCACCCTGAGCTGATCAATGCTGCTCAGCTGCCAGGCTCCTGGGGCACAGCACTCGGCTTACCCCGGCCTTGCTCCTCCTGCCTGCGGGGGCTTCTGCTCTCTGCTGCTTTTCAGGAGGACAACAAGCTCAGAAAGGCAGGTAATGATTTATTTTCATGTTAAATTCAGGCACACCTGGTGCAAAAGCCAGCACACAAAGGGCGACCTTGGCTCAGAGAGAAGAGCTGACAGCAGACTCTGCACTGCTACAGGCAGAGCTTCTGCTACCTTGATTTGCATTTATCAATTAAAGCTTTTGGTATAATTTATTTTTTCCTTCCCATTAAACTCCAACCTGTTTGTTTCTGCTATTATTATTATTATTATTAATTATTATTATTATTATTCCTTACTATTATTCCTTATTATTATTCCTTATTATTCCTGCTGGGCATTGAGTTGGGACTGGACACAGTTTCAGGGTGATGGTCCCCAGTCACTGCAGGGATGCAGCAGGGAGCAGAGTGTGGGACAGGGCAGCTCATCCTGCCTTGCCTGCTCTCCCCACCTGCATTTACTGCCCAGGGCCTTTGTTCTTCCACCCCTGCAGAAAATGAAATTCCCCAGTGCCCTTCCAAAGTGTGCTTTGCCCTCCTCAGGGCAGTTTTAGTGCCTGTGCCCCTGCAGCTCCTGCCCACCTCACTGCCCTGCACTGGCAGCAGCAGGGCCTGGCACCAGGAGTGTATCCAGTGCTGTCCAGGAAAACAGAACCAAACAATTTATATGAAATTATTTGGCAGATTGCTCTGCTCTCCTCTCCCCCTCTTTTGAGCAGGGGAATTAGTAACCTTTTTTTTTTTTCCCCCAAAATGTGGTTTTATAGCAGAATCCCAGGATGGTTTGGGGTGGAAAGGACTTTGAGGCCCATCCAGCCCACCCCAGACACCTCCCACTGTATGAACCCCAAATCTCATTGCAGAGCCTCACAATGTGCAGAGGGAGAATTCCCAGCCCTTCCCAAGCCCTGGGTGCTGACACAGGGCAGGGTTTGGCTGCACCCACAGTGATCCCTGAGGAGTCCAGCCAGGGGAGCAGCAGGGAGGCAGCTCCCGCTCTGGCTTTATTCTGATTTTCGCTCACATAGGCAGGAATGATGTTTATTAATAGCAGAAATTAAGTAACCCAGTGTTCCCAATGTGTTCAGGGCAGCCAGGAAAGGGGAGGCAGCAGGACAACTGCTCCCTCAGCTGAGTCAGGCAGATCTCCCTCAGCAGGGAGTTATGCAAGGAGCCTTTCGTGGAATTGGGGACTATCCTAAGGGGAAGGGACCCCAGGGATCAGAACCCAACACCCCAACAATGCCCCCCTGCCCTGAGGCAATGTCCAAGCACTCCTGGAGCTCTGGCGGGTGTGGGGCTGCCACCACCCTCCTGTGCAATCAATTCACCTGGGGCATTGTCCAAGCACTCCTGGAGCTCTGGCAGCTGTGGGGCTGCCACCACCCTCCTGTGCAATCAATGGGAGTTCATTACCTGGGGTCCCACTCTCCCTTTGTTCCTGGGGCTGTCTCCCCCAGGTCCCCATGTGCACTGAAATCACACTTCCCTCCTGCTGCTTGCTGGAAGATGTCTCAGGAAGTGTTTTACTTGGAAACACTCAGAGAACATCTTGGAAAAGCAGAAAACTGAAGAAAAAGCCCGCTCTTGCCAAGAGATTTTCCTTTTCCATCCCCCTGCAGAGTGACACCCCCAGCCCTGGCAGATGAGAGAGGAACTCTGGGGTTTGCACAGCCCGAGTGCCACAGCAGCTCCTGGCCCTGGCATCCAGACAGAAACACCTTCCCTGCTCTAAATCTTTAACATCAGATTAAAAATAAAAACCAAACATTCATTTTTAAAGGATTTCTTAAAAATAAAAGATAAAATCAAACCACTTTCACTTGCTGAAACCAGCACCCAGCTTCAACTCCCTTCCCCTTGGACTGCAGGAATTTCATATAAATACTGCAAAAGGAGATTTGCTACTACCCCTCATCACTCAGCACCTGCAAGTGTATTCCAAATGCCAAAATCCATTGGAATGGGAGCTGGGTCCTGCAGGAGAGCAGCAGGGCACTGTCCCTTGTACCACTGCCCCTTGTCCCTCCAGGGACCAGGCTGGGGCTGCCTTCCCCTCCTGGAGCAGGGTCTAAAACCCCAGAATGGTTTCGGTTTGAAGGGAGCAGCAGGGTCTAAAATCCCAGAACGGTTTGGGTTCAAAGGGAGCAGCAGGGGCTAAAACCCCAGAATGGTTTGGGCTGGAAGGGAGCAGCAGGGTCTAAAATCCCAGAATGGTTTGGGTTCAAAGGGAGCAGCAGGGGCTAAAATCCCAGATGAATTTGGGCTGGAAAGGAGCAGCAGGGTCTAAAATCCCAGATAAATTCGGGTTGGAAGGACCCTTCAATCCCATCTCACTCCAACCCCATGGGCACCTCCCCATCTCCCAGAGAGGACTGGAATGGAGAAGTTTCACTCCTTTCTCAGGCAGCCCTGCAGCACTTTTCAAGCACAACTTGAGCTGATGCTGCTGCTGTCACACGAGAACCAGCCTGAACTTCTTTTGCCTCTCAGGCAGAATAATGGGTGCCTTCAAATGGCAAAGGAAACAGAGCCAGGGGGAGAGGGGAAGGCAGGGATGTGGGAGCTGGGAGAACAGCAAGACAGCATTAATTACACACAGCCTGACAGCTGGAGGAGAAAATTCTACGCTGCTCAAAAGGTAAAGAATTAAGGGATGATGGAAAGCGGGGAAAAGTGGTAATTTCTTTGAGCTGTTTAAAGAGTTTACCAAGCTCCTACTGGAACTCTGCGTGTCAGAAAGAGACGGAAAACAATCCAGGACAAGAGGGAAATCTAGAAAACGCACAGATGTGGAATTCAGGAGAACTGGAGCAGATAAAAGGGGAAAAATAAAAGTGTGAAGGGCACTTGAAATTATTTTAGATGTCAAAATTAGCTGGAAATCCTTGAGAATCCAAGGAAAAGGTCCCCACAGCTGGAGATACTCTGGCCCTCACCTGTCAGGGAGGGGAAGGTACAAAAACACCTGTGACAATTTCAACCCAATATTTCCATTTAAAAATCCAACAGACACAAACAAATGTTTATGGGAAAGGGCTGATGTGAAAACATCCTGAATCGGCAGAACACAAAGCTGAAAAATTATTTCCATTCCAAAATAGAAAGAAAGTTAAAATTCAAACTTGATACAGATCAAAGTGCCTTGAAATGCCCAGCAAATGGAACCTATTGCTTGCAGGAAAAGCAGCAATAAAGAAGGAAAAGCACTCACCTCAGTTTGGGCAGGGAGAGTTTCTGAAGTGTTTTGCAGGATGGGAAAACAATTTCACTGAGATGTTCCTGAGGGAAAGCAGGAGAATATGGATTATTGAATGGATATTCAATTTATAAAAGCAAGACAAGAGCACATTGTGGGGTTACCTTTGGCTGTGAGATGCAGGAATGAGAACAGGACCAGAATCAGGGGAGCAGCTCCCAGACACACTCCCAGTTCTTGTGAGGGACAGGAGGGTGTTTCATGCAGCCCCTCCTGCCATTCAAAGCCTTTGCACCAATAGTGAAATGTCAAGGGCCAAAAGAAAGGGTGTGGAATGTGAGATGGGGTAAATTAAAAACCTCCACAGCGAGTGAACAGGGAACCACAGAAGGTTTGGGGTGGGAGGGACCCTAAATCCCACCCCAGGGACACCCCCACTGTCCCAGGCTGCTCCCTGCTCTCACAGACATATTCTATGAATAATCCTTTGCTAGGAGTTTTTCTCCTGAGAAGCCTCAGAGGAAAAGAAAAGCAATAATTATCTGCTGCTGTGGAATGCAACAGGTGCAGCTTTGATTGGGCCGTGTGGGTTGGTTTTACCCACCTTGATAACCAAGACAGCCACCTGTGTCGAGGCTGTGGTCAGTCACAAGATTTTATCATTCCATTCCTTTCCTTGCTGGCGTTCTGATGATAATCCTTTCTTCTATTCTTTAGTGCAGTTTTAATATATCAATATATCAATATAACATAACATAACATCCTAAAATAATAAATCAGCCTTCTGAAACATGGAGTCAAGATTCTCATCCCTTCCCTCCTCCTGAGACCCCTGTGAACATCACCACACCCAGCCCCAATGTCCAGCCTGGCCTGGGCACTGCCAGGGACCCAGGGGCAGCCCCAGCTGCTCTGGTAACTTTATTTCCCCAATATTTTATCTAAACCCCCCGTCTGGGCTGCATTTGTCCCAAAGTGCAGAGGCAGAGCTGAAGGGCCTGCCTGTGAGGAGGGAAATGAATTCACACAAACATCCATCACAGAGATGGAGTTACCACTGGTATTTTGGGAAAGGGAACTGCTAAATGACTCAGGGTGGAGAAAGGCTATAAAAAGCCATCAAAAAGATTGTGCAAGGATCCCTGGATAGTTTAAAACAAATATTTTAACTCCACTCTATTTTGAAAGTGTCTTAAAATAATGTGAGAGTGGATATTTTTATGGTGAAAGCAATGGCACATCCTGCTAATCCAAGTTATTTGTATGCAGACAGAATGCCAATCTTGTGTGTTATGGATTTGGGAATGTCCTCCCAGCTCTGGTTTATTTAACTCCTTCTGTGCTCCCCTAGAAGATCCAGAACACATCCACTGTGGTTTGTTCCCAGTTATTCCTGCCTTCCAGCCTGGTGTCCCAGCCACACTGGGGCAGGAATTCTCACCATCTCCTGCGGGGATCCAGAGCGTTACCAGCATTTAGGAACTCCACATCTGCAAGGAACCTCTTGGAAAAGCTCTAAATAAAACAGAAAAGCTCTGGGAAAGCTGGAATTTGGGCAAACTCCAGTGCAAGGCAATCGCACAGCAGCTGCAGAAGGAGCAGAGGGGGGCTCGAATGGCAGCAGCAAAGAATGGGACAGAATTCCCTCCCAGGGATGGTGATCCCAGCACATCAGCTCCTGCTTTGGCTCCTTCCCCCCCGAGCTCAGGGTTCCGTGCAGGAAAGGTTTTATTGCACCCCATGGGCTTTCCCAGCTGTTTGAATTTCTGTTTGGTACCAAATCTCCTCTCTCCTGTTTCTCCCCTGTATCCATGGGATCTGTGCCAGCCCTACCATGCTCCAGATGAGAGGCAGGAAGGTTCTGAGCTGCTCTCCAGGTTTCTCAGGGAGGAGCAGCACTCCTAGAATCACAAAAGGAATCACAGAGATGGTGAAAAGGGGGATGAGATACAGCTGGGAAGCTGGATAAAGGAGCCTTGCTTTACCAGGGGAAAGAAGAACTGAAGTTGTGGAGAAAGGAAAGTGGATGAGCATTGTGGTCCCTGGAAAATTAGCAGGGTGTGATTGGAACAAATCATCCAAACCAGGAGGGGAACAGAGGATTAAACTGTGTTTAATCTGTCCAGGCTGCCCAGGAGTCCTCATCCCTGCAGGGTTTAGAGGTTGTGGATGTGGCACTAGGGGACATGGGAGAGCAGCTGGGCTCAGTGATCCCAGAGGGTTTGGCCAGTCTGAATAACCCTGGGACACAAGATATTTTGATTTCTGTGCATAAGATCCATCCTGGATGGACATAAAGAAGAAGCCATTCTAATTCTTCTCTTTTTCCCCCTGGTTAATATGAAGAGATGAGCGCCACTGCAAGAGAAAAATTCCATCCAAGAGAGCTCCTGGGGAAGATCATTCCATCAGGTGCAGCTGATTTTTACACATGAGTGAAGGTTCAGAGGGACCTGCCCCTCAGCACTTACCAAACTTGTATTTTATCAGCACAATGCATTCAGCACTGCCATTAGAATATTGAATAAAACATTCCTAAGAGGAAAAGCTCTGTGAAAACATCTCCTTTTACTCTCAGGTACCATCAGAGGTGAATGACAGGGCTGTGTTTGTCTGTCCCAGCCTGAACAGTTGAAACAAAGAGCAATTGAAGGGAAATTCATGGGAAACTGCCCAATTTGCCCACACATTACTTGAACTCTGTGAATGGATCTTTCTCTTGCAGCAGGCACGAGGCAATCAGCCTTACATAAATGCCCTACATCATCCTAGTAGTCACTTGCTGCTCCTCCAAATCCAACAGAATTATTTATAGCCTGCCATGAAATATTCATGGGGAAGTGTCCATTGCCTGAATTCCTGCTAAAGAGTAATTTAACTTGGGTTTTTGCTTTTCTTGCTATCAGAATAATTTAGGTCAGGCAAGAACCAACAATATCATTTGCCTACAAACCCCTTGTGAGGAGCATGACAAAGCTTTCGGGTTTGGAGTGGGTATTTTGTAAAAACCACGGTGTGAACAATGGGCCCAGTCCAGCCCAAGTCAATTATCAGCCCAATATTTCCAGCTACTGCAGCCTGCTGGAGCCTCAGAAGGATTTTTAATTGCCACAGCTGATTCTCCCCATATCCAAAGAGCTGTTACAGGCATCAGAGCAGGCACAGCAAATCTGCATTTCCTGGGGCCAGGAAGAAACCAGAGCAGCCCCATCCCCTGCCAGGGCCTGCAGCAGAATCCTCTCCTGGTTTGGAACCCCTGAAACAACGACTCCAAAGGCACAAGAGCAGCCTGGCTCCTGCTCTGGGGCTCAATGCACTGAAAATTGGTGCTGTAACCTCAGGGGTTGTTGAACAGGGGCCAAATAATATCCTCTTTGTGCTGACATATTTCACATTAGCACTGAATAAATCTCCTGGCTAAAAAAATATTCCTTTCCTCCCCATCTGCAATATTTTATAGATTTATTTTTTTACTAACATGCTCATCTTTACCTGCAGATAATAAATATGCAATAAAGCAGAAGCAATAGATGGGGGGACATTAAAGTGCAATACAATAAATATATATTGGTGTGTCAATGAAATCTGCATATCCATTTATTTATTTATTTATTTATGTGTGTCTTTCAAGGAATTATCATTTCCACAGGCTTTGAGCTGCCGCTTTCCCTGGAAGGAGTTGAGATTTTATGGCTGGCAGGTGTCATAACAACACCTCCACTGGCCCTTGGCAGCAGGAGCTGCTCCCAGCCCTGCCTGCAGGCTCTGCTGTGGGCAGGGAGAGCTCTGCAGGGCATGGGATCTCACCCAGGGCTGCTACCTGCTGAGGGTTGATCCTACTCCAAACCCAACAGCTTTGCCATGCTCTTCACCAGGGGTTTGTAGGCAACAGGTATTGTTGGGTCTTGCCTGACCTAAACTGTTCTGATAGCAAGAAAAGCAAAAACCTGGGAGAAACAAGGGATTGAAATGTCCCCAAACCCTCAGTGTCCCCCTGAGAGCCTGGCCTGTCCCAGCTGGGCTGGGGTGGCACAGGGCTGCTCCCTCCCTGCTGGGGTTTGCCAGTTCTGCCCCTGGGGACCAGCCCAGGTGTGCCTGCCCAGCCCTAAAGCCCCCAGGGCAGCCCCAGGGGCACAGTGCCCCTGCTTGTGATGCTGTGGGGCACACTTGTCCTCACTGCCAGGGCACGGGGGATGCTCTGGGGGGTGACAGCATCCAGCCCCATCCTCAGCATCCCCCATTCCCATTCCCACCCTGTCCTGCTGTGCTCACTGCCAGGGCACAGGGGATGCTCTGAGTGGGACAGGATCCAGCTCCATCCCCTATTCCCATTCTCTCCTTGTGCTGCTGTTCTCTCTGCCAGGGCACAGGGGATGCTCTGGGGGTGACAGGATCCATCTCCATCCCCAGCATCCCCCATTCCCACCCTGCCCTGCTGTGCTCACTGCCAGGGCACAGGGGGAGACAGGATCCAGCTGCATCCCCAACATCCCTCATTCTCTCCTTGTCCTGCCGTGCTCTCTGCCAGGGCACAGGGGATGCTCTGGGGGGGTTATAGGATCCAGCCCCATCTCCACATCCCCCATTGCCACCCTTCCCACCCAGGCAGGAGCCCCATCCTGGCAGGAACTCTGCCTGGCATCCCAACACAGCCCTGGGAAAAGCCCCATGGGCCAGCCCAGCTCCTTCCCTTGGAGAAGATCTGCAGGGAAAGCAAGAGAGTGCACCTGATTGGGTATCTCACTTTACAGACGCCTTAATATTGTAAAAAAATCATCTAAAACATCCCAGCCAACCCTATAAATCACCAAATACTAGTAAATATTATATATAAGAACTATAAGAGGGTTTTCATGTGATAAATGTAAGTATCTAAAGAACTCCTGTATCTAGAAAAACACATGACAAATATAAATATTACACAGCAGCTGTTTAGACAGTCAGACAGAAAAATGCCTTTTCAGAATGGTACTGCCTGTCAATCTAAATGTCACATTTCTCAATCAAATTAAAGCACACCTCTGAATATTTCAACACTAATTTTGCAAACTTCCCACAGCACGGTGGTTCCAAGCCATTCCTCCTGCTCTCCTCTTGCTCCTGTCAATTTTGCCTGCCTGCATATTAGATGTGTATTTATAATTAAAAAGCAGCCTTTGCTGCAGTGTTAGCCCGAAAAGGTTCTGTACATCACATGCTACAGGATGTAATGGATAAATAATGGGATATTTCTCCCTCACCTCGGGAAGCCGCTCCCACACGATGGAAAGGGAATCAAACAACGCACCTGAATGTCAAGGAGTGGAACAAGAGGAATCAAAAATTCCCTGCTCCTGCACAGGGCTGTCATTACCATTGGAAATAATCCATCTCACCCCAAATTCCTGCGGATAATGAAAGGAAGAAATGTTCTCAGCAAGCAGGTGTTTTTCCCATTGCTACCAAATAATTTAGGGCAGAATGTAATATTTTGACAGCGTGGCTACGTGGGAGTGTGAGCAGCTGCCAGGCAGGAATTCCCCTCCCAGACAAAGCTGTGTGAGAGGAACAATCTGGAAGGACATCAAAGGCTGCCCAGCCCAGGAGGTGGAGCAGAGACCAGGATGTGACACACAGCATCATCCTCGGGACCTGCTTGTTTGTTTTACCAAACAGGGGGAATTAGCTCTCCTTTCCAATTCTGTGACACACAGCATCACATCTTGGGGACCTGCTTGTTTGTTTTACCAAACAGGGGGAATTAGCTCTCCTTTCCAATTCTGCGACACACAGCATCACATCTTTGGGACCTGCTTGTTTGTTTTACCAAACAGGGGGAATTAGCTCTCCTTTCCCATTCTGTGACACACAGCATCCCATCCTCGGGACCTGCTTCTTTGTTTTACCAAACAGGGGGAATTAGCTCTCCTTTCCCATTCTGTCTTCTCAGCCCCCACAAAACCAGCCCATGGAAGGAGCTGGGAGCTGCAATGGTTTGGTTAATAAGGCACTGGGATGGTGATTTGGGTTTCACTGCCTGTGGAGGTTCCACATGTTCTGAGGGATTTTATGACACCACTGAAATCCCCGTCCCTTCTCTCACAATTCTGGGCTGCAGCCAGGTAGGAACTGTAAATTTCAGATCCTAAGAGCAAAGCAAGCTCAGGCCAGCCCAGGTAATGAATATCTTGGCAAAGGTGAGTGAAAATCAGTAGGAGATTTTTGGATCAGCTTGGGTTGAGCAGGGGCAGCCTTTCAGTGGGACCCATTCCATTCCCCAGCCCCAGGTGAGCCTGGCACAAATGGCACTGGGAGAGCACCTGGAGCTCCCAGAGCTGGAATTTTACTGTTCCCTGTGCTGGAGGCACTCAGACATCACACACAGGGCTCCTGTTTGTTGTGACCTGGGCAGGGAATTTCCTTCCAGCACCTTTCCCTCCTGCAGGTGGGATAAAGGCACCAATATTCAATATTAACCATGTTTGCCCTGCTGAGTGAGCAAAGCAGAGGTTTTGCTTTCACATTTGAGCAGGACACACCATGCCCAGCTAAGTGGATGCCAACATCTGCCTGCCCCCATTCCCAGATTGTCACCTCCTGTCCCCTCAGAGTGCACTGGGAGCAGCCTGGGCTCTCCTGGGGCTGGGACCTCCTCCCTATCCTCATCCTCATCCTCATCCTCCTCCTCCTCCTCCTCCTCACAGGAGCTGCCTGAGGAGCCATGGCCTGATTTAACCTGCACTGATTCCCTCAGAGCTGGCAGTAAATATTGGGAATTGCTGGAGAGCACATTCCCGTGGGGAGGAAAGGAGCCTTTCCATATGGGCTCAGCCTGGGCTCCTTCCCTCAGGAGAATCTGCCTGCAGATTTAAATAGAAAATAACCCACATTTAAATCCCAGCCTTCCTCTGATTCTCTGCTTTCTTTCTGCCTCTCTCCACCCCCCTTTCATAATCATGTTTAAACCCTGCAACCCAAAAGAGCTCTCTCCAACTCGTGTAAATTCACATTCCTGGGAGTTTTCCTCCCAGTTTGTGACAGTGTGATTTGCTGCACAACATCTAAAGCTGCACCATGTCACTTAATCCTCTTCTATTTCAGTAAAAGCACAAATCACAAGTGGGATTTGGTGGGTTAGGAAAGGACAAATCAAAACTAAAAGGCAACATTCTGCTATCTATTGGAGAGTTCAGCTCACCTGTGATAAAACCTGCTTTAATCAGCAATTATTCTTTAGAAGAACTTTCACTGTAACAGAGATAAATATGCAAAAAATTCTTCAAAATATGACACGCTTTTCTGTTCTTCATTTATCATTTTGGTATGAGAATTGATTGTCTTTACATTGCACAGCCCCATCTGTTGAAGCACCAAGTTACCATTAAATAAAAGCCAGCGTTCAGGAACTCAGTGGTAATGGCAATATTATGAGTGCAGGAAAGCTGTGCCTGCATTCCCAGCTCCCCAGGCTTCCCTCTGAGGACTGCTGCATTTCCTCTGCATCCAGACTTTGCTTTAAATAAAATAAATGTGGTATTTACCTATTGACAAAGCCAAGGGGAGGAATTGTTCCTGCCACCAGCCTGGCTGCTAAAAATAAAGGCAGAGAATTCTAATCTCAAGAGGCAGTTAAAAGAAGCAAGGAAATTCTTCTGCATAACACAACAGCTTTCCCTTTCCCTTTCCAAGTTCCCCTCCACACAGACACTCTCTTTTCCTGGATTTGTGCAGTAGGAGGGAAAAACCCCATTTAAATTTCCCCACAATAGCAGAGATTGCAGCAATAACCCCTGGCCCAGCAAAGCAAAACAAACGAGAGGAAAACCTTTGGATTTCAAGGAGTTTGCCCAAAATAAACGCAGAGAACATCTGAGCTGGAGGGTGCTGCAGAGCAATGGTGGGAGCAGAGCACTGCCAGAGCCAAGGCTGTTTCCCTGGGAAAAAACCCAAATCAGCTCAGCTTACCTGGCCTGAGCAGTAATTAAAACATGGGAGCTGCATCTCCACAGGAAAACTTCACCATGCTCAGAAACTCCAGCCCCAGCACTGGGGGAAAAACCAAACCAACATTGCAGTAATTTATTAAATTAGAGGAGCAGAGACAAGGCTTAAAGGAGTAAACTGAAAAAAAGAAGACACAAACCCAGTGTCATGGCAGTATGGGAAAAATATCCATTGTGAGGAGCAGAAAAGCATGGGATTAAAAAATCTAATTATGAACCCACTGAATTCCAGTTATATGGATTTATCAAGGCAGATTGCAGTTATATGGATTTAAACTCAGCAGTTAGCTTGGGAAGATTGGAATCCAATAAGTCAAAGTTTTCCCTTCCAACCCAGACTAGTGGATGTGGATGGCTCTGTGGTACATGGGGAGATCATGTCCTAACACTCTCCTGGATTGCAGCTGGGGCAGATGACAGACCCTGAGCTGAGGGAAGGGAAGGAGGGGAAATGCTTGGCTGTGAGATAATGGAAAATCCTCTAAAATCCTGTCCTTGCAGCCCACTGTCCCCCTGAACAGCCCCCAGAGCAAACACAGCTCTGCTCTGAAGCAGATTGTCACTGCAAGCCTGGAGCAGAGTCAGGGGGTGCTGCCCAAAGCAGCTCCAGCACTCTGAGCTCCTGCAGGAACTGCCCCAGCCCAGCCTCTGGAATGACCCCAGGAAGGGCCCAGGAGCCCCAGGAAAGGTCAAGGAGCCCCAGGAAAGGCCAAGGAGCCCCAGGAAAGGGCCAAGGAGCCCCAGGAAAGGTCAAGGAGCCCCAGGAAGGGCCCAGGAGCCCCAGGAAGGGCCCAGGAGCCCCAGGAAAGGCCAAGGAGCCCCAGGAAAGGCCAAGGAGCCCCAGGAAGGGCCCAGGAGCCCCAGAAAAGGTCAAGGAGCCCCAGGAAGGGCCAAGGAGCCCCAGGAAGGGCCAAGGAGCCCCAGGAAGGGCCAAGGAGCCCCAGGAAGGGCCCAGGAGCCCCAGGAAAGGTCAAGGAGCCCCAGGAAAGGCCAAGGAGCCCCAGGAAGGGCCCAGGAGCCCCAGGAAGGGCCCAGGAGCCCCAGGAAAGGTCAAGGAGCCCCAGGAAAGGTCAAGGAGCCCCAGGAAAGGCCAAGGAGCCCCAGGAAGGGCCAAGGAGCCCCAGGAAAGGCCAGGCAGAGAAGGGGAATGTGCTGTTTGCAGGCTGGAGCAGGAGCTGTGCTCAGAAACAATCTCTGCAGCATTCCCATCCCAATCCCTGGCAGCCCAGGCTGACCCTGCCACCCTCCTGCACTCAGGGAAGGCTTTGCAGGAGAGAAGTGGCCCTGCTGGTTAAGCAGCACTTCCTCAGGTAAACACTTCATTTGAATTTCTATTTAAACCCCATTTCCCGGTGCCCTGGAGTGGCTGAGGGGCCTTTAGGAACTTCCCATTGATCCTGGCTGAGCGATGAGGGAATGATGAGCCCGAGTTATGAGCCCTGTTATTATTATGCCAGAAGAAAAGTGGTGCCTGCAGCAACTCCTGTGAAGGATCCAGCATTGCCTGGGACAAAGAATGAAGCACAGCTCCCAGCACAGCTCCCTGGGGAGAGCAGCCACTGTCCCAGCCCATTAGCACAGAAAACATCCGAGGGAGCTTTACACTTTGTGTCCTTCTCCCAGCCATCAGCTCAGCTTTTTCCCCTCTCTCTCCACTTATAAAAGATAAAATCAAGAGAGTCAGGATCCAAAGGAGACTCAGTGTGGCTGAAAACAACAGCAAAGCCTCTTGTTCCCTCTCAGCAGCCCCAGCAGACGCTGCCCTGGCCACGTGTGCCACAGCAGCTCCTAAAGATTCAGGGAAAGGTGATGAGTCAGTTCCTCTATCTTGATCAAATTCAGCTGGAACTGCAACAGCAGCAAAATGCACTTCTATCTCCAAGAGGGGGAGAGAAATAGAGGGCACAGATTAGACACAAAGGACAGAACCAGCACATTCCCAAACCCAAGATTCTCATTAAGGCACGAGGAGAGAAAACCAGTGACGAGTGTGCTCTGCTGTGAGGCACAGAGTGGAAAAGGTAAAGAAAATGTGCATTGTGCACAGGACATTATAATTCCTTACAGCACCAAGTTTGCAGTGTTTCAGTTGAGGAGAAGGAGCCAATTCCTGATGAAAGGCTGAGCCTCAGCCCCAAGCAGCTGATGGTGAGCACGCTGCTGACTTCCAGCTGGATAAAACACAATGGAACGCAGGAGAAAAGGGGATTAGACCGTGAAATATAAGTATGACACTATTAAAGAATATTATGATACTTCACAGTGTAGAAAGAATAAAAGGTGGGATCACTGGGCTGTGAAAGTTCTTCTTCCCTCAGATAAATTCCGAGCGCGGCGTTACCTGACAGAGGCAGAGGGAAGCTCTTGCTTCAATAGTTCCTCTAATTGGTTCAATTCCTTCAAATACTCTGGGAAGCTGAGCACCTCTCACTGACATTGCTGGGGCAGAGGGGAGCCTCAGTGCTGGTGTGGTCCCCAGGCAGGCTGGGCTTCACCAGCCAGGGACCCCAGGGTGATCCCCCTCTGCTCATGGGCACCCCTGGAACAGCTGCATCCAGAAACTGGGATTAAACAGAGGGAGAGTCCATGGAATCCAACAAACACCAGAATCTGGGATTAAATAGAGACAGATTCCATGGAATCCAACAAACACCAGACATTGGGATTAAATAGAAGGAGATTCCATGGTATCCAACAAACACCAGAAATTGGGATTAAACAGAGGGAGATTCCACGGTATCCAACAAACACCAAGAGCCCTGGGCAGGAGCCTGAGCTCTGCCCCCAGAGTGGGAAATGGGTGCACTGGGCTGGACAAGGAGGATAAACAGCAATACCCCACCTACAGCAGAATGTGAATCCCACCATGTGAATCCCAGAAATGCTCCCAAAATCCCCCTGTGTGAAAGAAATCCCAATGCCAGCAGTGCCTGAAGGTGCTGGGGGCCCTGGGAGTCACCTTGAACAAGGCAGTCACACAATAAAGCCTTGTTTGGCCTGCAGTGTTTGAAAATGACTCCGTTGGATCTTGAGGGATTTTTCCCCCCTCAGTGCTCATCTCTCCTGTTTAAAGGCACCTCAAGAGATGTTTTCTGAGAAGTTGTAAGTATTTGTTTTATCCACAAGAGTGCTTTGCCATGTGAAAGTAGTGCAGGGCTGCCAAACCTCACTGCTGGGTTCACCACACAGCACCTGCTGCACAACAGGCAGTGAAAATGTGCCTCTGCTGAGCAAAAATACCCTTTTCCTATAAAAATCACCTTGAAGGCAGCCCCACAAGTGGTCCTAGAGCTGCCAGGGTGGAGGTCAAGCCCTTTCCAGGGCAAGAAGGAAAATGTCCTTAGGAAATAAACAAGGCCATGTATTAAAATGGGAATTTAGATTATAAACCTTACAGAAATAGATAAAAGGTTTATATATATATATATATATATAAAAATACATATAATATGTATTATATATATATTTATACATATTATATATTTTTATATACATATAATATATATGTTATATCCACTTTCCTGAAAAATAATGCCAAAATAAAGAAATAAATAAAATATTTCACTAACAGTTTTCAAAAGGTATTTGAAGCTCCCAGTTAAAATAAAACAAAACAAACTCTTAGCAGGCAGCAAAGGACTGGAGTAGCTCATACTGAAGGATCTAAACAAGATAAATAGGAGGCAGAAGGGGATGACACAGCAGCTCATTAGGAATGGTTCACAGAACAATCTTATCAGTGAAAACAATTCCCCCCCTCGTTTTAAGAAAACATTCATTTAATAGGAAAATTAATTCTGAGCCTTGACTAAACGAAGCCTGGAACCTTTCAGCAGGGATGGAAGGAACTTGTTGGGTGTTTGATTTCCAATTTATGCCCAGACAAGCCTGGAAACAGCAGAAGTTTGATCCAGGTTAGAAATCCATTATTTAATTCTCTCCCTGGTGGGAGCTGTGGGCAGCTGGTGCAGCTGCTGCTGCCGTGGGGAAAGGGAACTGGGGAGCATCCCAGGGAAATGGGGAGCAGGGAATGAACTGCTTTAATTTAATCCCAGGGAAATGGGGAGCAGGGAATGAACAGCTTTAATTTAATCCCAGGGAAATGGGGGAGCCTGGAATGAACAACTTTAATTTAATCCCAGGGAAATGGGGGAGCTGGGGATGAACAGCTTTAATTTAATCCCAGGGAAATGGGGAGCAGG
>JAWWMS010000031.1:1066522-1093019 GCA_035048045.1 Chlorospingus semifuscus
CTGGCAGTGCCCAAGGCCAGGTTGGACACTGGGGCTGGAGCACCTGGGACAGTGGGAGGTGTCCCTGCCATGGCAGGGTGGCGCTGGGTGATCCCTAAGGTCCCTTCCAGCCCAGTCCAGCCTGGGAGCGTTTCCTCCTTTCTCACAGTCACAGAAATGCCAGTCTCCTCCCCTGGGCTCAGCAGACAGTCACAGCTCTCCCTTATTTCCCTCCCTTTGAGTCCAGGCCCTCCCCAGACAGACCAGAGGCTCCGCCAGGTCGCTCTGCCCAGGGGACAGTGCCAGGACCCAAAGGCAAGAGGCCAGTCAATGGCTTGGCAATGGCTTTCTTCAGAGGCAGCTCCTCCTCCAGGCCAGGAGACTCCTTCCAGAGCTAATTGAGCTGGAGGTGTTTCATTTACTCTGCTTTAGCAGTGATATAAAACTGCTGCAGGTTTTGCCAATATCCATTAATAGGAATAACTCCAGAGCTCATTTTTGTCTCAGACTGATTCCTAAACACAAACCCACCAGCTATCTGACAGCATTAATAGCTATTGCTTCTTCTCTTTTTCCCCCCACAATACAAAAAAAATTTATATTTTCCTCACTTTATTTTTAAAGCTGAAACATAAAGGAATCTCAGAGCATTTCATTGTCCACCATCAGTAGCCACTACATTTCATTTATTCATTCATCTCCTCACTGTCAAACAAATGCACTTTCACACTTTCCTGCATTTATAAGGACAAACTTAGAATATTTTATCTGTTTTCCACGTGGCTTTTCTCATGGTTAATTTGTTCAGACTTCCAGACAAAAACACCTGCATTTATCTCCTCTGGCCAGGTGGAAGGTACTTATCCAACTGTGCATGAAATAAACAAACATACCCATTGCTGCCTGAGGGAAAATGTTCTTTATAAGACAGCTGCCAAATTGCTGAAGATGCTTGAAAAAATACTTTAAAAAAAAAAAAACCAAACCAATCATGTGATATTTTGTAATGTAGTGACCAGCAAGCCAGAAATCTGACCTGTGACATCATCTGACACTGTTTCTGGTGAAAATGGCCTGAACACAGTCCCAGGACGATCGAGGTTGGGGAAGACCTCCATGACCATGGAGTCCCCACCTTGTCCCCAGCCCAGAGCACTGAGTGCCATCTCCAGGGGCACCCCAGGGCTGGGGACTCCATCAGTTTGAGACACACATGCTCCACATGAGCCTGATCCTGAATTCCCTCATTCCCCTGGATAAACACACTTGTCAGAGATGTTAAACACAGAGTGATAACAGCAGCGTGTCCCTGTCACTCTGCTACTGCACTTCTCACTGGGACAGGGTAAAACCCAAACTCCACCAGGATTTAATGTTACTGTTTAATTGCATTAACTGAAAACCTTAACAAAGTAGATTTCATGCAGATGTTGCATGGAGCTGCAGCAGGGATATAATTGAGGGCTGTTACCCAGAGAAGCTTCGGCAGCAGAGGGTTATGGTATTTTTAGTGCTTATTAAAACAGCACAGACAGGAACACTTTCAGGGACATCTTGTCACATAAATAACTGGACCATTACTTTCATACATTGTACACTATATAAAATGGTAATAAACCTTCTAAAACAGCTCTGAGTTATAGAAACATATTTTACATTCCATAAAATATTTGGAAGGTCAGGGGAGGCACCTGGGGACCAGGGACGTGCTGGAGCCAGGAGAGGACATCACAAGTGGGAGCAGCTTCAGTTCATAAAGCAAATGAAAACACGACCCTGCAGAGAGCAGGGGCTCAGGGTGGGCTCAGCCCACAATTCTCACTCATTATTGAACCAGAACATCATTTCTCACCAGATAACATCTATCAGAGAAGATATATGAGCCCCAGACAGGTCCAAAATATGTGCTGTGCTTTCCTGGAGTAGCTAAAGAGCAAAACAATTCAAAGTTTGGGCTGTTTCTTGTTTGACTCAGCATGTGGAAGTCATTGTCCTCACTGTGCTCTCCTGAGGAGGGCCATAAATCAGGTATAAAAGCCCAGAGCCAGAGCTCCCTCCCGGCGCTGCTGTAATTTACAGAACCCTTGCAAGGCTGTGTGAAGCACTGGGGTTTGATTTAAGAGCTCCCATAACCTGTTGGAGCCACAGAGAAACTCTGGGTGAACTCAGACCTGTCTGGAAGAACTCCTTCCAAACTGTCCCAAACCCAGCTGGGGATTCCAACACCACAGCCAGCAAAGACATTTTATTCTCCAGAGACTTCTTATGGGAGCAAAGGATGTGTATTTGAGATTGGGCAAGCACCAAAACCCCACAGTGCTCCCACCAGGAGTTACTGGGCGTTATTTGTCACCAAGGCCAGCACTGGTGTGCCAAGCGCTTGGCAAATGCACAGGGACAGGGCAGAAAAATAAAACCACCTCAAAACTCTGAATTATTGCTGGAATTCACTGTTTATGTTGGTCTCCCTTAGTAAGGGGAAGGGAACAGCAAAGTGGAAAATTATAGAATAAATCTTAGAATGGTTTGGGCTGGAAAGGACTTCAAAGAGCATCTAATTCCAACCTCTGCCATGGACATCTTCCACTAGACCAGGCTGCTCCAAGCCCCATCCAGCCTGGCCTAAATATCAGATAGAATATTATAGCCCCAGACATCACATTGTATATCAAATATAATATTATAACCCCAGACATCACATTATATATCAAATAAAATATAATATTATATCCCCAGAGATCACTTACCCCCTAAACCACAACATTTGCCAAGGAAATTGTGAACAGACTCACTCCAGCCCAGGGCTGGGTAGCACTGGGTACTCACTCCCTTTTCCTGTGCAGCAGCAATCCCTGCTCCCACCCCTCTGCAGAAGCAGGACCTGCTTCCATGTGGAATCACCACACACAGAAAGGTTTAGAAAGGCACAAAACCCATGGGCTGGGTTTCTTCCCCCCTTGAAAACTGAAGACTGACACAGCCAACTCCAGGCCAAGAAAGGGGAGAGATTGCCTGATTTAAATTGTTCTGTACCTGTGAAAGAAAAAATATTTATATTAATTAATTAGGCAGAACCAGGAGGACAACAGGGCTCTCTGCACTGGTTTGTGAAGAGCAGTCTCAGCTGCTGGGATGTTTCAGCAAAATCATCTCTCAGTGGCTGAAACAGAGATCAGGCTTTAAGAGGAAAGGAGCATCAGGACCAAGCCCAAATGTTGTTCCAAATAAAGGAAATTTCTTTCCTGGCAAACATCTGATGGAGAAATTGTTCATGGCTGATATCAGTGGATTTAAGCTGTGAGTGCTTGGGTGTCCTGTGCAGGACCAGGGATGGAAACTGGGTGATCCCCATGGGTCTCTTCCAACTCAGGATATTCTGTGATATTTAAATCTGATATTTAAATCCCTGAACTGCCCAGCTGGGTGCAGAATTCAGGCATTTCACTCCTGCTCTCCCCAGCCAGGAACCCTCAGTGAAGCTGGAAGAATTTTCATTCTGTAGAGACAAACTCCTCACTCCCACTTTCAGAACGCCTGAAAGAACTTTATATTTTCTTTAAAATAATAAACAAATACTTTAAAAATCCTTTTCTACCATCCCCTTTTATGGTGCTTAGAGCTCTCCATCAGCTCCATGGATCCAGGAGCACACCCAGGGGACAGGCAGGGACAGAATTCCTGCTGCTCCCATGGACTCGCTGACTCACTGGTGGAACTGCTGGAGAAGGCAATAAAAGCCAAACACATAATGGCTGCACTGGAGAGAAAATGTTCAGCAATTAAATTAAAATGAAAGATCTTTATATGTGCCACATTTGCATCTTTTCACCAGGCAACTCAAAAAAAAAAAACCACAAAGAAGTAAAGGAAATATTTAAAGTTTAGTTTACAAAGTGCTGAGAAAAATGAAGTCTTGCATTCATGGTTTTATTTAGGAAAGTGGAGAAACTAAATTTATTTTTGGATAGGAATTTTAAAAGTGCTAAAAGTAGGCATTTAGGCACTGGAAAAGTGTTCCAGAAGTAACACAGCATACCAAGATTATCTACTTAATGAGGTTCCAAAAATAAATTGAATCAAAATTTTGAAGCTTAGGTAAAGCATTAAAAACTGATAAATTAATAACATGTGACATGTAAATGAAACAGGAGTTCTGCCTCCATAGCAAATGTACACGGAAAACTTCACCTCAAATGGACAAAAATTAAAAGCACCTTGAATATTCATCACATCTTCAGATCACACTGGAAAAACTATTTTTCTGCATTATACTCTCATTAGAGTCACTAAAATGAATGTATAACTATCAGAGAGAGAAAATATTAGGGAAAGGGAATCTGTAATGTTCTTCTTAGGAATTGTATTAACTAATTAATCCTGACATGCAACAATTTCCCTCTTAAGTCATAATGATTTCACCTTGAGCTCCCAAATAGCTTCCTGCCACTCTTTATTTCTCATGAGTTAAGTGGTTTTTTTAACAAATGCTGACATTCCCTTTCACCCTCTTTTACCTTAAAACCAACCCCCTTTCCTGTCACTCTCTGCCTGTGAAAAAATTTGCTCTCCCTCCTTTTTCTGAGCCCTCTTTAACTCCTGGAAGGGGATTTAAGGTCTCCCTGGAGCCCTCCATTCCCCAGGCAGTCACAGGCTCACACCTTTAAATCACCCAGGTTTCTGAAGAGAAGAACTGCAGATTTATTTAATGTCCTGCAGAAGGTAAATAAAGAAGGGAACACCTTGCAAACACCGCCTGCACTGGCTGAGTTTGTTTAGTCCCACATCCAGCATGCTGCAGGTCCCAGGGCTGAGGATTAGCAGCAGCAAAGGACAAGGACAAAGGGTTTGGGCTGAGTTCTGGGACAAACAAACCCATCTGAGGTCTCAGGGGGTATAAATGCAAATGAGCAGCTCTGTGTCCAAATATTGGCTTTCAAAACAAATGCTTGCTCAGACAATTCAGGTAATTCAAATTATCGGAGCTCTGGCAGAGGGAATTCCTGGAAACTTTGGCTGCCAATTGAAGGAAACAGAGTGGGACACCCAAAGTGGGTTAAAAAGTTCAGCAGAGCTGTACAAACACTGTGTGAGATACAAAGGCTCACAGGCATTAAACAAGCTGGCTCTGGCTGTGCTGGGCTGTTCCTCTGCATCCACACCAGGAATGTTTCCCTGGAGCTGGGGCAGCTGGCTGGCCCTCAGGCCTTGGCTGAAGGCAGGTCCAAAGCATCCTCCAAATGGGCTGGGAAATCCTGCTGGGACCAGGGGGAAACAACACCCAGGGGCTGCTGGGGACACCGAGTCCCTCATTGCACCCATGGGTAACTGAGCACTCCCCATGGCTTTCTGAAAACTCAGCCCTGCCAGCATAGAAGGGCTGGAGAGCAGAAATAATATGTAATATTTACTAAAGGCTGCTAATTGCAGAATTAGTGTCAGGGTAACGAGACTCACAGAAGATAATGATGTCCCTAGAAGACACACCTGCTGCTAGCTCAGAAATATTCCTGGTTTTTATAGAGCTCCCACTCAATCCAGTGCACACAGAACCTACAGCAAGACAACAACCAGTCCTCTCCTCTTTTGTGCTCAAACAAGGAAAAGTCACCAACTCTCAGTGAGACAGAAAAGACAACAAAACCTAAATCTGTGCCATCAGCTCCAGGCCATTCCCCTTTGTCCTGTCACTACAGGACCCTGTGATAGGACACACTACATCCATACACACAAATATCTATATCACAAAAGTGTCTTTTTCACAATACAGAAATCCCCAAGTGCCCAAAAACCAGCTCATAAAATAGGGGCATAATTCACTTGTAATATCTTGGAATTTCACTTGATTGAAACACTCCTCTCCTCACTGTGGGAGCTGCTCAGAAGTGTGGCTGGGCATTGGACAGCCCTGAGCCCTGCTGTCCCCTCAGGAAGGGCTTTGGACAGTTTATTGCTCAGAGCCTGCAATTGCAGAGCTGTGACCCAGCTCAGCCCCAGCCTTCCCAGGAGTGTTTGCTCAGGAAATGATGGGACAGGATTGCAGGGCAGGGAGCCAGGCCTGAGCCCTTCAATCACTCCTTCCAGGGACTGCTGAGGAGCTCCTGGGCTGCTCCTTGGGATGAGCAGCAGCTCCCAGGGTCACTGAGCACATCTGAGAGAGAGAAATACAGAGAGGGGCCCAAGAGTTTTGTAACCCAGCCACTGGGTGAAGCTGAATTTACAGCTGCACGTGCCAGTCCTGCCCTGCCCAGTGCAACCAGTTTGCCTCTGCAACTCAGATGAAGTGTGCCTAATGTGAGAGCTGTACATGCATTTTTAACAACTGCTGCAATAGTTACATCCCCCTTTTCACAGGGGTTTGTGCACTGGTGGGAGAAATTCCACGTGATTCCACAGACACCTGGGCACTTTGGAGCTCTGCTGTTGTATCCTCATTGATCTCAGCCCTCCGCTGTGACATAAAACCTGATCTTGGACATGAATAGCTCTGAGAAATAACAGCAGATCTGAGATTGTGCACATTGTATTCAATATTAAATAAAGCTCAACATTTCCCTCTTTCTTCCTCTGCTGCTTTACGGATCCAATAACCTTTATCTGCATTCCAGATGTCGGGAGAAGAGGAACTGCTGTTTGCAAAGCATTTGCAAATGAAAAGCATTACATAAATGTAAGGTAAGCTATTATTGCTATAGTTCCTTGAAGCTGATAATACCATTACACCCCCAGAGATGCTGGGCAGCCTCTCATAATGAAGTGTAATTCAGCACAGTGAATAAAGGAATTATGCAGAAGCAACAGTTTCCTCTTCTCCTTGGACTAACTGCACTTCACGTGGCTTTCTCTGCTCTCAGACACCTGTGCTGCCTCCAGTGGGACATTGTGTTCTGGGAAAACAGGCACTCCTGCAAAGATTCAAAATGCAAATGAAAAACCTTTGGCTGCTTTAGATTATCCTTGGAAACATGGCATCAGAAGGGAAAAAAAAAAAAGGATTTTATGGCTTTAAACTGAAAGAGAGTAAGTTTAATTTGGATTCATTTAATTAATTGTTCTCTGGGAGGGTGGGCAGGCCCTGGCACAGGTGCCCAGAGAAGCTGGGGCTGCCCCTGGATGTGCCCAAACCAGGCTGGACAGGGGTGGGAGCAGCCTGGGACAGTGGAAGGGGACAGATCCTTAATGTCCTTCCCACCCAAAGCAGTCTGGGCTTCTGGGATTACCTGTGGTGACGTGTACCCAGCCATCAGTGCAGGGCTGACACACACAGAGCCTGTGATGGCACACACAGAGCCTGCCTCAGCCACAGGCACACAGGGATGCTGGCTGCAGGTTTTGAAACATAAGTTAATAAGAGGAAATAAATAAGAATCCAAGAGAAACCAAAACCCTTGGATTGCAACAAAAGGGCCTCAGTCTGATCTAAATATCCCCAAAGCAAAGCAATCAAACTTGGCCAAGCGTTCCAGCTGATTTTGGGAACCACCAGCTGCTCATAAAGAGCAGGCCCCTGAGGGCCCATCAGTAACACGAACATTTAATGAGCTGGCTTTGGGCATTCCCAGCACCATCTTCCAGGGATGAGGACTGCAAACTTCTGCCTCCAGATCACTGCTGTCCAAATGGCCTCTCCCCAGAAACATCTGAGCTAAGAGCACTTCACAGAAGTTGATGAAACTCCAGTGCTGCAGATGCTGGCACCGGGCCTGGGCCCAGGCAGGCTGAGGAGAGCCAGGCTGCTGGACACCCTCAGCATCCCCTGGGTGACCAGGCTTTTCAGCATGAGGTGATGCCTCCAGGAGACACAAATTAGAGATTTAGGAGCCTATTTGGGCTGTATTTCTGCCAGGCCATCCCTCTGCCCAGCCTCCCAAGGGACAAGGACACGATTTAGCATCTCTGGCTCCAGACAAGAGAGGAGCACAAGGACTGAGAGTTTCTTTTCTGAGCATCCTCGCTGTGAGGAGAGGCTGAGGTTGATTTGTTTTCCCATTTTCCTCCTACTTACACAACCTGTATTTAACTTTGCCCTAAACAAACTGCAGATTTAACTTTGCCCTAAACAAATACTGCAAGGGACAAAAACTTTCCCTCAGCGCCCTGAGAGCTATAAAGGGAAAAAGGAAGCCAAGCATGCCTGTAAATATATTTGTGACAGACACACAGAGTTTCTAACAACATGAACTTCAGGACTTTTTAAATAGTGCCAAGCTCAGAGGCAGAGGGTTACACAGGATTAAAAACACCAGTAAATTCTTTTCCTGCCTTAAGGTCATTGAAACTTGTGCCTGCAGACACATTACACAAAGATTTCTGTAGTAAATGCTCTATTGCCTTTGTCTCTGACTTGTTTTTCCTTTCCCTTTTTAGTGCATGAAATAATTTTCAAATCATTAGATACAATAAATTCTTCTAGATGTTTACCACATCCTTGGAGGTCTGCATCCTTATCTTCCTCCACAATTTTCCTTTATCCAATCTCAAATCTAAATCGCAAAAATAATAATCAGGAAAGAACATTAAAATCTCATTGTCTTCTCTGCAAAATCCATGATATTTAACTCAGTTCTCTGTGACCACCTGCTGCCATACATTTTCCCCACAGAGAAATGACTAGAAGTTATTTTATGAGGATTTTTGGTTTCATAAGAGTAGAAATGCAGAGTAGAAGAGCTCTAGGAGGAATTGCCCCCCAGGATCAGCTCAGCTCTGCGCTGTGCCATCACTGCACCTGCCCTGCTCACCTGGGACACCTGCCTTGCTCCTCCCACAAACACAGGATGGGAATTGTCCCCAAATGCACCATAAGGATATGGTGCCATGGCAGCTTTCAGCATGACAACAGAGAAAACAGCACAAGAGTCTGAGCTCCCTTGTATAAAATAGATTTCTAAAAGCTCTGACATTACCTTGAGGGAGGAGAAGTTAAACTGGATTTTCAGCCATGGCAGACAGCAGGCTCCTGATCCATTTACCTCAGGGAATGGAACACCATACCAGGGATGGCAGGAAGAAAAACACAAAGGAATTATTTTCCAGCTCACAATCTGAGCCCAGGGTAGAGAGCAGGCAGAATGTGTGGCCACAGCAGCCCCAGTGCAGAGCCCAGCTGGGGGATCCCCAGTTCTGGGCAGCCCAGTGAGCACAGAGCTGAGATTGGGAGCCCCAGAAAGGAGGAGCTGCCCTCCTGACACAGCTCCTTGGTGGGGCAAAGCACTCCCAACCATCAATCCCAGCTCCCCAAAGCACCCAGGCACACAGAGTGCTGGGCATCCCTTGCACATCTCAAGGTGTTCCCCAAAGGAGCACACACACAAGGACAGAGGGGAAGGGGCTGTGGCAAGAGAGATTTCAGATATATTAAAGAATACCTGAAAAGGCCTGAATATGGCACCCCTCCACAGCTGTTTTCATTTTGATAAGAAACACTATTATTTCAATTACGAGAAGTTAAACCCAGGCATCACCAGCCCCAGTCTTCACTGAGGTCAGTATCCATTGGCCTCCACACACCCCCTTGGCTGCAGCAAACAGGAATTTGGGCTAAAAAGGAGTGCACTGGGTTTTTTCAACACAAATTTTCCATTTCATGCCCATTCCATTTTCTGTTACAGAATTGTTCCCACAACCAGAGAGATCTGCTGCATCTAAAAGCACAGCATGCAATCAAATTAATTTCTGAATGTGGAGGAAATCAGGGACTCTTCACTGCAAATTTCAGAGCCGAGCTCGGTTCTGAGGTGCATAATAAGATTCACAGCACTCCTCTAACAGCTCAGATCAAACATTTACTGCAGATGCACTGGAGGCCACGAGGAGACCCAAGTGCAGCAGCTCCACGTGCACCTGCATTCCCTCCCTCCAACACCTTTCCACCTCACTGCTGCTGGAGAAAAAGGCCTCATTTATTTGAAATATAATCCTAATAATATTTGAAATATAATCCTAATAATAAATCCTGCCTTGCTGCAGGCCAGCTCTCTTCAGGATTTGCTTTCTCCTCGTGGCACCCTGGCTGAATTTTGGAGGCGATCTCTCCCAGCTCCCCTCTCTGGCTGCTGTCCAGGAGCTCAGCACAGTGTTACAGATGTCATCTGCCAGGGGAACACGCTGTGCCAGCCCCTCCTGCTGCTTGCAGATGTTCTGTGAGTGCTCACCAGTGATGAGAACCTGGAAAAATCCAGCAGAAGCATCTTGGGATAACGGGTGGCTGCAGTTTGCAAACTGCCATCCAAGGTGGATAATGGACTTGGCAAAGCACAAGCTGGAAGGGAGCAGAGTCTTCACACAAAGCAGCTTGGAGGCCATTCAACCATCCCAAAAATGCTGGCACTGGCACCCACCCAGCCAGACAACCCCAGGGAGCAGCTCATGGGCACCCTGAAGGACAAGGTCACAACTTCAAGTGAGAGCAGCTCCAGTTTTTAACTGGAGTTCATGGCTCAGTGCAGAGCTGGGATGATGCCCAGCACTCAGTGCCCCCAGGGGAATCTGTACAGCCTGGCACAGTACCCGACAGGGCTGGGGATGCAGCTTCACCATCTCCCATCGTGTCTGTCCCACTTACACCATCACAGTCTGATCATCCCAGGAGAAATCCTGCAGCACCTCTGACGCTCTGCTTCAGCTGCAGGTGCCTCCAGGCCTCAAACTGTGATGTGCTAACTCAGGAACATGGAATCACACACTGCCTTGGGTTAGGAGGGACCTTAAAGCTCACCCAGTGCCACCCCAGCCATGGCAGGGACACCTCCCACTGTCCCAGGTGGATGTCTAACCCGGCCTTGGGGATCCAGGGGCAGCCCCAGCTGCTCTGGGCACCTGTGCCAGGACCTCCCTACCCTCACAGGGAAGAAATTCTTCCCAATATCCCATCTAAATGTACCCTCCTTCAGCTTAAAGCCGTTATTTGTTACTTCATAAGAACCCGTTTCTGTTTGAACACCTCCTTTCCATTCTGCCTCACTGCATGGAGTCAGAGAGCTGTGATCACCCCTGCAACAGCCATTCCTTTCCTTGCTCTGGCCTCTCATGCAGAGCAATTTTTTATCTCCATTATTTAGCACTTACAGCATCAGATATTGTTTTCCAACACAGAAGAGGAATAAAAGCAGTGAAACAGGAAAGAAAGGAGAAAAGAGAATTCCAGGTCTGGGTTATTACATGCCAAATTTCTACCCAGAATAAATTTTCACAATGGATCACATTGCAAATGCTGACAGACTCTTAATTGGAGCTCCACAGAGCTCACGCACAGCTACAGAGCAGCCATTTGGAAATGTCTTGTTTAAAATACATTGAGGTTATTCAAAGCAGATATTGATATTCTCGTGTAGTACGAGATGCCAACAACGCCTCGCAGGCATCGCGGAGCAGCAGAATCCTTTCCAGCAGCAGGTGGGATGAAATGCTGACAAATGGGGTGGAAGCAGCACACAGGAATAAACTCTATAATATCCTATTTGTTTCCCCAGCCTGGCTGCTGGTGTTGTTATTTGTCAGGAGCTGGCAGCTGAGAGCAGCCGGAGCTCAGCCCATTCCCGCAGCTCCGTCCCAAGGGAGCTCGGCTGCAATTTGGGCTCGTTGTGCTCTCCCCAGGAAAGCACAGAGTGTCCCTGGGGCCACTGCTGCTGAACAGAGCTCTGCTCTTCCTCCAGAGCAGCTTTATTAACAGCAGCACCTCTGCCATCCCGACAGGGACAGGCTGCCAGCTCCCACCCTGCACTGCCCCACTGCTGATTGTCACTCGAGGGACAAACAGCTCCTGTCGTGCCCAGCCTCACAGGGCAGCAAAACCCCTCCTCTGGGCATGGGCTCAGACTCTATCAGGTGTACTAACATCCTAGGAAGAGCCAAGATATAAAATCCTCACTCAAGCAGAATGAAATAGCAAAGGAAAAACAAAAAATCGACACCAGGTTTTCAAAGCCTGTAAATTACAAAAAAAAAAAAAAAATAGTTATTTTGTTCTATGAATCTTGTTTGGGACCCATGCAGGGAGGGCTTAAAACGCCTAGAGAGAATCTCTTGAGGAGCACAAGCTCTTTGCAGAGCTCTGATTCTGCACAGTTCAGGCTCAGTGGGAGCCTTGCCAGTTCCTTGGCTTGGCCGGATTCTGGCCAGGCACCACGGCAGGTTTGCTCATCATTTATCATTATGTTGTCTCAGCTCGTGTTGCCTTAGCCATGAAATGAGACAATAAATATTTGCCTCCCTCCCACAGCTGGGGGGAGGTTTAATAAGCTCAGGCCTGCTCGCTGTCTGTGGGAATGCCAAGTGTGGAATTGCCTTGGAGTGGGGGAGCAGCACAGCAGTAAATGCAAAGGTCAGGCAAACTGTGCTTCAAATGACCTCTGAGGGCTTCCCTAATCCAGGAGTGTTCCATCATGGAAAAGGGGTTTGGGGCTGTCATCCCACACAGCAAACAGGAGAATTGCCCACAGTAAAGACAGAGGAGTCCAGGGCACCTTGCCCTGGGTGCCAAATGTCCTTGAATGGAAGGTAAGCTCTGTATTGGGATTTATTTTTTTAAATTCAGAAATCACAGCATCTCAGAATTATTGAGGCTGGAAAAGCCCTCCCAGCCCATGGAATCCCAGCTGTGCCCAGTGCCCACCTTGTCCCCAGCCCAGAGCCCCGAGTGCCACCTCCAGGTGCCACCTCCAGGGCTGGGCACTCCAGAGCTCCCCGGGCAGTGCCAAGGCCTGAGCACTCTTTCCATGGAGGAATTCCTGCTGCTGCCCAGCCTGACCCTCCCCTGGCACAGCCTGAAGCATTTCCCTCTTGCTCCTGGTGGCAGGAACGCTGCTCCTTGCCAACACAGGAGCGTAAAGTCAGACCAGAATCCTTATAAACAGCATTCTGCCTTCTTTAGTAAAATGGTTTCCATTTTTTCTCTAAGCTGTCCATCTAAGCCTTCTTGGCATCCCATTTCTGCACTGCAGCACCTCCTCACAAACACTGTCCGTGGAGAGGAATCTGGATTTGCTCAGTCTGAGCTAACACACAGCATTTGTTACAGATCCCCAAGGGAATGTTCCTCCTCCCAGGTTTGGGGAGGGATGGGGGGGACAGGACACAATGGACACTGAGCATCCTCGCTCTTTCTGTACATAGAGCAAAATAAATTAAGCTGAGGAGAAAACGGAGCCTTTTTTGGTGAATTTCCAGAAGGGGGTTATGAATAATGCTCTTTGAATTCCAGGATGAAAAGTGACTGAGCACAAGAATCAGGGTTCTTCTGTCAAGCTGATTCTTCCAGGAAAGAAAGCACAGAACATTCATCCTCTCTGTGCTGGATGCACTGCAAGCCTCATCTTTAGGGAAAACACGGGTACATTCTCACCTTGCTAGGGAAATATTAAAGAGAAAACACCCTCGGTGTCCTCTGTAGTGCTCCTCAAACCCAGGGGCTGCCACAGCTCAGAAAACCTGCCAGGCACCCACAGGCTCTGCCCTCCCGGAACCACTTCACTCCAAGTGCTTCTCCAGCATTCCACAGCAATTAAATTGAGATTTATCACTCAGATATCCAGAAAAGCTGTTTCACAAGTGATTTAAACTCGGGTTTAAGCACAAACACTCGGAACATTCCCAGACCCTTTGTATTTAGCGTGCCACAGTGCAACCAACACACAGCCCAGAATAATGCAGTCAGATCCAGTTAATGCACTGGGATTCTCAGCTCGTGGGCTGAAGGGTTAAAGTGTCTTCAGCCTCTGCCTTACTCAAGCACAGAATTTTAATGCTGCCTCAGAGCTAACATCACTTATCTTGTCTTTTACTATTGCAGTTTTTAAGTCTCGCCACAATCATTTGATTACACTACAAGATGTGCATTTAATGCTCAGTATTACCTGTGGGTTTCTGAAACAAAAATCGTATTTTATGCATTTTTACATCTATAAATTGCTCTTTTTTGTTTCTGTGGTAGAAATCCTACTCACTCAGAAGCAGTTTGTCTTTGAGTGGAGCAAGGACAGATTATTCCCCAATGCTGGTGTGCCCTTGCACAAAATTCAGCTCAAAACTTTCCCAAATATTTGGGGTCAACTTCAGAGAAGTGTTTTCTACTTTGCAGGATAATAAAGTTCTTTGCGGTAACAACCATGGGACTAAGTGACAAATACAACTTAATCAAGGAAAAATCTATTTCAAACAGAAGACAAATTGCCTCAGGCCTTGGTAATTATCTCTCCGGGATTAATAATCAACTCTAATTTAATAATTGGCTTAATATTTCCTTTTTCAAGTTTTCAATAATTAACCTGCAGTCTCTCAAAAATAATATTCCCAGGCACTTCACAGAATCACGTTATTTAATGAAAATAAAGTTAGATAAGCTGTCACTGGATTAAAAATCAAAGGGTAAATTCTGAGCCTTAGAAGCTTTCACAACCCACAGATGTGCAGGGAACAGGTACCAGGAGTGCTGTCATTCCATGTGTGGGAGCAGCAGGAGGAGGGGCTGGAATGCCTAAAGCCAGGCTTTAGAGCAAAGCAGGTTAACATCTGGAGGTGCTGGAATGCCCAAAGCCAGGCTTTAGAGCAAGGCAGGTGAACCTCTAGGAATGCTGGAATGCCTAAAGCCAGGCTTGAAAACCATGGCAGGTTAACCTCTAGGAGGGGCTGGAATGCCTAAACTAGGCTTTAAGAGCAAGGCAGGTGAACCTCTAGGAATGGTGGAATGCCCAAAGCCAGGCTTTAAAAGCAAGGCAGGTTAACCTCTAGGAGGAGCAGTGAGGGAAAGTGCAGTCCCACATCCCAAACCCCATTCCCACAGAGCACCCAGCTGGCACGTCCTGCATGGATCTGAAGTTTGTTTGCTATCAGAGCCCACTCAGTGTTCTCTCCTGGCCAGCTAAGGCAGTGCATCAAGAAAAGCTGGATTTATAAAGTCTTTTCACACCAGAGCAGTGCAGGGGCTGCCAAAGGTCAGGAAATAATCAGATTATGTTGGCTGGCCCCTCTGCAGTGGGGTCTGGCCATTTTAAATACATTTGTGGCTGAACTGCTGAAGGTCATCCCTGGATATTTCAGGATTTTCTTTTCTTACACAGGAACTTGAAGCCTCACAGTATCTCCTATGCGGATCGAGACTTGATAAAGCATTTAAAGATGCTCAGCTCAAGGCACAGCCTGAGCAGAGGCAGGCAGGGCACACCCTCAGCCTGTGGGGGCTGATCTGCTGCAAGCCCTGGGAGTTCTCCAGCACTTCCAGCCTCCCTGATGGCTCCTGACACTTGTGCAGGTGCCCATCTGAAGGGCTTTCCATTCTCCAGCTTCGATATCTCCTGGTGTTTACTAGAAAATCTCATTCCGAAGGCAAATCGCAATGCAGAACTTCACATGGCTTTTCAGGTGTCACACATTAGCTTTAATTCTGCTGAGAAATGGGTTTTCCTTTCATGAAACCCCAATCCTCTCCAGCAGCATGACACAGAGCGCTCTGATTTCACGTGGCCCTTTCATTGCCGGAGCAGGGAGAGCTCCCACGCTGCTCTGAGGAGATTGGGATTGGAGCTCAGCATCCCCAGGCGTGGCACAGGGACACAGGGGCTGCTCAGTTCGCTCCGTGCGCCTCTCTCACACTGCCATAAAGTAATTGCAAATCTGAAAAGCTGAGCTAGAAATAACAGGCTGAAATAACACCGAGATCTCTGACCAAACTCACCCACAGGACTGAATTATTCCCTCCTTCAGCTTTGTGAAATCAGCCCAGATGAGGTGTTTCAGAGCAGAGTGGCTGGATCCTGTTAACTTTTTGTCACGGCTCATTTCAGGGAAGCTGGGTCTCAAGTCAGCCTCAATTTGGAACTTTGGCAGTACCTGCAAAGTTAAAATGCACTGGGCAGAGAAAGTCTGTTCATTTATTTTCTAATATCCTTATGCATCCAGAAATCAGTTACCACCGATTTTATAAATAGAGGAAAAGAATAAAAATCAGTCTCTTAGCCTCTTGGGATTTCTTGGTGTTTTTTAAACCTGTTTTCTTGTCATAATCTTCTTTCACCCAAACACAGCACTCCCTTTGAAGGAAGCAGAGAAAGAGCCATTCTCACACTGCTCCAAAGTCACCTTGCTCCTTCAGTTTGCCTGTTTACTACTTTATTGCTCCTCTTACTCAAAGTTTCCTACTTTATTATTACCTGATTTGAAACAGAGCTGGGAAATCAGATTCAGCTGATATGGGGGCAGCTGCACCCATTCCTTAAAAACCGCCCCCATCCCCGTGACCACCTTACCTGGTCCCACACCAAAACCTCTATCAGTTTTTCCCAGCTCACAAGAATCAATGAAAAGCAGGATTTCAACCCATTACAAATCCAGATAACTCAGGGTCCAGCAGTCGTTCCTTAATCTGCTTTAAACTCCATTTCCCTTTTGAGCTGTTCTATCACAGCGCCCCTTTGCCCAAACAGAGCTGGTATTTCAGGATTCCTCACAGAAATGTGTTGCTTTTCTATTTTTTTACCTGTTTATGTTAATGTTCCCCTTCATTTGCAGCCTCTGAAGGGAAAAAGCGTGCAGAAAAAAGGTGAAAATGTTTTTAAGACCTCTAGCAATCAATAAAGGCAGGGCTCCAGAAGGCAGAGTGCTCCCTCCTGCACTGCCTGCCCTGGAAATATTGATAGTGTTGTGGGAGAGCTTTTTTCCTTCCTGCTGCCTTTTGAAAATACTGATAATATGAATGTTCCCATTAGCAAGAAATATGTCACATCAACATTAATGGCATCCAGCCAATAACAATGAGACTCTGGCTGTCACGTTAACTCAATTCCAGGGCAGAGCAGTTCTGCCATGCAGAGCTCATTCAGAGGCAGCGATGGATGCAGGTGATTCTGCAGGCTGCAGAGCCTTGGGGAGAGTGCCCAGATGCCAGTGATGAACTGCAGCCTTCACAAAACCCTTTTATTGCTGCTGGGCACCGTCCTGACCCCAAACCTGCAGCAGCCCCGGGGCAAGGAGGGAAGGGGGAATGTTGTCACTTCACCTCCTCACAGCTAGAAAGGGCCAGACCTGCTCTGGGTGTTTGACCACCTTGCTTTGCTCAGCTTCAGGTCTTAAAAGCAGACCAGTGTCCTCTGCCTAGTATTTGACTCCTTTTTATTGAAATATTCAACAGCAAGTTAAGCACTTGTTAAGACAACTGAGATAAAAGATTTCTTTGCTTGCTTTTCTTATTCAAAAAGGACTCTCAAAAGATAAAAATGTGTTAACAGCTTAGCTACACTGCAGCAAGACCAGACTGGAGGTATCTGCTACAGCCTGCAAGACTGACATTAAATCTTTATTCTGCAGAAGGTTATGGACAGATCAATGCTCCGGGGTGATTAAGTGACTAAATCATTTCAGATGAGCAGCAGATGTTTCACTGGCAGGCAGTGGACAAAGGGAATCTGAAATGAGGTTGCAGACTGAGGGGCCCACAATGACACTGGCACAAACCTTAAACATTCCAGGTACAACAAGGATGTGACATTGTGACAAATTAGCAATGCCAGCAGCTCCTGTGGTATGAAATTGAGTATTAATGACAACAAAAACACAGCTACCCATGCTCCAGACACTTTAACTGTTTCCTGGCATTCCCAGTGGTATTTTGAGGAATGCCCAAGCATTTATCCTGTTGATATGATTAGATAAACACTTCTGAAAATTATATTTGGTGCCTTTAAGACCAAGTCTGCCAGAGCTGGTTTGATGAATAAAATAACTCTTAACTCAATCTAAATCTCCTCCCAGACTAAATTGCTTCTCACCAGAACTAACCTGGTTTAAATATTACAGTTTAAATTCAGGATTTATACCTGGAAAAAAATCCTCCTGTGCTTAGCAAACAGGTTTTCTCTTCTAGCTCCAAATCCTCTGGCATCCCAGCCTAATTGTGGCCAGAGTTTCCTGCAGATCTCATTGCACTGGGAATTCTTGATTATTTCCTTTAAATTTCCACCAGCAATGTTCGGTATGGGCTGGGCCATGTCAGAAAAGATGTTTTCTCGGTTTCACTGCCAGTGACCAACACTGGTTCCCGTTCTCCATCCAGGCAGAATTCACAGGGCAAACACAGCAATAAACCCCCCAAGGAGGCAGCCTGGCAGAGCAAACACAGCTAAAATCACCTTGGCTGAGGATTCCTGGGGCTCTGGCTGGTTTAAATCAGGAAACCCTGAATTGTCACCTTGGAGGGGATGGAGTGCTGGCCCCCAGACTGACAGCAAACACAACAAGCTCCCACAAGAGCCTGCTCAGGACCCATCACCTCACAAAGCAGAGGTGGATCATGTCATTAACAAGCAATATAACGAATTAATAACGTGAAATCTGAGAGCAACAGCTTCAAAGCAAAGGCTCAGAGCATGCCCTTGATGTTCTGTGAGCGTGTCCCCCCAGAGCTCCTGGCCAAGGCCCCCAGGGTGTCAGAGCAGGCTCTGGAGATCAAACCCTGCCCTGCAGCTCTCCTTGCCCTCCATGCACCTCAACCCCTCTCTTGTGTCAGGGAAAACGGCTCCACCAGGCCCTGCAAGCCAGGCTGAAAACAAACAGTAAATTGGTATGAGGAGAGCACAGAATTAGATGTAAAATTGCTCTGGACTCGCTGCACTTTCAGAAACCTATTTGGCTGCTACCACTAGAGAGTGATCTTCCAATATTTCCCTTGCTTTAGAACAAGCACGGTTTGTTTTGCAGTATTTCTGCAGAAAGAAAATTACTCCTGATTATACTCTCTGCAGGAATCTATTTTTGAATCTATTTCTTCTTTTCCCCCCTCGACTCTTTTTTTGAAGTTCAGATATGCTCTTTTCAGGCTGGCAGTAAAATCAGGAACTGATTGGAGCCACTCTGAACAACAAAATCATCTCAGAAGCCAAGAGATGATGGGAGAGGTATGAATGTAAACTAAGGAGTTCCTGGTTTTCACCTGTAGCACAGCACAAAACGTCCAAATGAATCAAATGATAATTTCATTTCTTTAATCAGTCAAATATATTTGTTTTTACACCAAGTGCTTGAGGTTTTTTGAGCTGCATTTGTTTCATGAGCCATAAAGAACAACTGTTTGCCATCTGAGAAAAAGATTAAAACAAATAGATATTTAATTTATTTATTATATTTAACTAAAAGTATTTCTTGAGCAATTGTTCACTATTTAGGATCTGTTTGATTGCTTTTTGACCCCACACGCAAATATAAATTAAATTCATTCACAGATGTCACTGGCACAGTTGGAACTGAGTGAAGGGGGCAGGGCAAAGCTTTGGAAGGTGTCAGAAATCATGGAATTATTAAGATTGGAAAAGACCTTTATGATCATGAGTCCAACCATCTCCAGAACAATGGAGTAAGTACTACAACAATATCAAAGTTGTAATATGCAAGAACTAACTACTGCTGTTGCTTCATGAATATTTGATGGTAATATTAAAATATTATAATCACCTCTTCTAGACCCAGCTCTGCTGAAATGCCAATGAGAGCAAGGTGATTAAAGGCACCACAATATTCATTAAGGCTCAAATACCAGCACCAATGGTTTCTTTTCCATCACAATTACACTGAATTATTAAAATATGTATTCCATATGTTGTACATCAAAGTTTTACCTGTGGAGACTTTGCTGGTATGAAAATTCAGATTTTAATGTTGGTTAACAACACAAATGAAGGAAAGGTCCCATCAGAGAATGTGATCATTCAAAACATTTTTTCATTGCCATACTAAAACTTGGAATGAAGCGGCAAAGCAGCTCCACTTACTCTTAAGCACAGCAGCCAAAATCCTCCATGGAGAGAGAGCAGGAGCTGGCCAGAACAGTGCTCAGGGCACCACCTCCACACTGAGACATTATCTCCATGTATTTTCATTTGAAATAGCCACAATTTTCAGATTTATTTTGTGCATGTGAACATCCCCTAATTTCAAAGAAAAAAAAAATCAGTTAAATTTACAGGATAACCCTGTAAATTTATAAATTTATAATTCATAAATTTATAAAGAGATTTATGTAATTTATAAACAGATTTTGAAGCTTTTGGAACCCTCAGCTCTGCAATGTTGTTGGGCAGCTCTGAGTTACACACATTCCTGAAGGAATCTGTCGCTCCGGATCAATATTGGTGTAAGAGGCTGCTCCATTTCCCTGGGTCTGACCCCTTCTATTGCAGGTAAATCCTGAGCCCATGCTCTTACCACAGTGACTGCTCCAAACCCCTCCCAGCTCCTGCAATTCCAGGGGATTTTGGACAGCTGAGTCTGATACAGGTCCTGCCTCATGGGTGGCAATTTCATCCTCCAATCCATGGTCACTTCCGAAAGTCTATAAATATTGAAGGTTCAGAAATAAACTGCCCTCTTCTTACCTTGGACACCTCAGCTTGTGTCATTCATTTTGTGTCCTATTGTGACCCAGCCTGAGCCCAGTGAGTGGCTGTGGAGCTCCAGCCAGCCTGGCCAGCTCCTCAGGGCTGCAGTGAGTCCCAGGCTGCCCTGGAGGAGAAGTGTCCCAGGTTGGTCATGTTTCCTCTGGGGGAAATGCTCCAGCTGGGATAAAAGACTCCATCCTCTCGCTGAGCTTTGTGAGCTGTAATGCCTCTGTGTGGTGGTGCTCTTCCTTTGATCTTAAGCACATCTTTTATCCCACAACTGTCCAGGGGAGATGAAAGGAGGAGACAGGAGGTTAATCAGAGCTGACAGACTTGGTGGCGTTCTGGGAGGGAGTCCTGGTGTGGTGGAGAATGGAGGATCTGGGCCTGTGCCAGCACTGGGTGCTGCCCACTGCCAGCCTTGTCTCCAGAATGGACACGGGACCTGGAGGGATGTCACCCTGACTTTTTAAGATTTTTTAAGCTTTCTGATGTTTACATTCTTGTAAGGAACTTTCTCACACACTTTCTGTAAATAACTCATTGTTTTGCATTCTTTTATGGAGGAGGAAAAGTTTGATGGACTGTTGGTTTGTCCAGCGTCATTGGAGAGGTGGCACTGTCACCCTCCAATCCACTGCCACTTTTGGAAATCTATAAATGTTGGAGTCACTCTTTTTACCTTGGAAAAAGCAGCGAGTCCATGTCGTGTTGTTTTGTGTCCTATAGTGACAGAGGGACAGCTCAGGAGGAGGAACTGTCTGCTCCAGGAGCTCCATGTCCATGCAGGGAGAGCAGAGAGCATTGATGTTCCTGGCACTGGCACTGTGTGTGTCACACTGGCACAGGCAGGGGGATTGGGACACCCTCTTCAGGTGGCCCAGGACACCACAGTGGGTGCTGCTGGAGGGAAGGGATGCATCCAGAGGGATCTGCAGGATCCAGAGGGATGCATCCAGGGGGATCTGCTGGAGGGAAGGGATGCATCCAGGGGGATCTGAACTCACCCCCTGTAGCAGAGCTTTGTCTGCTCAGACATAACCCAGCAGAGACAATAGAAACATCCTGGACTGTCACACACTGACGTGCCACAATTCCACCCATTCCCACTGGGATCACTCTCCCTGCTGCTTTGTGCCTCCTGCTCTTTTGCTGAAGTGTAAGGTAGAAAAAGTGAAGGCCATTCATAATTCAGAGCTGCAGAAACAAAAACATCCTGAGGGCTGCAAAGTCTAGACAGACAACAAACCAAGTTTGGGCACACCATCTTTTCTCAGGGCTCTCTTTAAGGACTCAAACATCCCACTTTTCCACAGAAATCCTTTTGAACTTAGTTTTGTACACCTTTAGCTCAGTTTCTGGAGACTTTTCTGCAACTGTGCCTGTCTCAGGAACGAGACAAGTCCCAGCATTGTGCTGGGATGGGTCTGGAAAATTTTTAAATGGAAAAATTCAAGGGCAGAAATGTGGTCAATTTAAGGGGCACCAGGGCTGAACATCCCAAAGGGCCTTGGGTACTTCAGATCCACCAGTATCAGGCTTGAGTAGACAGAAAATCACCCAATTATACCCCTAGATCAGAAAAATCCCAGGCACAGCTAAAAGTCACTTTAACCCCCACTGTGGGCACTCAGAGCTCCATAGAATTTTAGGCTTTGCTTTTTTAATCGCCTTTAGGGATATCTCCAAAAACCTGCGCTAAAATGAGCTTTTTACTCCAAGCAAGTTCCCAGAGAATGGGGCCTTTCTACAACTGTATCAGCTACAACTTGTGTTTTAAGGCAAAAATGTTTTCTGAACAAAAATAAAGAGTTTAGTGCAGTGCATAAATGGCTGAAATACAGCAGCTATTACAGGAATGGAAAGAGGACTACAATGCCTACATAAATTGATGGCTCCATTTCTCAGTGAGATACACAAGCTGGTAAAATAAACCATGTATTACAGTAATGGCAGAGCAGAGGAGCACCTGGAGAGGTCTCTGTGCGTAACAAATGTGTATGAACTCGTCTCTGCCATCTCCCAACACACAATTACTGATTTACCGAGGAGTCTCCAAAGGCATCCTCACAAATGGGAGCTGGTGGGGAAGGCTCTGTTAATTCAGTTTTATTTGTACCCAACAGCAAAGCAAGGCTGGGAAGGGCTCAGCTCCTCCCCCAAGCTCACGGCTGGCAGCAAACACAGGGTGAAGGAGCAGCTCCTGCTTCTCTCACCCAGGTAATCACCATTATCATGGGCAGCTACTCACAAGGACATTGCCTCTGATGAGCTGTGCCATTGAATGGACGTGTTCCACACACTGCCCTCCTCAGGCTCTTCTCCCCGTACAGGATTTCATTTTTTGAATGGCATTAGCCAGACAAGATAAAAATGGGATAATTAACACATCAGCCAGGGCTTTCTCTGCAGAAAGCACCCAGCTGCACTGACTGGCTTCTCTCACATTCCCTGTTCATTCCTGACTACAAATCCGCCTGTGGAGCACTGCAGTTGGGAGCTGGCAGCATCCCTCACTGGTGCCCTGGCAGCCAAAGGTCAGCAGCCAGCCTGGCAGCACAGATCAGGAGCTCTCTGCCCCTCTCCTTCATCAGAGCACTGCTCAGGAGCTTCAGCTGGGACCAGGGACCTGCCCCAGCTCCCATTTGCACCCCAAAGCAGCTGCATTTCTGCTGTGAATGATCCATTATAGATCATGTACAGCACAAAATGGGAGTGTAAGGGCATGGCTCAGTGACCCTGCAAGGGCCAGCCCCTGATCCTGCATGGTCAGGGCCCTTGGGCAGTGTTGTCTTATATAGCACAAGAGTTCCATTATCATTATAGTGCAAGGATTCCATACCACCAGAGTTTTATACCTCCTCCACGTTTCTCACAGGCACCTCCTCTAAGGTCTATCTCTTCCTGGTCCTTGCAGCAGCCATCTGACTCCTGATCCCACCAATCCACTCTTTTATACCATTAGTTCTTATTGGCTGCAGCTGTGGCCTGTTAACATCAGGCCTGCTCCTAACCTTTAGTAATTGGTCCAGCTGCAACTCGTTGGGGAATAAGATTACATTCTATGCCACCTTCATTTACCCACACTGTATCCTCCTACAGGGCAGGACTGGGAGGGACCAGGAGCTGTGCAAGGGGCCAGGACCTCCCATCTAACACTGCCTGGGGCAGCCCCCAGGCTGGGCAGGCTCTGGCACCACTCTGGAGATGGTTCAGCATCAATGACCCCCCATCCCTGCAGCAGCAGTTCCCCATTCCCAAATCCTGCTACAGCACCCCCAGGACTGTCCATGGCAGGGAAACAGGGCCAGCCCTGCGTGGTGAGGGCACATTCAGGTCTGTCCCCAAGCCAGAGCTCACCCACACCAGTGCCAGACTCACCCTGGCTGGGCTGCACTGCAGGACCAAGTTCTGCCTCTGAGCTCTGCCCATCCTGCAGGATCCAGCTTGGTTTAATTGTCCCCAGGTCCCCAGGGTTTGGCAGGAACAAGGCTGGCTCTCCTTTCATCCAAGCTGATTCACCCTGCAAAAATGCAGGGAGAATTGCAAATAAACAAGGCACAGGGTGTTCCAGTTTGCAGGAGTACACAGAAAGGTGAATTCATGGGGTTTTCCTCCTTTTGCTCTGTTAAAAATGAATGTGAGAACCATAAACTGTTCTATTTGAATACAATTTCTTTTTTAATTTTAAATGCTGTTTTCTCCCTACCCCCAAGAGCCTGCTGTTCTACAGGATATTGTTATGGCTCAAAACTGTTTCTGTGGAAATGGTCTGCAGCTCTTGGCAGTGAGAGCAGAGCTCCAGAGCAGAAAGGCAGCAGCAAAGAGGCTTTGCTGGTTCTGCCAGATCTACCAGCAACCCCGGGCAGACCTGCTCACATCAGCTGCTCCATTGTGTCCCCAGGGGTCACCCAGTGCCCAGCACACCCCCACCCCAGCTTTGCCCTCTCTCACCTGTGCCAGGACAAGGAGCTGAATTCTCCAGGGCCCCAGGCACAAACTGGGGTAAATCACCACACACAGTCCTTGGGCTTTGTCCTTTTTCCAGTCAGCTTTGTGCTGTTCAGGATGTTCCAGTGAGTCAGAAGAGGCTGAAAGCACAGGAAAACGAAGCTGGAGCCTGCCATGGGAGCAGAGTGCCAAATCCCTGCCTGTCAGGAGGCAGTGGTGGGCTGGGAGCCATCCCTGCCCTGCCCCGCCCCAGCAGCCCTGCACACCTGCAGGCTCAGCACAAGGGCTCACCTGGGACAGGGCTCTGTCTGCTCCCCAGGAAAGGTGGGAAGGGGCAGCAGAGGGGCAGAACCACCTCCCTCCTTCTATGAATGTATAAAAATGAAGATATTTATAGACATCTGTTTTTGAATAGATCATGAAGCCATTTGGATATTTGTATTTATCCCGTGCAGATGCCATAGGACACACATTTAACCTCAGCTCTGAGCTGTTCCATGCCTTCCTTCCACGTCCTGGCCCTGCAGGTACCTGGGAGAGGCAAAGCCCAGCTCCAGCCCCAGCATCTCACACAACACCCACAAACCCACACTTCATCTCCTAAACCTGCAGGAAAAAAAGGAAGAAAAAAAAACTGACCTGAGGGGGCACTTCAGACAGTGACAAGGAAGCCCAAATTCCATAATCATTTGTTTCCAAGACAAAAACTGAAGTAGGAGAAAAAGAAAGCAGCAAATGGGCTTCTTAAAATATAAACTTCTTAAAATAAAATATAATCCTGTCAACTGTTGTCTCACTGAGAGCTCAAGTGCTATGCTAAGGCTGCAAGGTGTATTAAGAGTTGAAGAACCATAAACTGGACCATAACTCTCAGTAATTTATGGCTGCCTGACAGTTCCCTTCTCCTGAGCCATTTACTTGATGTATACCTGACGTCACCTCCAGCGCACATTGAAAGAGAAATACAATGGCAGGGGATAAACAAGTTTGCTTGGGAGACTTTCCAAAGTTGGCCTGGAAACCACACCTGGCTGAGGAACTTTCTCACTCCTCCCCATCCACACATGGCCCTTCCCACACACAGAGCCTGGGCCAACATGCAGATTCTGAATCTCCCCTCCTTCCACCCTCCCCAACATATTTTCTAAATATATGTGTGTTTGTTTGTTTCCCAGCCAGGGAGAGGTTCAAGAGAATTTCACCAGGGTTCTCTCTGAAAGCTGATAAAGACAAAAGGTGCTGGGAAAGGGAGGTTTCTCCCCATGGAGGGCCCATTGCCTCAGTCCAGCACCCAGACAATTTCCAGCACACAGATAATGTCACTGTAAACAGTGCTAAAATGCAATTTAGAAGATCAAGGCTAGAATATCCACAACCTTTCCTCATGAAGCCTCAAAAGTACAAGGGAGCCTATTAAAGCAGCTTCCTAATAGAACATCTCCCTGAAGAGCTGATCCTGACCCTTTTCCCTCTGCACAGCAAATGTTTATGGAAATCCTCAACAATTAGTGCTGGCAAGGAGGAAAACCTCACTCACATCACCCTACAGATAAAGCCCTCATGGCAATGAGCTGCTGCTCAGCACTGCTGCAATGTCCTGCCCTGTCCTTACCCTGCCAAGGCTCCCAGAGAGGAGGTTGGGTTTCTCCAGGCATCACTCCTGCTCTGCAGCACCCTGGCAAGGCCCATCCATAACCCCTGTCCAGCCAGCAGCAATGACAAAGGCAATTCCTAACGCTGCCACTGCAAAATCCCTTCACCAGCAGCACAGTACCCATTATTAGCTTGTCAGGAATCTCTGATTTAAAGGCCATAAAAGCGGTATTTTTCCTGGATTTTGCTATCCCAAGGAGTTTCTAGCCTGTGTAGGATGAAATTGCCAGAGAAGGAGAACTCTCCAGCCCTACCTGCTGCTCTGGGCACGTGGCTGCAGGGCTGTGACCGTGTTCACAGGGGTTTTCAGATGAGGGAAGAGATGAGGGTCTGACTCCATGTTTCAGAGGGCTGATTGATTACTTTATGATATATATTATATTAAAACTATACTAAAAGAATAGAAGAAAAGGTTTTCCTCAGAAGGCTAGCTAAGAATAGGAAGGAAAGAATGACAAAGGCTTGTGTCTCAGACAGAGAGTCCGAGCCAGCTGGGCTGTGATTGGCCATTAATTAGAAACAACCACATGAGACCAATCACAGATGCACCTGTTGCA
>JAWWMS010000031.1:1099975-1115853 GCA_035048045.1 Chlorospingus semifuscus
CTGCTCTGTGCACAGAGCTCACCATGCCCTGATGTGAATCCCAGACCCACACACTAAAGCAGCACAGAATGTGAAAAACAGAAAAGCCAAACCTGAGGCATCCAGAGGAGCCCATTCCCACTCCCACTCCCAGCCAGCCCATCCCTCACCCCTCATTCCCAGCCCCAGCTCTGCTCCCTGCTGTCCCTTTAAGGCTGTCAGGCAGCCCAAGCAAGGCTGGGATAATTCAGCTTCCTCTGCTCACAGCAGATTAGATACCGTGGTCAGTGAGTCTGAAAAGAAGAAATGCAGAACTCATTTGCATCAATGCTTTCAATTTGCTCAGAATGTTTTCCCTTTTAATTATTAGCCCAGAGTAAACTACTTATCAATTAATTGCTAGAAAATGGAAGTGAGTGTGTGTTATTGCTTAAATCTCTAATTGGCTAGACTGTTGCTTTCTTGTTAAATGCTAATTAAAGTTTTGAAACAGGCAAACATTACTTAACTTTAAATGGCTTAACGAGGCCCACCAAGGTATAAACATTTACATTACACATTAGTTTTATGCCAGATCATGGGAAACCCAAAGCAAAGATGACAAGAGTTGATTTTCACTAATAAATTACACCATTTATATGGATTTTAATTAAATTAAAAAGGCCTTTTTCTTAATCTCATCTGTCAACTATCTGGTAAATATTGCAAATAGGACTTATCCCATCAGTGTTTAGATGTATTTTTTTTCTTCTCAGAACCACAGAACAGTTTGGATGGAAGGGACCTTAAAGAGCCTCTGGTTGCAACCCTCTGCCCTGGTCATCTCATTGCCATGAGGATAAACTGGGATTTACCACCAAGTTTATCATGTCACCATAATCACCTCAGCAAGAACTTCATTTTTGACCTCCACGCACTTTCTAAACCTATGGAACAATTGAAAACTATTCCTGAAAAAACATCAAACTAGATACCGATGTTAAATTGAGTTTGTGGAACTCAGCCAAAGTTAAAACTATAGGCAGGAGAAGAGCTGCAGCAGCCCCAAATGTTATTTTTAGTGTGGCATTTCAAGCCTCAGATTGAGTTCAGCTACTGGAACCAGAAATGTGAGAGATTAAAGCTCAGCCATTCCCTGAGGCATTGCTCTGTCTGGAAAAGCTTCAGTCAGAAAACGAAGGTCTCACATGGGCAATGCCACCTTCTCAGGGCAGGCTCTGACCAAAGAGGGAGGTGCTGGCACAAAAAATGAGATGCAAACAAAGCAGCTTGCAGCCAGCACCAACACTGGGACTCCTTCTGATGCTTCCAATTTGGAAATTACAAATAATTTCATTATAACCCCAGATCTCAATGAAAATGTACCAAGCATTCATTGTTCAGTTCAAGCAGATCTGCAATCTCCATATTTAATTAGACTTTGGGCAAGGCTGATTTATTTAGATCCTGGAAATCAGACAGGGAATTGAGGCCTTGACAAAGAGGGATGAGGGAATAACACAGAGCTTCACCTCTATGCTCTAGGTTGGTATCAAGTGTTTTAAAAATGTGATTTAACCCCCCAAGGTGTGCCCTGAGCACAGCTCCCAGAACCTTCCTCACCTTTAGGGGAACAGAGTCAGGCCCAGGTGGAAGTGAGGAGCTGTAAAACCAAACCACAGCCACTGAGTACTCCTGGAAATGAGAGAGTCATTCAGAGCCCTAAAGATGGGATTTCTGAGAGCTTCAGTCATTAGAAGTGTAAAAATCCCATTGATTTTCAGTGGAACTTGATCTCCCTGGGCAGGTGAAAATCCCGATCTGAATGCCAAATAAAGAGGCCAGCAAGGAGCAAGTTTTGGCTGAGATCTGAGTGCCACAATCCCACCTGGATGTGCCCTGAGCACCTGCAGGGCCATCCAAGCTCCTGGAGCAGTTTCAAGCTGCTCTTTGAAGCAGGAGCCTCTGCCAGAGGGTTTATTAACCTGGAAGGGATAAACAGGGACTGCTCCAGAGCTGTGTTCCACACCCCACTCCCAGACAGTTCATAAAGCAGACACTGCCTGCTTACAGCCAATTATTGCCACTGCTCAGCACACTCTTCCTTTCCTGAAATCAGCAGAAATAGAAAACTCCTTTTTTTTTTAGCCCAAATTGTTCTGCAGACTGACTGAGCCATTAGCAGGCCCTGGATGCCCCTTCCCTGCCTGATAATGAGCGTTTTCCCAGGTTCAGTCCCAAAGTCAGCCCTCCAGGCTGTGTGTTGCAGGGATTCAGGCTCACGGGGAGGGCACTGCTCCTCCCCAGGCAGCTGCAGCTCTCACATCACTCCGGGGGCACCAGGGAATTCAGCTCCATTTCCAACTCCTTTCATTAACCTGACACACAGCAACAAATTAAAACTCCAATTACCTGCGAGTCAAAATGGAGAAGCTACAGAGACTGAGGAGATAGGGAAAAGCATTTAGTCTGCTGAAGTGATAGCACTTTTTTCAGCCTTAATTGATTCCTAATTTCAGGCTGTTGCCATGGCAGCCACACTCCTGCCTGGTCCATGAGCCAGCCGTGTCCCTCTGGATGCAGCAGCACCTCTGGATCAGGAGCAGCTTGGTGGCAGGGATGTTGGAGCAAATTCAAATATTGGGCAAAAATCACATCCTCCTGTTGAGACTGTCAGCTGCTTGTGGTAAAGCTGCACAGGTACAAAGCAAAGGTTGGAGAGCTCCAGGAGGAGGAAAGGTTCTGCATGTCCAGGACACCCAGTCAGTGCATCCATGAGAGGCAGCAGGGACAGAGCTGCTGCAGGCTGGGCTCCAGGGTGGGTTAAAATCCCTCCTCTGGCACAGCTGATCCCTACTTAAGATCATCACTGTAAAAAAACCTCTCCACGTTGAAGGTCCTGCAGGGAGAAAGGAGAAAGTTCATGAGAAAATTGCCTGATAAAATAAGAGGGGGGAAAAAAACCAAAAGAGATTTAGGGAAGAGCTGCCATCCAGGGATATTAGACTGAGCTTGAGAATAGATTCTATCTGATCAAAGCTCATTCCTCTCCTGGAATTTTAATAAGTCTGAGGCTTGTCTGGCTATTGGCATCCCCACCTTTCCCTGGCAGAGAGGGGCTGGGGGTCTCAGCCCTGGGCTGGGGAGAGATAAAGGCAAATCCCTGGAGCCCAGGTTAATGAGAGAGAAACCTCTGTTTGCTGTTTAATAGCAATAAACCATCCCATGAGACAAACTGCCCTGCTGGAGGGGAGCACAAACCTTCTGGAGGCTCTCCTCATCCGCACCTTGTGCTGGGCAGTGATGGCAAACCTCTTGGAGGATTGAGAGGATGACACCTCAGAGGGACATGTTCTGCTGAGGCCATGCTGAGGGCTGGCCCAGCCTCCAGCAAAGCCCCTTTGGCACCTGCAGGCAGCCCCACCAAGAGGGAGAGCTGGACGAGCTGTCAGGAGAGGTTTCTGAGCAGAGCAAATGTGAGACAGGAGAGCTCTCACCTGGCTGCAGCCCAGGTGAACAGGAACCTCGAGTTCAGCTGGCTAAGAGGCAGCTCAGGGGTAACAGCCTCCTGCAATGCAGAGTGATAAACAAAATAAGCACATAAATTAGTAATTTCTATTAAAAATAAGCTTCTCAGCAGATTTTGGGACCAGCACCCAAACCTCCACCAATATCCCCGTGAACACAATTGCCAAAAAGAGCCAGTTGTGAGCTGACAGTGTTTGGTGGCATTGTCACATAAATGTTTATGCCCATTTCTACACATATATTTGTTTTGTTTATAGTTCTGGTTATGATTTTACATTTAAAATCCAATTCCTAAGTAAAATGACAAAACAAACAGCATCAAGTTCCCACCAATATCCTCCAAAAACACCAAAATATCTCCACCAGCCACACAACTGCCAGAGAAAAAACCACACAACACTCTTTTCACTAACAGTTCCCATCTCTCCTCCCTGACACCCGGCAAAGGGAATGCAGGGGGAGAGGGGACCTGGTGGCCATCCCTGTCTGGGGGGAGAGATGCACCTGAAGGGAATTCCCCACCTGCCTGAAGAGCTGGAAAATGGAGCTGGAGTGGATATTGTTCATGTGATTTGATGTCAATGGGCTGCTAAAAACCACCCTGCCATTGGTAAAAACAATATTTCAATATTAACTTTGTTATTTAGATGAAATGTCTGTGGTGTAACAGCATTGCCCTTACAGCTGTAGAGGTGATGTATTGATGTGCTGCACATTCTGGCTGAAGGAAAAAATAGCTGTGATATTTTTAATAAAAACCTCATTTTCCTGTTCATTTTTGTACACAGCAAACAGATTTCACCGTAGGTGGTTGGATCTAATTCATTAGCTCCATCATCACTGGTATCACAGAATAATCGCCCCATCAGCCCAGCTGCCTCCTTGCAGCTCTCCTGAAGGTGCTTGGAAATCTAATTTCCATGTAGAATATCAATCAGCCTGTTGTGACTCGGCCAGTGAGGGACAAAATGGGATTTTGGATCCTTCTCCTGTTCCCCAGGTCAGGGGCTGGGAGAGGACAAATCCCCTGGGGCTCCCTCTCCTTGGGCTGGGACATCCTGGGCTCTGCTTGGCCTCCAAAAACCAACCCTGTGAAACACAGTGCTGCAGGACTTCCCCCAGTCCTGCAGGGGATTGCTCCTGGAATAATCACTGAGGCTGGAAAAGCTGCTCCTGGTCATGGAATAATCACTGAGGCTGGAAAAGCCCTCCAAGGCCAGGGGAGTATGAATTTCCTGGAGTTCAGCTGGTTAACAGGCAGCTCAGGGGTAACATTCTCCTAAATCAGAGTGATAAACTAACCATATAAATAAGTTATTTCTATTAAAAATGAACTCCCCAGCAAGTTACCAAGGCTATCAGTTCCAGCCACACCCAGCAGTGCCACATCTACAGGAATTTTAAAGCCCAGCAGGGTATCCTGCAGGACAAGCACAGGGATCAGCCTGTGCCCATCCTGCAGGACAAGCACAGGGATCAGCCTGTTCCCATCCTGCAGGACAAGCACAGGGATCAGCCTGTATCCCTGCAAGAGCAGCACAGGGATCTGTTCAGCCCCAGCCACCCCATGCCTCACTCCCCTGACTCTCCAGGATCAGGACACAAACCAGTTCCCAGACCCAAGGATGTGCAGGGAACAGGCAGGGGATGTCACCCAGCCTGGTCCTTCTCCTGGAGGAACACCCCACAGGGCACCTGGGTCTCTGTCCTTTCTTTTCACCCTTAGATAATTTAGATGGGGGAAACAACTCAACAAAACCACAGCTTTTACAAGTGTATCCTCAGCCAAAAAGCATCCCATAACCTTGAGGAGATGAGCTTCCCCAGCAGTGATTTCAATGCATATTGCTACAATCAAAAGACAATTTTGTTCCCTGACAGTTATGATATTTCTCAGTGAAAATATGGCCTATCACTTCCATTTCCACTGATTCATAAATCACATTGTTGCATTCTGCAACACTCTTTCCAAAACATTTCCATGCACTCTGCCTCCACCCTGACTAACCCTTCCAGAAGGGCTTTCAGTGCCCCTGGCATCAGCAGGTTCTACAGAACATCGTGGCAGGAATTCCTTGGCTCAGGGCTGTATTTTTAAGGATATTTGCCATTTCAGGCCACATTTCCCACCAGTAAATCCCACCCACCCATGGCACTGATCCACTCTGAACACCCTAAACCTTACCAAAAATGGGTCTGAGTGGTAGAAAGGTCATTAAATAATAACAGGAATTTCATCTCTGAGATAAGCAGCATGGGGAAAGGTGTGTCCTGGATTTGGGGAGAGGGAACTCAACAGGGAGAAGGCTGAGCCTGAAGGACTCAGGAGAGGAGCAAACCAAACCATGTTATTGGGATGTAGCAGTGGCCTTGGAGCCCATATCCCAACAGCTACTGCACCCCCAGGAAACCTCCTGGCTGATAAAATAATCCCCCCTGGAATTGCTGCAGCTCACAAGCAAGAACTAACACAAGGAGAGAACAACAGCATTTCAAATTAAAAAAAAAAAAAAATCTCTGGTTCTAAACCAGTTTAGGAAACACTAAACACATCTCCAAATTTCCAAATCCCTCCAAAAGCAGAGCTGGAATGCTGGCTGTGGCAGCTGCTGGGCTTCCCCAGGGAACAGGAGGGTGTCCCAGCATCAGGACCTGCCCCTGGAGCTCAGGATCTGCCCCAGCCCCAGATCTGAGTTTATTTAAGGACAATTTACAGCACCAGCCTCACGTGCATGGGGAAAATCCCACTGGAACAAGGGTTTGCCAAACGTTTTCAACCATCCTGTTTCAAGGGATGAGCCTCAGTGGTTGGTGGGCAGGTCCAGCCCCACAGTAGAGGGGAGGTTTGTGAGAGGGAATTTCTCCACAATTCCTGAATCCACATGGACCCAGCTTTGGCAGTCACTGAGCTGGAAGTGGTAGCAGGCAGAGGATGGAGGAGGGCATTTCTTCCTCTTCTCTCCCAGTTCCCACAGGTGGCACTGCCACACCAAAACACAGGACAGCCCTTGCTGTGACCCCTGTGGGCACCTCAGAACTTCCAGAAGGAACACAATCCATCCTTCCATCACCCCCTGGAGCCTCATTCCCTGACAGCACCTCAGAACTTCCAGAAAGAACATAAACCATCCCTCCATCGTGCCCTGGAGCCTCATTCCCTGTGCGAACCTCAGAGCTTCCATAAGGAACATGAACTATGCTTCCAGCATCACCTGGAGCCTCATTCCCTGAGATCTCTCTGTGGGCACTTCACAATTCCATAAGGAACATAATCCATCCCTCCAGCATCACCTGGATCCTCATTCCCTGTGGGCACCTCAGAACTTCCATAAGGAACACAATCCATCCTTCCATCACCCCCTGGAGCCTCATTCCCTGAAAGCACCTCACAATTTCCATAAGGAACACAATCCATCCCTCCACCAGCCCTGGAGCCTCATTCCCTCCGTGGTGGCCACAGAAGGGCAGCAGAGGAGCTGGTCCCAGCTGAGGGGCCCAATGCAGAGCCCAGGTGCATTGGGAGCTCTCTGGGGCTTTCTCTGTGCCTGGCAGAGGCTGCAGCTCCATCCCCACAGCGCTGTGCCCGCTCCATGCACTGATCACTGATCCCAGCAGTGATTGATTATCACTCCAGGAGGGATTCATTAAGAGATCCCTTCACACAAACCCCTCCCAGAACGTGCTGCAAACTCCTTTAACAGAGCCCCAAGGAAAGGTTTGAGCAGCCTGTATCAATACTGCAGCAATGAGGGTGAATGCAGCCCGTGTCCACTGCTCAGGTGAGCGTGAAGCAGAACAGGAATGAGGCACTTGGTGCTGTTATTGCCCAATCTGCCAGCAGCCCTGGGCTGGCTCTGGCACAGGATGGGCTCCTCTGCAATCTGAGCTCGTTCTGGCAGCTGTGGCAGCAGGATAACGGGTCCTGGGCTGGAGCCCAGCCCTGCCCAGTGCTCCCAGTTAAGGCCCTGCCCTCCACAGGCCATCACTTGCACCCCAGGCCTGCCCAGTGCTCCCAGTAAAGGCCCTGCCCTCCTGGGTCACCATTGGCACCCCAGCCCTGCCCAGTGCTCCCAGTAAAGGCCCTGCCCTCCACAGGCCATCACTTGCACCGCAGGCCTGCCCAGTGCTCCCAGTAAAGGCCCTGCCCTCCTGGGTCACCATTGGCACCGCAGCTCTGCCCAGTGCTCCCAGTAAAGGCCCTGCCCTCCTGGGTCACCATTGGCACCCCAGGCCTGCCCAGTGCTCCCAGTAAAGGCCCTGCCCTCCTGGGTCACCATTGGCACCCCAGGCCTGCCCAGTGCTCCCAGTTAAGGCCCTGCCCTCCTGGGTCACCATTGGCACCCCAGCTCTGCCCAGTGCTCCCAGTAAAGGCCCTGCCCTCCTGGGTCACCATTGGCACCCCACTGCAGAGCACCCTCATTCCCACAGCTCACCTGCTCATGCTGAGCCCCTGACCTGCTCAGCAAAAGGGATTTATTCCCAGAACTCCCTGTTATTTATTATTAATACAAAGTTCTGTGTCCTTCAGCAGCACAGTCCATGTCACCCTGCCACTCTCCTGACCCAAAATGCAACATTTTTTTCCTGTTTTACTCTTTCAGTTGATCTCAGAACCCAATCAAGTGTTCAGAAGCTGCCATGTGTGTTGTACAGTTTAAATTACATGATGTACAAAACACAAGCCCAGGGTACAGAAATGATGCTGAATTTTGGGTTAGCCTCTTTGCTGGATTGTTCCTGTTATTTTATCCCCATCTGGAAGTGCAGCTTAGGATGAAGTTGTTGCTTTGAAGCAGCAACTTCTGGGGTTTAGTATTTCTCAAGAACTGAAGGAAAAGCCTTGCTGAAAAGGGCTGGAATCAGCATCATCCAAGCATTTAAAACTGTGAAAAGACAAAGACAGAGCAGGCAATTGTCTGTCTGTTAACTCATCATGGAACAAGGGGGCAGAAATAGCAATAACCCCAAATAATCAGCAACCAGCTCCCAATGGCAGAAGAGCAGAATTTGTCTGACATGCACAGAGCTGGATCTGCCTCCTCCCAAAATCTCAGTCCCTTATTGCAGTCAGGATTCCTCAGGAATGCTGGACTGTTCTGCTTGTGGCTTTGCTGCTGGTTTACATATAACTGATATTAAATAAAAGATCTGAATGTTGGACTGCTCTGTCCACCCCAGCCCTGCCAATAACAGCCACGTCCAAACTGCTGGTAAGGTTTGGGCTTTGGGGTTCCCATTTGTTCCCACTTTGGGAACCCAAGGGATTGGGCAGGACAGCAGAGTAGCAAATATTACAGAGCAGCAAATATTACAGAGCAAGCTAAGGATATAAGAAAATGTAAAAGAAAATAGTCCCTAAGCAATTTAATACTAAATTAAAAATTGAATCCTAAACCGATTCCCCAGTAATGGACTATTTCTAATTAATTACCTTGTGTGTCTATAAAGATTTTTGTGGACCTCCCAGGCATGAGTCATTTTAGCAGGGCTGTTTCTGTAGGAACTCATTTATCTCAGTGAATGGGGCTCAAACCACATGGAAACAGTGCTGAGCTTCACCCCCCAGCCACAGGGGCAGGAACATGTGCTGGGGAAACTGAGGCACGGGAGGGATCAGAGGGATCTGTGAGCCAGGATTTGGGCTCTCCAGACACACAGGGCTCTGTGGACTTGCAGGATTTACCCTGGATTTATTTACACAGCAGAGCTGTGCCTGTCTCTGCAGGGCTGGGATTAAAACCTGCTGTTCAGGAGAGGGAAACTCATCCAAGGCAACAACACCAGTTCCTAAATTTCAGTTTGACTCCACATCACAGGAAATGCTGGAGAGCCTCACGTGTAACAGAGACCCTGTGCAGTCAGGAACAGCAGGGATCAAACAGCTAAGCAGAATTTCACAGGAATTATTTGCCCATTTCACCTCTGCAGAAGGGCAGGGATGTAGCAAAGCCTAACCCTAACCCACTGCCCTCTTCAGCCAGAATTCCTGGGAGAGCTCAGGCCCATGGAAGCAGCAGGAGCAGTTTGCCCCACTGAGAACTTCCTTGAGAGCAATTTCCTGATTGAAAAATAAAATTCTAGGAATTATTTTGTGAGGTATCTATTAAGCAGTTATGGCAGGGCTCTTTTCTCTCTCCTGATGTGCAGGTTTTTCAGGAAAACACCAAATCAGAGATCAATTCCCTGTGATTTCCCTGAAGAGAGAGCAGGTGCTGATCTAACAGCAGAATCCCACTGAACCAGAATTCCAACCCATTCAGGAATGGGCACAGGATAACTGGGAACACTGGTGGGTACAACAAGAAATTCTGCTTCTAAAAGCATGATTAAAAGGGCTCAAGTGCTGCCTCAGTGGGTGAGAGCCTCATCCATCCTGCAGCAAAGCAGAATTGAGCAGCACTGAGCTGTACTTTGCAATTATGGCCAAAGTGAATTGATAACTGCATTTGTTTGCCAGCTCCCTGCATGTCAGTTATCCAGAGCTGGATAATGGGCAGTTGACATCATTGATATTGATATTATTGTTGATATTACTGTTCCTGACCCCTCTCAGCTGCCCCTTCCATGACCCCACCAGGTCCCTTCCAGCCCAGGATATTCCATTTCCCACAGCCCCAGGCTCAGACCCCAGCTCCCTGCAGGGCACCAAGCACAGGTGAGGCTGCTTTGGGAAGAACCAGGGAATTAGAAAGCTCCAGAGAGCAGCAGTGATGCTCCTCAGGCTGCTGTAACCCAGCGGGGTTTTATGGACACGTGTCTCAGACAATCCAGGGAGGAATCCATAAAATGCAGAGTTCAGCTTCACTGACACATCACACCAGGCACACAGGGAATAAACAACTCAGAGTAAGCTCCTTTATGATCCTACAGACTCTTCCCTTTCTTTACAATCGCTTCTTCTCTTCTAAAAGATGTAACCACAGGTTTCGTTTGCAGGTATTTTTTGCTTCTGAGCGATTTTCCATTCTTTAACTTATTTATAATTAAAAGGTGTGTGAAATGCCAAGAGATTATTTGCTGTTCCACGAGGGATTTAAAGAACCATCACAATAAATCAATGAAAGGTTCACTATAAAGGGAGGGAGATGGACACTGTCAATATGAAACAGCAGTGAACTGTAAAAATAAGAATTAGGCTGCTGAGCGGTTTGTCAAACATGTGGAAGCACTGACAGGGAAGGCAAGAAATTCTATTAGAATCACAAACAGCTTAGGTTGGAAGGGAACTTAGAGCCCGCCCAGTGCCATGGCAGGGACACTTCCATGTCCCAGGTGATCCAATGTCCAGCCTGGCCCTGGGCACTGCCAGGGATGCAGGGGCAGCCCCAGCCATGCCAGGGCTGCCCACCCTGCCAGGGAACAATTCCTTTTGTACATAACTTCCATTTCCCCTCTTCAGTTGCTCTCCAGGCACCCTTGGTCTCTCTTGCGCCCAAAATCCCAGCAAATACCTGCCCTGCTCCCTCCAAAGCAGGCAGGGCCAGAACTCTGCTCATCCCAGCAGAGCTCCCAGCACAGCACAAGGGCAGTGCTCACAGCCCTGTGTGCCTCCAGGGCTCACCAAATTCCCCAATACCCCAGGAATGGCAGGAAGACAATCCCTGCACAGGGTGAGGGCAGTGCTCACAGCCCTGTGTGCCTCCAGGGCCCACCAAATTCCCCAATACCCCAGGAATGGCAGGAAGACAATCCCTGCACAGGAGCTCCTCTGGGCCAGCAGGGTCTGGGGGCTTTGGGGCAGCCTGTGGGTCCATTCCAGGTACATCCCTGCCAGAGCAGGGGAATCCAAGCACTGGAGCACCAAAGAGGCTGCAGGAAATGCAGGAGCAGCTCTCTGCAGGCTCCCCTCTCCCAGGGATGGGTCACTGATGGGCACAGTGCTCTGCTCAGGCCAAGGTGAAGCATTTTGGGGGTGTCCATCTCTCTCAGGGGGCAGGAGGGTCACTGTGAGGAGCAGATGCCACGTGCAGACACACAGACCCAGCCCAGTCCCTGAGGAATCCATGATCTACACTGGAACCCAACCTCTGCTGATCCCATGGTCCCACGAGAGGATAGATGAGCAATAGCAGCCTCAGGAGACTCCCGAGGGCTGTATTTCTGCAGAGGAGAACATCTCCACTGCCTCAGATAGCTCACAATTCACACTGGAGCGAACTCAATGATCACAGCATCCAAAGACATGAAAATTCCCTCAGGGAGCACCAGAACCATTCACCAAAAGCTCCACCACAGAACGAGGCACAATCAACTCCTTGCTAGCCCCTCCTGGATGATCTCCTCATCCCAATAAAAGTCAGTTTTATTCCCTGAGTCAATACTCCTTCCCTCAGACCTGCTGGCACAAAGGCAGCGAGGCCAGAGTGCAGTAACAATTTATGATGCACATGAGCCCATTCACATGCACACATCCAGTACTTAAATTATCCTCCCTGCCATCTGCCACCCAGTTTGAGCAGCCCCAGACTGATGGGGATTCTTCCCAGCATTTCAGATACTCCAAGCAGAGCCTTCCTTCCTTCCCTGTCCTGTGGCAGCCTCCCCTCTGGGGCTCCTGCCATTTACCCCTTCCAGGGCTGGATGCAAACCAGAGCTGAGACCCACAGGGCTTCAGAGGGGTTTGCTGTGGATAGAAAAGGGCTTTTTATGGCCTCCAACCCCAAATCCTTTTGGGATTTTGGGGATGGCAGATTGCTTTATGCTGTCCCACAAACAACACTGAGCCAGCCCCTGCTTGGAGTTAGCGCTGATGAAGGCAAGAGCAGCAGGAAGGCTCTCACAAAAAGGAGGAGATTCAGCAGATTTTATTCCAGTTTTGTCTTTTCCAAGAGCCCTAAGACAAATGTAAATCACTCCACACAAGCTCACTCCTTCCCCCACAGTTTATCCCAGATTATTTTTCCCAGCCCTTGAAGGAACGTGCCACACCTGTTTAAACCCGAACAACTCACAACAGCTCTGATGCTTTACAGAATCTTTCATTTCATTCTTTACTCACAATTAGACTTCACGCTAATTCCTGTAGCCCTCAATTATGAGCACAGTTTAACAACATACCTGAAAGAATTTGAGAGACATTTTATCTCCCGATGCAGCCCTGAGAAAAGGCCATAATTGCTTGTCATTCAAAGGAAATTAAAAATCATTTGGGGAATGATGTGAATGGAATTTGCAATTAATCTCAGCATTTTTTCCTCTCCAGGAGGAGCCCTGTGCGTTGGAGGGCCCTTCAGCAGGCAGATGAAGGACAACGACTGCTCTGGGTGTGGATTCCACCACACCAAAGGCTCCCAACATGGATTTAAATGTTCAGCTTCACCCTTGGATGACCCGGACCTAATCACACTGCAATTCCCCTCCCCTGCATGGGAATGAAGCTGTCAGCAGCCTCTGGAAGCCCTGGCAGCCAATAAAGGGCAGGAGCTCACATGTGGCAGCCACTCATCCCATCTCCTCCCAGCTGCTGGAAGCCTCAGAGCACTGACCATCATTTCCCTGATGCCACCAGCACAAAATCACGGCCAAATTAATTCATCCTCAAGCAGGTGGGTTTTCAGGCGCATCAGGGGATATTCTCATATTAATAAAAGGAAAACCCAATCAAAAACCCCAGGTTTAGTGCCTGTCTATGTTTATTTTCCTCTTTAAATGTTCAATTGAGAATAAACCATGTATTTTTTCCTGTAGAACATCTGTCCCTGTAATCCATAACACATTTTCCTATCAGAAACCACCCAGAAATAATAAGAAGGTAGAATTTCACAGGGAAATATTTTTCCTAATTGAAATTTAAGTGGTTCATTTTTTTAAATAAAAGTGTTCATGTTTTTAGTGTTTTTAGTACCAGCTCAGGGCAAAACCAGCCAGAACATCTCATTTAAGGCCCTCGATAATTACAGGAATTAGTGACATGGCATAATTTTGTCTTTCCATCCTCAGCCCCACCTGCTCCTTCATTTGCAAGTCTTTAATTACATCATCAGCCCCTCCCACTGCTCTGAGCACACCGAGCTCCATCCTCCCTCCCAAACCAGACTGTATTTAATATTTTGGGGTTGCCTCATTTTTCAGTGTGTGCCTGAGCCTTATCTGCCGCCGACTGTCCAAACACTGCTCCCAAGAAAGAATTTTTCATTTCCTTTGGGCTTTTCTCGCCTGTTTGTCGCTATCTGAATGCTCCACAACATTAATTAAACTGACAAGGTAAGGCAGCAAAATTATCTCCACTCTGCACACAGGGGGCTGAGGCAGAGAGTTCAAGTTGAAAGGAAAGCTGGCCATAAACTCCACAGAAATATTGTGGCTGAAACAAACTCCAAAAGCAGTATTGCCTTTCCATGAGGGCACGGGAAGAGGACCTGGACAAGCACAGGTTTCAGGTGAATGCAGAAAAAAACCAGCCTGAACACAGAAAATTTCCATTTAGCCTTTGAAGGCTTGGGTTTACACTTTGAGCCTGAAAACAGAGTTTGGTTCAGAGCAGCCCAAACCAGCCCCACATTGGGGGGCAACATTCCAACATTCCATGCTGGGCTTCCCGTGTGAATGCACAGATGGAATTGGAAGTGAAGCAGCCCCAAAAAGGCAACATTAAGGGAACAACATTAACCTTTCTAAAGGAAAGGTTTCATTGCTAATAAAGAAGCAAACATCACTCTCCCAGTTCAGGTAATGAGGAATCCATGCAGCCCTAAAAAGGCAGTATTAAGGCATCTAAAGGAAACATTAAGAGATGTAAAGAAAAGGTTTCAGTGCTGCTGAAGAAGCAAACACCAGTCTCCAAGTTCAGGTAATTAGGGATCAACACAGCCCCAAAAAAATCAACATTAAGGCATCTAAAGGCAATATTAAGGGATCTAAAGGAAAGGTTTCATTGCTAATAAAGAAGCAAACACCATTCTCCCAGTTCAGGTAATGAGGGATCCATGCAGCCCCAAAAACTCAACATTAAGGGATGTAAAGGAAAGATTTCCGTGCTGATAGAGAAGCAAACACCTCTCTCCAAGTTAGGTAATGAGGGATCCTCAGCACCCGCTGCATCCCTGAGGGGCTGCACTGCACAGCTCCTGCTTTGTGGGGCCAGCATTCACTTTCCCTGTTCTCCATCACCAGAATAAAGCAATAACAGAATAAAGGGGCTGCTTGAGCCCCCCCAGCCCTGGTGCAGCCACCAGGGAGGCAGGGGCACCCCCTGACTGACCCCAGGGGTACTGGTGAGAATTTTAGTGCAAGCTGCAGATTCTCAGGAGGTGGAATCTTCACCCAGCATGGGCAGGAGCTGCTCCAAGAATAACCTGGAGGAGCTGGGAAATGGAGCCCAACATCCCTCCTGAAAGTCACCCCAAACGCCCAGCCCTGGCTGCAGATGGGGTTCTGCTCCTTCTACTCACATCCCAATTCATTAAATCCCAAAGTCAGCCAAACAAAGCTAAAAGGAGGTGTCTAGACAAGGACAGATAATTCTGGATGCTCCACTGGCTGTGCTTTCCTCTTGGCAAGGCAGAGCTTCGTGAGAGTCCCAACGTGCCAGACACAGCCCCAAAAATAATTTACAGACTTTCAAAGCCAATATTTTCAAAAAATAAATGACAAATATAAAGACAAAATCATCAAAACACTTGCAGAAAGCAAGGGTTTAAACTGCCAAAGAAATGTCCTAACATTTTCTCTGAAAATTATTCATAGCCTTCCAATCATTTCCAGAATCTTCTGCTTCTTTCCCTCCCTACCAACTGCTATTAAATGCAGCAAGGTACTGACTGCAGGGCTGTGCCTCTGCTAAATCCCTTCCCAGCATGTCAAGTGTATCAATATTTGAACAGGCAATGGCAAATTCCACAGCCTTACAGACATATTTATTAATTTCAATCATCAGGCCGGGGAGGTGTGAATGAGGGCACTGTCATTTAGGGCTGTAATTAATCATCCTGGACACCTCCCTGTCAGGGCCCATAAATCAAGAAGCAAAGTGTTTCTCCTCCTGAGTGATATGGAAGCAGCATTAGCAGGGTGACAAAAATCTAATGCTGTCAGTGAGTGGGAGATATTTTATCTGCCTCTGACACGGGGCTGTTCCACACGGGTGCCCTCCACCTCAGAATTTATTTTCTGCCTGTAGAGCACACATTTTAAAAATACAAACAGAGCAGAACAACAAGGCTGAGGTACGAAGTTGCCAAATGCCAAAACAGAGGAAAGTTCCTGAAGGAAAAGGGGAAAAAAGCCCTGACACATCAATCCAAGGTGTAACAAACACATGTTGGGAATAAGAAGGGAGAAATCCCTGTTTGCAGGGCGTGGTGGCATTCACAGGGGTCTCCAGACCAGGGAAGAGATGAGAATCTTGACTCCATGTTTCAGAAGGATGATTTATTATTTTATGATATATATTA
>JAWWMS010000031.1:1135693-1154026 GCA_035048045.1 Chlorospingus semifuscus
ATACTATAATATAATATAATATAATATAATATAATATAATATAATATAACCCACTCTCCCAGGGGAAATGTTTTCAGATCAATGGTTTTCCCTGACCAGGGGGGCAAATATCACCAACATTTCAATTTGTTGGCCAATTTCATCGAATTTTCCCAACTTTGCTCAGTCCAGAAGCACCTCCTCGTTTCTGGGGGACAGTTCAGAATCAGAGCATGAGAAGGTCTGGCCAGCCCTCACTTGCCATCAGGTACAACTCCTTGCAACAATAAATTCTGGCTGGGTTTATGGTTAACCTCTAGTATTGTCAATATTATTGGAACCCCCTTGAGTGGGCTTTGCAGGTTTATAAATACATCCAATTATTATGTTTTTGATGAGATTTCATTTAAATCCAGCAAAAAATATTCCCAAGTGAATCATCTATTATTCATAACTGAAGATGAATTCAGCCTCCCTATCACAACTTTTCCTCCTCCTCCTTTTTCAGACCCATTGCTTCGACATAAATTAAATCCTTCACTACATGCATCCCAGTCAGATTTCCTTTTGGAGAGCCATATTTTAGAGAAAGCAATTACATTTGGTCATTGATGTATCACCCAGGCTTTCAGGGCCCCCCAAAACAGGGGAGGGGGTTGAGATGTTAATGTGAACAGATGTTACACTTTGGTAATAACTCAGGGAGGAAACAGAAATCATCATCCCGTGGAATGTCACCCACCCCAGGCTCAGCCAGGGGAGCTTTGGGCTGGGCTGGAGGTGCCACTGGTCACTGCTCACCAGGGTGGGAGGAACGGGGGCAGATTGAGAGGAATGGGGACAATTTGTGCCATCAAACCACACTGTTCACCAGGATGGGAGGAATGGGGACAATTTCTGCCAGAAAACCTCGCTGCTCACCAGGGTGGGAGGAATGGGGGCAAATTGAGAGGAATGGGGACAGTTTCTGCCAGCAACCCTCACTGCTCACCAGCACTGGGAGGAACGGGGACAATTTCTGCCAGAAAACCCCACTGCTCTCCAGGATGGGCGAAATGGGGACAATTTCTGCCAGCAAACCTCCCTGCACTGGGGCTGGACCATCCTCACCACGGAGCTGGGGAGAAAGGAGCAGGAAAAGCCTCTGCCTGGAGTTAAACCCCACCATCCTCCTCAGAGCTTTTCCCCCCTTTTCCCCTCAATTCCTGGTGCTTTCACATTGATTTGTGGTTTTGCTGGTGCCGTTCCTGCCCTGGCCCAGCCCTGCTCAAGTGCTGCTGTTTGCTGTGGGTTTCTCCTGACTGAAGATCCCTTCAGGCTCCAGCACCAGCCCAGAGCAAGTTAATTAACCCCAGTGCCCCAGGCTGGCTGGGGGATAATGCTCAGCTAAGCTGTGGAAGTCGGGCAGCTTGAGAGGATTTTTAAATTATTATCATTACCATTATTATTATTACTATTACCATAATTGTTATTGCTGTTATCACTATCACTCCTAATTAAGCAGTGCCTGGCCCTGGAAGGGCAGAATCCCCGAGCACTCCTGCAGCCCCTGAGCTCTGTGCAGACATGAGGGGGAGCAGAGGCAGAGGAGAGCCCCTCGTGCCCCCAGCCCAGCACTGGTGGGGCTGAGGGGGACAATTCACCCCTCACATGGGGCAACACCTCGCTCTGGGCTTCCACTGCATCCCAAAAGCACATTGCAGAGAGTCAGGGAATCGTGGAGGCTGGAAAACACCTGGATCATCCTGTCCAGACCCCACTCATCAACCTTGGAGCAGCCTAACACAACAATTCTTCCTTTAGCTGCTAAACCCAGCACAGATTTAAACAGGGATGCAGGGTCTTTAATTAACACCTGCTCAGGGATGGGATTTATCTGCAGCCTGGGCTGCCCAGACCTCCATGTGCTGCTCCAGGGAGCTCCAGCACCTGGGACCTGTGTGGGGCATCCCCAACAGGCACAGCTGGGCTCCAGTGGCTCAGAGATCTCTCAGACTCACTCAGAGACCCCCAAACCAGCTCAGAGACCCCCAAACCAGCTCAGAGATGCCCCAGACCAGCCCAGAGACCCCCCCAGACCAGCTCAGAGACCCCCAGCCCATCTCCACTTTTAACACCTGAGAGCAGGGGCACGTGGATGTCATTAACACGAAATCACAAGTCAATTAAATAAGGCAGCAGCTCTGTGCTTTTTGATGATCCTAAATCAGAGGCAATGATTCATTCTCGGGCCTCTTAAGTGAGGATGTTTAATGACACGGTGGGAAATGGAGCCTTTTTGTAACAGGAGAGGAAACTCTGCTGTCTTTAACAGCACTTACTGAATAATTAACCTGCACCCCTGTCATTACTTAAGAGTATTTGCCATTAACCCAATAGAAAAACCATCTGAGGCATGAATAGGAAGAATAACAATGAAAATGTACAGCTCAGACCACATTGCCTGGACAACTCCCACATTTCTGTCAGAGCCTAACAGAGGCTGTGCAGTTTAAATCAGTGAGTACAAACAGAAAACATTTGCTCAGTGCTTACTCCAGCTCTGATTCTGGAGCTGAGCCCGACCCTCTCCTGCCATGGCCATAAATCATCCAGAAACAGGTGGCTCTCCCCTCTGCTGGAGTTCAACTCCTTTGTGCCACACTTGACCAGACATGATTATTCCTTTGTGCTGCCAAGATTGCAACCTTTTCCTGGCCACGAGCTCAGTGAGAATGTCACCAGTGACAGCTCTGAGAGTGGCCCTGGGATGTCTCTGCTCAGCCCTCAACACTTCAGCTCTCTGCAGCAAAGGTGCCCTCTTCCCTTTCCCACAGAAAATAGGTGTTTTTAAATGCCCTCTTCCCTTTCCCACAGAAAATAGGTGGTTTTAAATGCCCTCTTCCTTTTCCCACAGAAAAAAAAGGTGTTTTTATTGATGGATGGAAGGGCTTTGACTCATCTGCCTGTTATCCACAAGGAGACTCCTCAGCACTGCACTCTCTAATCCCACTCACCTGATTGAGAATTATTGAGGAACTTTGAGATATTGAGGAACTTTGAGTTATTGAGGAACTTTGTGTCCTGTTCATGCTTTGCCTCAGTTTCTCCCACTTCAGGCTAAGACCTGTTCATTCCTGGAAAACCATCTGAGAGTCAAACATTGTCAGAGTTTGCAGACTGGAGGCAGTTATTAGCTGGGAACACACACCTGATTAATGGACACACAAATTAACAGATCCCACGGGTAATTATCCTCCTCCTTCCCAAGTGATGCCAGCCAGAGCTTGTTGGGGGCTGTCTGTGCAGCTAAGTGACCTTCAGTGGGGCTGTTTAAGGTGGCCTGATAATGATTTGATTATTATTTCATGCAAATTAAGAGTTACCTCTGCTAAAAGAGCTGATTTTCAATTTCATCCTTATTTGCACACTGCATGAAACCATGACATTTCAGAGCTCTCCAGAGTCTGTCACCCTGCCTGGCACCGTTACTTGCTGTAACCCAGCTCTTTCTTTCTCCTGAATTTATTTCCTAACTCTTTGTTCTCCCCACAGCTGAATAGGAGCATCCATCCCCCAAACACAGCAGGTCCTGGGCAGGCTCCTGGCCATGGAGCCTGCAGCTCCACACAGGATCCATCACCTCCATCCACCCCCAGAGCAAACCTCCAGCAGCCACAGCACTCAAACACATCAACAGCTGCTTAGGGAAAAGCAAACCTTACTTTCTACTCTTAAAATAATATTAAAAAGGGAGTAAGAGAGAAGCTGGGGGTCTCTGACAACCCAAAACCTGGCTTCCCTGTCCAAGCTCTCCAAATTCCGCTTTCTGCTTGGGAAAAGTCACATTTTTTTCTCTAGGTATTTTCTCAGTATTTGCATTAGATTTGAACAAGAATCCAAAATAAAGCGAAAGCTTCAAGGTCAACAATCCTTTCATAGAAGCAAAAAACCCAAGAGAGAAATTTAAGCAATTATTCTTAGCCAAAGGAGCAGTCAGTTCAAATAAATGTATCAAAGCCTCCAAATTATCAGCAATAAAATCTTATGTCATCTAATAACCACAATGATGACAATAATTACTGGGACAATGATTTAAAGCTCAGCATTTTTATAGTGCCTAATTTAACAAGTACAGGTTGCTTATTTGTGCCTTTCCAGACTGAAAAAAGCGTTTGTCTGGCTTTGTTTATTGCCTAAGACGAGACTTGGGGAAGACAAAAAGCTTCCAGAAATTACCCAAGTTCCTGCAGAGGGAGGTGCTGATGGAGGCACAGTTTCCATGGGCAGGAAGTTTGCAGCTGTCAATCTGTATTTACCAAGGAAAGGGAGGAATCAGAGCACAGGAGCAGCAGACTCGTGGAAAACAGAGTCAGAATTTAGAAATTCAGCAGCCATGCAAGGGGTGGGAATGATGGCTGTGCCTGCAGGCAGCACCATGCCCTGTGCTGGGAGGCAGGAGCCAGGTTAGAGAGGAGGGCTGGAAACAGCTCTGCAGGACTGCTGAGATTCTGAGTCCCTTCCTTTTGACAGATCACAAAATCACAGCATTGAATTGCTCAGGCTGGAGAAGAGCTTTAAGGCCAAACCCAGCACTCCAAGGCCACCACTGGCCCATGTCCCCAAGTGCCACACCCAACACCCGCAGAGGTTTTTAATCTCCCCACTCTGCAATAGGCTCAAAATGATGCCCACGGTGTTTTGGTCTCTGTTTTAATCTCAGTCATTTTTTTAAATGAGCCTCACTCATCAAACAAGGAGTTCAAAAAGGCTTTTTTTTCATTTTCTTTATAAGCATGAGGAATAAAACGCATTAAAAGCTGCAGAAATTCCCTCTTGCTCTGGACAAGGAGAGATCAAAGACAGAACATTTCTTTGGATGGATCCTGAAAGATCAGATTTCTGAAAAATCTAGAAAACACTGAAAAACACTCTGTATTCATCTGGAACCAGCAAAACATCTGAGATCACAGAATCTCAGACTGGTTTGGGTGGGAAGGACCTTAAATCCCACTCAGTGCCACCCCTGCCATGGTAGGGACACCTCCCACTGTCCCAGTGCCCAGCCTGGCCTTGGGCAGTGCCACAGCTGCTCTGGGCACTCCCTGAGTAAAGAATTTCTCCCTGACACCAATGTTAACCTGCTTTTCCCGCTTTTACAGCCATTCCCTATGTCCTGCCCCTCCATGCCTTGTCCCCAGTCCCTCTGCAGCTCTCCTGGAGCCCCTTTGGGTCCTGGCAGGGCTCTGAGCTCTCCCTGGGGAGCCCCCCCAGGTCCCCCAGCCTGGTGTGACCCACTGAGGGGTCACCCACTGCTCCCTCTCCTGCCAGTGCCTCCCCCAGCCTTTCCGAGGGAAATGCTGATTTTTCTGATTTCTCAAATTGCTCCTCATTAACATGAGAAAGATCATTTCCATGTGGCAGCATTAGCATGAATAAAACATCCCTGGGATAATAACCTGCCCGGGGCTGGAGGTGCTGACCTTCAGGAATGAGGACAGACTTGGGGCTGGGTGCAGGAGGGACAAAATCCAGGGACTTTTAATGTTCCTTGGCTTGGAGGAGAAGAGAGAAAATTTTCCATTGCTGAATATTCACATTAGGGGCGTTTTTGAGCTAATATCATTGGAACATTCACATTAGGGGCGTTTTTGAGCTAGTACCATTTGAAAATTTACATTAGGGGCAGTTTTGAGCTAATATCATTGGAATATTCACATTAGGGGCGTTTTTGAGCTAATACCATTGGAATATTCACATTAGGGGCGTTTTTGAGCCGATATCATTTGGGTTCAGAATTTCTGCATGCTGGCTGCCAAAAATAAACGACTGTGAGGAGGGGCTGCTGTGAGGCTGCACAGCCTGCACACTCAAGGGATGAGCTGCACACCCTGCACACCCTGCAGGAGAAGGGGAACACGAGCAGCCAGCCCAGCCCCAGCCCTGGCCCAGCAGCTGCCCCTGGCAGCCTCCAGCACATGGAGAGAGGGGCAGGACCCCAAGGATGAGGAGGGCAGCGGGTCAGCCAAGCACTTGAGGAGGTCTCACCTCGGTTTTTCCAACTACAGAGCTCAATATCCTCTCTAAAATATTTATCCCTTTAGGTTTGCACATCACATCACTGCAGCCTTTTTTTTCTTTTCGAGCACCAGGACCTCAGTGCAGCAGGAAGCTGAGCTATTGATTACAGGCTGGCTCTAATTAACGAGGCATTCTGATACTGTGATCAGGCTCCTTATTGGGAAAAGCTCAATTTCTTCCCTTCCAGCACAGCTCTGGTGGTGCCTCTGCCCTCCTGGGTGCCCACAGGCACACACACAATTGCTGCTGCAGTCCTGCACAGGCACCCAGAGGCTCCAGCCCTGCTCCCGGGCCACCTTCCCTGCATTAATGCCATCCTGCCTCCCAGCAGCTGGGAATTGGCACCCATCACCCCCTGTGACAGAGCATGCCTGCTGTTTAGTGCTGGCAAATCCCCAGCAAGAGTCAAGGAGCTTGCCCCAAGCACTGCTCCCGTTCCCAGCCACTGCTCCACTCCATTTCCCAAATCCTGTCCCTGCCCCTGCCCTCCAAGGGTTTCAGAGCAGTGCAATGCATTTGCCTGGCCAGAGGAAGCCCAGAATGAATTCCTCTCTGAAAGCCAGCTCTGCAGTGTGTCCCAGCACGCTCTGATGTCAGTGATGTGTACAAATGGATATAAATATTGAACCTGGAGCAGTTCTGCACTGTCACATCAACAACACCTCCTCCTTGGATGGGGAGGGATTTCCCTCTGCATGGGAGCCTGGCCATTTGTCATGCAAGTGCTGCAGATGACCAGTGAGGAGCTGTGGGAAATTCATCATCATAATGAATGGCCACGAGTGCAGCTCCTTCCCATAACATGTTATCATTGCAGTAATTAACTGCCTGCTTGTTCAGTTGTGCTCCAGAGTTGTTGCACATAATCCATCACAGTTTCCAGGGGTAACAGCACATTTAACACATCCTCAGCCATGGAATTCCATGGCTTGGGCACACAGGGAGCTGCTCTGACACCCCTCACCAGCACAGCCCATGGTTTGTGACCCTCACAGCTGAGCACAGAGCTGCCCTGGGATGTGGGAGGAGCTGCAGGATTCCCTGCCTTGCATGACCACAAACACAGCCTAAAAAATAAATATTAAATAATAAATATTAAATAATAAATATTAGATAATAAATAATAAACAATAAACCTTCCCACTGCAATCAAGGGCAATAGGTTTGCTCTGAGGGTGCCACTTTCCTGTGCTCTATCAGTGCAGAGGAATTGCTCCAGGCAACCCCAGCAATTAAACTGCAATGAGGCTCAAACCCCATCCTGAGCCTCCTAAATAAAACTAAAAATAAAAAATAAACTTGGAATGTGCATCCCAAAGCAAGGTGGACAGCACAGGGGCTGTGGGACAGACCTGCTGCTCCTTTATCCCTGGGCACACAGGGCTGGGGGCACAGCTGGCACAGCTGGCACAGCACTGGCAGTGTCACCCAGCTGTGGGGATGCTCCAGCTCCAGCCCCTCCATCCCTGCAGCCCATCCCCACAGCTGGGAGAGCACCAGGGAGCTCAGGAAGAGATTTTTCCTTCAGACAATGCATGGGAGGTCAATGGCTTTCATCTCTCACAGTGCTGTTTTTAACACTTCTTCAAATACTGGAATTCCCTGCATCCTTCCTGAGCAGGGGCACTGGGCATGCACCCACGCCCTCTGCATCCAGGAGCTCCCCAGCTCCTCCTCTGCCCTAATGCTGCCTCCATCTCTGAGAGAACTCATTCTGATGAAAGGATCCACTTGGCAGAGAGGTTTTAAATACCCCAGCTCCTACACATCTGCTGAATTTCCACAGTGCTTCATTGCACCCCAACAGGAGGAGTTAAACCCCAGGAAATTCCCAAGGGACGGGCAGTAAATTCCAGGGATGGGGAGGTGGCTGCACTAAAGCCCCCCAGAACAGCTCCAGGATTGCAGGGATGAGAGCAGGGTTGGTCACTGCACACAAATGAGATTAGCACAGCGAGACATTGCATGATTAAAACACTTGTCCTTATGCAAAATTCAGCAGATATTCCCAAATGTCCGTGGCAGACAAATTGCACCATCTGGTCAGTGAGATAAAGTCTTTAAACAAGAACTTTGCAGGCTGAAGGTTCTCAGCTGTGAAAACAGGTCAGGCTGGTGCCCTGTGATTGCCAAATCGAGGGCAGCCCACTCTTCCTCTCTCTCCCACTTCACTGCAACACTAAAAACCACATATGGTGCCTTCCCACAGTGACACTGCCCAGAACAACAAAGGATCTGATCTCAACTCTCTCTTTTTTGCAGGGATAATTCCCTATTTTGTCTGATTCCAGATTATTGCTAAAACACCATTTTTCCTGTTAGGAAGCTATCTAATTAATAAATATATTTATATGTAAGCTAATTAATAAAAATGGTCTATCTTAATATATTTACCACGTATTCAGCAGGTCTGGAGCCCTTTGAGCAGTGCCTGTGGAACCACACAGGAATTTCTCACATCACGTCTGTGAAATGAGCCCAGGAACCACAGGGAGCCCCAAACCCCAATAAATGAACACCTGGGCAAAGGCAGGGTCATTCCCTCCGTTTATCTCAGCCCAGCTGGGCCAGCCCCCGTGCAGGAGCCCAATCACACACCTGTACAGTGGCCATTACTGCGGCAGAGCTCCCAGCCAGGTAATTTGGGCACAGCTGGAGCCTGTCCCCAGGCTGGCAGGGCCAGGGCACCCAGAGACAGCTCCGAGTGCTGGAACCACACAGTCCATCGGAAAGAGAGGTGAACCGACACTCCATAATGACCTCGGTGCCTGGACAGAGCCAGGAGCCCTGCAGGAGCAGCAGCAGCTCTGCTCGGGGAAGATCTGCCTTGTCAGGGTGGGTTCACAGACCTAGCAGCCTTAATTACTGCTTTGTGCTTTGTACTAATTTCCTTGATTGTGCTGCGAAATCAAAACACATAATGAAGACCTTTTTCCCCTCTAATAAAAGCTGTCAAAGTAAATAAATATTCATCCCCATCTGCCCCTCTGGATGAAAGGAGAATTAATTGATAATTTTCAGAGCTCTGTAACCTCCTGCCCGGTGCTCTGCTCGCTGAGGGCTTTCTGTGGAGTCTGCCTTGCTGAGATCCTGTTAATGCAGGTTTAACATCGGGCAGGCATGGTGCACTCAGTCAAATCTGTTTGCTGGGCTGCATCACACGGCCAAACACCCATCTGTTCCCCAGGAGCTGGGTGCAGGCTGCTGTCTCATTGCCAGGCTGCTCTCAGGTGAGCTGGGGGCACCCCAGCAGTGCTGTGCCCATCAGGACACCTGCACAGAGCCTGAGCTCTGTGCTCTGAGTAAGTTACTCCAAGTTGGAGCCAGCCCTGAGCCCTCTCAGGTAAGCTGGGTGCAGCCCTGAGCACTGTGTCCATCAGGACACTGCACAGACCCTGAGCTCCCTGCTCTGAGTAAGTTACTCCAGGCTGGAGCCAGCCCTGAGCCGTGTGCTGGGTCTGGGGGATGAAATGGAACAAACCCATCTGGGGGATGAAGGGGAGATCTGCCCCCATCTGTGGGTGTCCTTTTCCTGCCATTGCTGCAGATTTGGGGCGCAGAGCAGATGTTCAGGGGAGCAGCTGGGCAGAGGGGAGAGGCTGCAGGTGCTGCTCCCATTCCAGGAGGGCACAGCCGAGCCTGGAGAGGCTCTGGGGGGATGTGAGGACATTTAAAATCCATTTGCAGTGCAAATCCAACTCCTCCTCGTCGCACAGGATCCTGGAATGGAAGCGTGCAGCCCGTGCCAGGGATGGGAGGCAATAATCACAAAGGTAATCACAATAATAATCACAAAGGCAAATGCCACTCCAGGGATTTATTTCCTGTGACATTTGCAGGAGCAGCCCTGGCTGGACATTCTGCATGTCCACACTGCTGCAGCCTTCCAGGAACTGCAGGGGTGGACATGGGGGTCACTGCAGATGGGCAAACATCAATGGAGCTCAGGACAGAGCCCATGGAACGAGGAGGAGGTGCAGATGCCCAGGGAAGCCAATCCCACATTTCCACAGCTGTCCCAGGAGCACATCCCTGCCCAGCCCTGCAAAGCAGGAGCTCTGGGGCTGGGGGATTTCAGGATAATCAATGCAAAGCCCAGGAGCAAAAGCTCCAGCTCCAAACTTTGCAGGCAGACACACTGGAACAGTCAGGAGTGCCAGGTTTGTGAGCAGTGGTGTGGGGGATATATACATATTTTATATCCATATATTCTCACACCTATAGATGTCCAGAAAGGGAAAATCCATCTCATTCAGAAGCAGATGCTGGACATGAATTTATTAAGATGAATGAAGCTACTTCATTCCCCTTTAGTGCCTGGAGGATGGAAACTCAGGCAATATTGCCTCTCCCTGGCATCAGAGCACTCCATTTCTCCCCGAAGTTCTCGACAATAATTCATGTCTCTGCATGGCATTGATCAGCCAGGCTTTGAGATCCTGTTCTTTTGCCTACATCTCCTCCTGCACTCAGCTCCTAAGAGCACGGGGAAGGAAGGTTTCTGGCAGGAAAGATAAAAACTATTTATTGTACTGACCTTTTTGATTAATGGGTGGAGTTAGGTGTGAAATCATTTTTATCAGGTGAACATAATGACTTGCAGGACAACAAAAAGGGCATTTCAATTTTTTATCAAAACCCTCAGCGAGAGCACAATCCCCCAAGGTGAACTGTGGGGACAGCCCGAGTAGCCAGGAGTGAATAAATAACTTATAACTCCGGTATTGGCTGAGGAGTGGCTCATGAATCAGCAGGGATCGTTTGAAGGACCAGGACCAGGCTCTCCTGCTCCCTGCCATGGAGCTGTGCTGAGGAGATGGAGCCAGGCAAACCTGGACTCTGCATTTCCTAAATAACTCTGTTATCAACTCCACCTCCGCTGGGCTTCCTGCTCTGAAATCATCCTCTTGAGCCTAATTAAGCAGACATTAATGAGATCAGAGTGTCTGACTGCTGTTAGTCTCTCACAAAGTGATAGAGCCATTCCATGTTTTGCCACAGTGCTGCAGGAACCTGTTTGACAGGCTGCCCAGTGTTTATCAGCACACAAAGTCCCAGCAAAGCCATGGAAGTGCTTCCTTGGACCCTGTGACCCCATCCTGGGCTCAGGATATTCCATGGAAACCAAATCAAACCTGCACACACACAGTTATACCAGGCAGTCACAATACACATGAAGGCTTGTGAACATTAAAAAATACATTTTGGATCTCTGGTGGAATTAATGAGCCCTTAAAACTTGTTCAGAATTAACCCTCCTGACCCCCACCTGATGGGGTTTGAGCTGTGTTTACCCAGCACTGAATCCTCCCAGGCACTGCAAACTCTGTCTGACACTTGATCACCTCCCATTTCCCTGCATCTGATTACACCAACTGGAACACACAGACCTGGGTGCTTAAGGCTGTAAAAGTGGAAATGTTTCAAGGCAAAATGCCCTTTTAATAACACTTTTTAAGCCCAGCATGGCTGAGATTGCAGGCTGTGGAAACAAAGCAAGGATGTTTTTGTCAGAGGGATGGATAGGACAGAGTTTTATCTTTGTACCCCCAGCCTTCTCCAGTCAAAGAGAGACAATTTGGAAATAAAACAAGGGCTAGGGGGTGGTCTGCAGACCAGAGGGCTTGGAGCATCCCTGGGGTTTGGGCTCTTGGGGGGATTTGGTTCTCTCTGGGGTGCAGGGATGGAGCTGCCTCTGTCCCCCAGGGATGGAGCTGCCTCTGTCCCTGATGGGATGGAGCTGCCTCTGTCCACGATGGGATGGAGCTGCCTCTGTCCCCGATGGGATGGAGCTGCCTCTGTCCCTGATGGGATGGAGCTGCCTCTGTCCCCTGATGGGATGGAGCTGCCTCTGTCCCCGATGGGATGGAGCTGCCTCTGTCCCTGTCCCTGCTGCACCCCGAGCATTTCCTGGGCTCACCCACCCCAGGGCATCATTATGGAGAGTGTGGAGCTCATTTCTCCCTGCCCCTCTCCCTGCATAATTTCAAACAAGCCTCCCAGGCAAGCAGCAAGGAGAGCTCCACGGAAAGCAGTGGCAGGCTTTGAAGCTGGAGTCTCTGTTCTGTTTCCAGACAGATTTTGATTTAATGATAGATGCCTGCCCTGCCAGGGAAGAGATCTGGTAATGAATCAAGCAGTGTGGGTATAAATAGAGCCCAGGAGAGAGGAGAGCAGGAGCAGGGGACAGGCTGGGCTTTGCGTGCAGCCCAGCTGGGCTCAGGTCTGGGCTCAGCCACCCTCAGGCTTTGCCCTGGGGTAAAACCCTGACTGGGGATCGTGTTCTTGGTAAAGCAGCAATAACCTGGGCACAGCTGGAGCCAAAATCCAGTGCCAGCAGCCAGCCTGTCCCACAGCTCTGACTCCACAGGGCTCATTCCTGAACATGGAGTGCCCATATCTCAGTTATCCCCAGGGTGGGATGCCCACAGGCTGTCAGCAAATATTTAAAGGCTTCAGAACCATGGAATGGCTTGGGGTGGAAGGGATGTTAAAGCCTATCCACTGTAATCTCAAAGATTATGTAGTATTAATTGTTATTATAAGCTACTTTTTGTTACTGCTCCAGCAAGTATAAATTCCAGTTGGTGACATCAATTATATTAATAAAGCACCCTCAATTTACTCACTATAATTTAAGCAACACTTAAACAACTCAGTTAAGATGTAAATGCATTTCTTACCCCAGACAGAGCAGTGCCTGTTTTTGCCCTGCCTGGGCATTCAGTGATGTTATCAATGCCCAGCAGAGCACTCCAGGCTCATCCCCAGCAGCAGAGGCACCTCTCACAGGAATTTCAAACACACTGAGTAACCCGAGCCTGCGGGGTTTCACCTTTCCAAAGGCATTGTGCAGCCTCCCCCGGACAGATCCCAACAAAAAAGGGTTAAAGGGGCAGTGAGTGGTCACTGATGGCTTCCACTGAGGATTTGGGGCTTACAGTGATGAGATCACTCTCAGAGCCACCTTTCCCTCCGCCTTCTGGTGGACAGTGTAGGACAAATCTCTTCTTTAAAAGAGCACCTGTGGAGGAAGCAGAGAGCCCTGGTGGAAGGTGCAATGAGCAACAAGCCAGGCTCAGCCAGGCCAGGCTTTGTTCTCATCTGTCATTAATTCCTCTGCTCCTCCCAGCTTCCCCCGGCCCTGGGGCAGCTCTTGGGTTGAGGGACCTGTGTCAAATGCTTTGGCCAGGTGACAGCCCCAGGTGACAGGACCAGGTGACAGCCCCAGGTGTGCCAGCCCCAGCCAGGTTTGAGCTGCAGAACATGGAGCCAGAGGCCAGTGCTGTGTCCCCCTGATTTTTTAAGTTCTTCTGAGCCTTCTGGTGTTTGCATTCTTGTAATGAACTTTCTCACACACTTTATGTAAACAACTCATTGTTATTTACACTTATGTAAATAACTCATTTCTCTTCTTTTATGGAAGAAGAGAAATTTGACGGACTGTTGGTCTGTCCAGTGTCATTGGAGAGGTGGCACTGTCACCCTCCAATCCACGGTCTCTTCTGGAAATCTATAAATGTTGGAGTCAGAAATTAAAAATTCTCTTTTTACCTTTAGAAAGCTGTGTGTCCCCATTGTGTTATTTCGTGTCCTGTAGTGCCAGGTGCTGCACTCTCAGTGCACAGGATCCCCCAGAGGATTCCTGCTCCCTTTTCCCATTTCCCCCTCCACAAAAAGCAGACCTCACCCAGCTCAGAGCAGCCCTTTGGGACCTTTCCTGCTTTCCTGTCCATTCCCACCCCATGCCTGCACAGGGACCAGCACCTCTCCCCTCGGTCACCCTGACAGCTGAGATTGCAGAGATCCCTTCACATATTTTGGGGAAATGGCCCAAGAGACTGGGAACCACAGCATGCAGCACCCACAGCTGCCTCTCCCCTTGGTCACCCTGACAGCTGAGATTGCAGAGATCCCCTCACATATTTTGGGGAAATGGCCCAAGAGGCTGGGGACACTGCATGCAGCACCCACAGCTGCTTCCATCGCTGCCAGCCCCCAGCTGGAAGGAAACTCCTCTCCCAGCTCCCCACCTTTGCTCACCCTCAGCCACGTGCAGCTGTAATTCCATCGGGAATGGTGCAAAACGCGCTTCCTTTCTCTCTCAAGATTTATCTTCCAGTTCATGCATGTGGTGCTGATATTCATCTCAAGAAGCAGCAGTGAGATGAACCCACTGTGACTTCCATTTCTCAGATCCAACATCCTTGTCAGCACTGGAGAGCTTAAGTGCTCTTCCTTTCACACCTATTAGGTTGGAACAAGCCTTAAAAGCATAAATAACCTTCCCCACAGCATAATGAAAGACCTTATTACAGCCTGGGATTAATTTTTTCTAATCTATTTACAAGCAAAAAGGTCGAACTGAAATTTGACAGTGAGGAAGGGAGGCAGGACTCATTATCTCCAGAAAGAGTGGAGAAAATGGATGAGCATAAGCAGAAGATAGTTTCGGAGCTTGAATCCATGTCCCAGCCTCTAATTAAAAATTGCCCAGCAAGGCACTGCCTCGCAAACACCATTAGCTACAGGAAAAATGAAATTCCTAATTACTGAGCAAAAATATTGTGATCTCAACTTTTTCTTTTTTTTTTTTTTAATTTTAAAAAGCCATCTTTACTGTTCAAACCCACTTTCCACTCCTTTTCCTTCCCCATGTAACAGCTCTGCTTTATCCTTTTATTACCAAAGGACCAGCAGGACATGACCACACATGGAACACTGATTATTTTTGTCATTTAGCTGCCCTCACAAACCTCACCTTGCTGCCCATAAATCCCATCCCATCCCATCCCATCCCATTCCCTCTGGCTGCAGCTGTGGGCAGGAGAGGCAAAGCTGGGGTGAGGATGTTCCTTACTCAGGAACATCTTACTCTGCTGTCACAGCTCTGGAGAGCAGCCTTGGAATGGCCAAATTGGCCAGAACTGGTGGAGAAAAGGGGCAATTCCTGCAATTCCTGCAATTCCTGCAGCTGGTTGAGCTGGCTGGGGAATGGGCAGGACCAGGCTGGGTGGTTGATGTGGAGCCTGGGGATGGCAGGGGAGGGATGGCAGGGGAGGGATGGCACACACGGTGCCCGCAGCAGGCACGCCTGGGCACACAGAGCCCATCCATGCCAGGATTTGGGAAGGGCTGGAGCCCATCCACGCCAGGATTTAGGAACAGGCTGGGCTCTGCCTGCAGGCTCTGCTGTTCCTGAGGCTGTGCCTCCCTCTCCAGGCAGCCCAGGGGCTGGCACTGCTGCTGCTCTTTCCTCCAGCCCCATTTCCTCCCGATATCCCATCCAGCCCTGCCCTCGGTCGGTGTGAGACCATTCCCCCTTGTCCTCTCACTGCCCTTGTAATTATTTGCTCTAATAATTACCATTCTTGTATTATTTGCATTGATGCTCCTTGAGTGGCTGGCTGCACTCCCTGGGCATCAGAGGAGTCAGCGGCCAGAGATAATTTGTATTTATTCCGTGTGCTAACTGTATTTGTACGTGTTTATTGCATTTAAGTGTGCAGCCAATTTATTTATTTAACTCTGTGAGAAGAGTGCCAGGAGGTTTTTCAGTTTGTTTCCATCTTCCCCAGCTGTAAATAAACCCAAGCTCATTAAGAGCCCTGCACTGCTCCATTAGGGCTGGGGCTGGTGCTGCCAGCCTGGGCAGGATCTCACTCCTGCCTCAAGAATCCCATGGAATCACAGTGCCTAACAAAGCAGGAATCAGTGGAGAAGGGGAACAGAGCTCCTGGAGCCAGCCCAAAGCACCACTCTGGGCAATTCCTACTAGAAAAACATGCAAATGCCATTATTTTTATGGGGGGCTGCTTCCCAGAGCCAGGCAGAGAGGGCTGTGGGCACTGGAGGATGCACTTTTATCTCAGAGCCAGCCTGGGGAATCAGATCCCTGCCACCCACTGCTCTTTCTAATGCAGAGAGCAGGTTTGGTGTGCCCGGAGCTGGTCTCTGAAGGGGTGGCAGAGGATGGCTGGGTGCCTGGGCACTGGGAATAGGCACCACCAAGCCAGAAACCTCCAGCAGGGAGAGCTCAGGGAATTCCACCATCCCTGCTGGGCTGCCCCAGCACAGCAAACCTCTCATCTCCCAAAATCCTGTGAGCACAGAGCTCTGGGGCAGCTGGAACAGCGCAAACTGCAGCCAGACCCATCCAACATCCCTTTCACAGGGGCTCACTCCCAGGGAATTCAACACCTGCAGAAAGGGAACGGGAATTCAGAGCTCCGTCCTCGGGCAGAAAGGTTGGGGTTTGTTCTGAGCGGCTCTGGAGATTCCACAGTGCTAAAGAAAGGAGGATTAAGGAACAAAGAAAAAGGGGGGAAAAGGAGAAATAGAAATAATGAGGAGTTTTAAATCCCAGACTAAATAAACAGGATTATTGACACCACCTGAGCTGAACAGGTTTCCTGCCTGGGGCAGGGAAGAAAAGGGAGGTGAAAAAGCTTTCCTCCAGCTCTGGGAGGGGCAGGAAGGGGAGCAGGTTTGGGAAAGGCAGGAATGGGAGATTTTGGGACTGGCAGGAATGGGAGCAGATTTGGGGGAATGGGAGCAGATTTTGGGAGAACGGGAGCAGATTTTGGGGAACGGGAGCAGATTTTGGGGAATGGGAGCAGATTTTGGGGGAACGGGAGCAGATTTTGGGGAACGGGAGCAGATTTTGGCACCATGTGGTTTTTCAGACATCTCAGAGCCCCGAGCCCGGCCCCGTGGCTGGGGATGGAACTGCAGAACCACGGAGCCAAAATCCCTGGAATTCCTGCAGAAACGGCACTTTTGAAAACTTCATCCCTGCTGCGGGCTTAATCAAGGGATAATTGGGATTTAGTGAAGCCTGTGCCCTTTCTGCTCCCCTCTCTCTGTGCTCCCCATGAAAGGGAGAGGATGAGAGGAGAGCAGCCCAGCCTGCAGCCCCTTCCCTCTGGTTCTGCTCTCACCTTGCTCACACCTGTGGGTTCCAACCAGGCTCCAGCATCCCTCCCATCCCCTTCCCACCCTTCCAGAGCACAGAACTCCAGCAGATTCCTCCTGATTCTCATTTTTCACAAATATAATTATCAGTGGATGAGTCTCAGCAACTGCTCAAAAGGATTTTCAAAAATCACTTTTAAATAAGGCTTATAAAGCCCTTATAAAACTCCTTTCCCAAATCCAGGCATCCATTTCTGAAAACAAGTCTGGAATAGCCTGTTATCACTATTTATGTCTTCATTTTTGAGTTTGCAGCTCATTTTCTGACACTCACAGGGTGTTTAAACAATTTGGCTGCGTCCTCTGGATAATTATAATGAGCTACAGCCTCCCAAAACCCCCAGAAAATGTGATTCTGCTCATGCTGACTTAATCTGGCTGCAGCACTCATGCTCTCCCCTGGGAACGGTTACAAGATGTAGAGGACTCCTTGCCAGAACAGGGGAAAAGGAAAAGCAGTGATTGTGCCAGTTGTGATTGTGCCCTCACCTTTGCACCCCTGTGCCTGCCTGGCACCTGGGGGCTGGGGAAAATCCCTCCAAGCCAAAGCCCTGGGCTGCAGCAACACCTCTGCACTTATGCCAATTAATTCGGGGTAGAGATCCCTTGGGGCTTGCAAACACTGCATGGCAAGGGGAAATAAATGTGAATTAGTGCCCTGGCATAAGCCTGAGCTGCCCGTGCACGGTGCTGCCAGGGCAGGGCAGCATTGGTGGTGCCAGGGATGGGTTTTCCCTCGGGGTTGCTGAGGTTGGGCTCTGTGGGGAGCTGAGCAATTCTCGCAGCACAGCCAAAACCAGACCTGTCGGAGTTCAGGGCATCCCTGTGGCTGTGCTGGAGTGCCAGGACCCTGCCAGGGGCTCACAGACCCTGGCACAGAGCCCAGGGTGCTCCTGTGAGTTTGATTATGACCCATGGAAAAAGCAAATTACCAACCTTGTATGAGGATCTGCAAGCCATGACAGTTTGAGTAGAATGATAGTGAATTTATCACAGGGTGAAAAACAGATTTTGGGGTTTTTAGAATGGGGGTTCAGGAGGCAAGATGGAGGAATCTGAGCATGTCCAGCCTTTCTCCTTCTTCTTCTTGGCCTCCATCTCCTGCTGTGATGGTGGCACTTTAAATTGGTTTAATTTAATTTAAACTGTCTAACATAGGTGATAGGTATTGGGAAGTAACTGTAAATATTGTACAGGTAGTTTTTAGAATAAAAGATAGCACAGCCCAGGGAGACAGAGTGCCTCTGTGTGTCCTGCTGGACAGACCTCGGCTGGACAGGAGAAAGAATTTTATAGATAAGGAACAACAAACAACCTTGA
>JAWWMS010000031.1:1160073-1184029 GCA_035048045.1 Chlorospingus semifuscus
GAAAGGAAAGGAAAGGAAAGGAAAGGAAAGGAAAGGAAAGGAAAGGAAAGGAAAGGAAAGGAAAGGAAAGGAAAAGATAAACCGAAGGAAAAAAGAAAATAAAATTTAAAAAAACCAAAACAAACAGAAAAACCAAACCAACAAACAAAAACACCAAACAACAACAACACAAACCTAAAAACCCAAATCCCTGACGGGGTTTTCCTCCAGCCACTCTGGGGTTGAGGCAGGCTGTGTCCCACTGGAGCTGCCCCAGGGATGCAAACAGTTCATCTACAGAGTTGGTTTTTATATTTAAACAGGTGTAGGGAGTGTGAGACCAGAGTTTTTAATGATAATACCACCACAAAATGCCCAGAACGAATGGCTTTTGCTGCTGCTGTATTCATTATGCAGGCAGAGCTGGCCCTAATTAGATAATATGAGATTTCTTGGCTCACACCAAGCAATTCAGAAGAAGGAGCCTCGTTATTGATGGGACAAACCGCACAAAGCAATGGAGCAGAGTTTAATAAAGCAGAGAGGTATCAAAGAGAGAAAGGTTTTAATTCTTAATAAGTAGATCCATGGGTTTCATTAACCAGCGTTCAAAGGGGTTTTTTTAGGGTTGCTTTTATTACCTAATTAATTAAAGCCTGACCAATAAGATAGATTAATCCAATGGAATTGCATCTTGCATTAACAGCAATACTAATTAATCACTGAGCTGAAGCATTCCTCTGCACTGAGGAGAAATCATCCCAGGGTGAATCTGGAGAGAAAGAGAAAAGAGAGAAAAGAGAGGGGAAGGATGGGCTGAGCATGGCTTTGGGATTTTGGTTATCATGGCCAGTCCAGCTGACAAAGGGCAGGGATAAAGGTAAAATAATGAGTTAAACCCATTTTAAATGGCATTTCTGAGGTTTCAAATGTACTTTCTAACCCCTTCCAGGGACCATCCTTGCTCTGCCCTGTGCTCCATCTCCTCATCCCCAGGGTGAGCAGGGAGTGATGAACCAGGACTGAACCACAGGGGATAATCCCAACATCTCTGTGAGCTCACACAAACAGCCTGAACTCCAGGGAATCCCAGATGTGACATCAGACCTCCTGCTCTTCTCCTTCACACATTCCCAGCCAGGAAAATAAGGGGAAAAAATAAAGAAAGGAAAAAAAGATGGAAAAAGGAAGGGTAAGGAAGGGAAGAAAAGAAGGGAGGAAAAAGAAGGAAAATCAAGCAAAGGAAAAAAGAAAAAAAGAGAAAAAAATCCCAAATAACCCCAGCTGTGTTGAATCTGATTTTTCTGCCACCAATGACGGATAATCATCCTGCCTGCTCTCCTCCTGCTCCCCCAGATCCCAGCTCTGCCTGGTGCACTCAGCTGCAGGCAGGGAAGCAAAAGGAAAGGAGAGGAATCATTTGCACATAAATATTAAAAAAAGAGAATCTGTAGCTCCCACAGAATTTGTTTTGTCATTAAGCAGCGTCTGCGAGCACGGGGATATTTGATCTATTAAAAATGCTTATTTAAATACTCCTTCTAGAGTTAATTTTTCCTCCTGAAGGCTGCTGCAAAAGCTCCATCTCCTCTGGAACACAGCGGGGGAACAGCAGTGTTTTCTCAGGCCAGAGGTTTGGACTCCACACGAAGTTCTGTGCCAGAGCCACGCTGCTGCCACAGCCCAGGATGGTGATCCATGGAGCTTTCCAAGAGCCATTCATGTCAGCAATGACTTAGCCCCAGTGAACATCATAAATAATTAACAGTGTGCAGATTGCCAGTATTGGAAAGCCCCCGGGCCTTACCCACCGAGTAATTTCAATTATTCAAAAGTATTAATAAACTGAAATATTCTTTTTTTTTCACCTCTCATTTAATTTGTCTGGGTTTTTTGTATTTTAGAGCACCTGCCTTGAGTGTGGAAAAGCCAAGGGAGTTCTCTCTGTGATCTTCCAATGCCAAGGGAATTCTCCCCACAATCTCCAGATTCCAGGGAGTGTTTCCCACAATCTCCAAATTCCAGGGAGATCTCCCCATGATCTCCAGATTTCAAAGAGTGTTCCTCACAATCCCTAAACTCCAGGGAGTTCTCCCAACAATATCCAAAACCAAGAGAGTTGTACGCATGATCTCCCAAATCCAGGGAGATCCACAATATCCCAATTACACACTACCCCAAATCCACAATATCCCAAATCCACAATATCCCACTTCCAGGGAGTTCTCCCCACAATAATCCCAATTCCAGGGAGTTCTTCCCACAATACCCCAATTCCAGGGAGTTCTCTCCCCAATATCCCAATTCCAGGGAGTTCTCCCCACAATATCCCAGATCCAGGGAGTTCTTCCCACAATATCCCAATTCCAGGGAGTTTTTCCCCACAATATCCCAAATCCAGGCAGATCCACAATATCCCAATTCCACAATACCCCAAATCCACAATATCCCAATTCCACAATATCCCAAATCCACAATATCCCAATTCCAGGGAGTTCTCCCCCCAGTATCCCAGTTCCAGGGAGTTCTCCCACCATCTCCACTGTGCCCAGGGCAGGGGGCACTGGGGCACTCCCAGTCCCACCAGTTGCTCCCCATGGGGACTGGAACTCCTCCCTGGCCCCAGTAAATCCAGCCCTGATCACCAAGCAGGGCTGGGGCTGCTCCTGAGCTCTGCTCCTCCACATCCCTGCAAACTGCCAGGCAACAAAACCTTTGGGGGAAAAAAGGTGTTTTTCAGTAATATAGTTCCAAAGCAGTGGCCTCTCATCAGTGTGGGCACAAACAAGGCTGAAGGGCACAAAGCAGCTCCAGAGAACATTTATTGGTGCTTTCAGGTGGATAAACCACACAAGAGGCGATCAGGGGCACAAAATCCCTAACAAAAAGCAGTTCCAAGCCCGGATGAAGGTGAACATCTCCAGGAATGAGAAGTGCCGCGTCCCTTTCCCTCTCGGAGATGCTCGGGCAGCGCTGATCCCGCATTTTCCCAGCTGTAAATCTGCTTTTCCCGGCGCTGGGGCCAGCGGGGTTTCGGCGCTCAGCCAGAGCCCCGAACCGCGGCACAAGGGAGGGCTCTGCTGGAGCCAGCCGGAGCTACAGCATCGCACAGCTCTGGCCGGCTCTGAAACCCGGCTGCTCCTGTGCATTTCACCCTAAAAACGCGAGTTTTCAATCACATGTTGGGATTTTAAATCCTGCATCACCAGCGATCTTACTCCACTCCAGTCTCCCAGGAAAGCAACAATGGCAGAGTGGCGTTTTTGGAGATCATTTCTTAAATGTGGGCTGGAAAAGCTGCAAGCAAAGCACTCAGAGCTGCTCAACCCCCTGGGAGCAGATGAGGCAGGTGACAAGCTAAGGAATGACAGCAAGCAGTGACTCCACTGCTAAATGTGCAGCCACAGGAGAAAACCATCAGAACTGGGGTGCTTGCCCCAAAATCAGCATTTCAGCCCCTTTACACCCACTTTGGAATTGCCTCTTAGAAATCTGAATGCAGCAAAAGTAAAGCAAGGCAAAGATCTCATTATCCAAAAACCCAGAGGAACTTCAGAACCACTGCAAAATCCCCATCCCCAGTGTTCCACAGACATTTCCCAGGAATGTGGAGTTTGATCCAGACACAGCAAACGTCCTGCCAGCCCCAACAGCCCCTGCACCAGCACTGCAAACCAGGAAACAGCACAGAGATAATGCCAATCAGACAGAAAACAAATGCAGGAGGGAAAGGCAGCAAAGCAGAGCCAATAAATCAAAGTGATGGTCAGACAGCTCATTTCCACGTTCTGTTCTCAAACCCAGCACCAGCTGTTTCCCAGGCTGGTTCTCCATGGGCTGGAGAGAGTTCAGCAAGGGTCTCAGTACAGAATTCCAGGTTTTCCATGGACTGGACAAAGGACTGGGAATCCCATCAGGGAGGTCAGGAGCTGCAAGAGACCAGAACTCCCAGACTTCACTTATCCCACACCAGCCCCTGCTCTCAGCTTCCCCCAAACCCTCAAGGAGAGAAGGGGGAACAGGGGGAGAAGAAACTGAGGTGGGTTTATTCTCCTGCAGGAAGGATAAATGGAATTGTCCCAGCTGTAACCAGATGAAATCCCAGTGTACAGAAGGTGCAGGGAGATCCCCTACAGGACAAACACACATCAGAGTAGTCAAACACACTATTTTTAATGAAGATTTGCAAAAGGCAAGCCAAGTGTTGAAAATTCAGGACATTTCATGAAAGCACATTTGGTCCTCTTCCAAGTTTCCTCAGTTAAATACTTCATGGATAAATAACAATTAAGCATACATGGCACTTTCAGTTCAGAAAACTTGATATTGCACATGATACCAAGAAATACAAGAGTCTATTTCAGCAAATGATTCCAGCACTGCTATCAGCTCCATTTTGATGCCATTGACTTGTACAAAAGCTCATTTTAGTGCACAACAGGTGCCCTGTCCTTACAGAGTAAAAACGTATCCAAGCAGTTTTAGAACAAAGAGGAAGAAAAGTTGGCTCCTGAAGGAACAGAGTCTTTTACCAGCAGCTTCTGGGAGGATCAAAGCATTCCTATGGAAAGATGACTGTCACATCACCTGGCAGCAGAAATTCCACACCAATTCCCAAGGGAAGCTGACCCTGTTTGCCGGGAAGGCTGCAATTCCTGTCTGGGCTGCTCTCATTCTCAGCCACCTTTCACTACTCCTGGCAATCACAAGGAAAACACAATGGCAAAGCACTTGTGAGTTGTGCAACTTCCTCCCAGTCCTGGAATTGTCTCTGGAACGCTCTGGAATGGATTCTGTGCAGTGCTGGGCTGGGACCCTCCCTGGGTTCAGGAGTTCAGACAGCACAGTCACAATCACAGGGAGAGTGGCCAGAGTCACACCCAGGGAGCTGAACTGGGAGCCAGAGACAAACTGGAGCAGGAGGAGCCACCAGTACCCTCAGGGTGTGTCTGTCCTGTCCTTCCTGGGGTCCTGGCCGTCCCCTCGAGCTGACCCAGCCCCTGGGGGATGCTGGGCTGGGCTCCCTCACTCTGCTCACTGCAGGGCTGGCCCAGGAGCAGCACCTGAGAGCCCAGAGCTCTGCGTGGGCAGCATGCCCCTGCCATCCTCCTGCCCTCCTCACCCTGTACTCAGCACTGCCCGACCCTCCCTGCATCACAACACCTCCAGTTCCTGCTTTCCTTTCAAACAGAAACTCAGACACTGCAGAAACACCTTTGGCAAAGCCAATGCCACAGGAGCTGAATCACCAGCTGCCTCAAACACCAAGGCAACCTATTCTATTGCAATATTTTGGGAAATTTTAACCTATTTCCCTGTCCCCCCTCCAACCCTTCATCCCCTCAAACACACATAATAACACTAAGAAGACTTGATGATTATTTTTTTTTTGCCTGAATACAAGATTCAACTATCATGGAATAGAAGATTCTACAACAAAGTCCCTGAGATGCATCTGTACATTAAAAGATTCCAACAATAACCTCTCCAGCACAAACTTCGTATTTATTAGAAATGTTTTGAGTTGCAACACATGGTTTATGAAAACCAATGTTGTTGTAAGAAGGTGAAAATACAGCAGATCAAGTTGCCCTCATATTTATGCCTCAATTTAAAAGTCATTAACCCAAAAATGAAATTCTAGTACTTCAACTGTAGTCAAAAGTTAGAAGTATATAAACAACGACCAGAAAAAAAAACCCAACTTGGTATATTTAAAATAGTTGTTTTGGCCTCAGTTTGTTGTCATCCCTCAAGCCCTTAACTGCCTTCTTCCTGAAAGTTCATAGATATTTTTCCAGTATCTTCAAAAACACTCCAAACACCTCTTCTTAAGTGACTTTGGGTTCCACTGTATTTTGCAACCCACTCATCAGAAATACTTTTCCATCTTCCCAAGGAAGCTCAGTTTTCCCTGGTAGTAAAGAGAACTTAAGGCACTAACACATGAATCCTGTCAGGAATGTGAAATAGTTTGTTCTTCATGTACTGTGACACCAGTTCTTAGCAGCATCTCTCCTGAAAAGGCACTGAAAACTTGGCAAACAAGGAAACTTTGGGAACTTCCGCCTGAGTGGCTCTGCAATTCCCCCTTCCCTCCCCCCTTCCCTTCCAAAAAGGCACCTGGATTGGTTTGATCACTGCTTTCTGCAGCCACAGGCTCTCACAGCCCTGCAGCTTCTATCAGCTGGGGCTGGGAGGGATGTCACACTCTGCCAGCAGCTCTTACACCACCAGCAGTGATCTTTCCAAGAGTACACAGAGCAGTTTTGTTTCAGCAAACCCAGTGGGTTCCTACCTGAGTAGACCTTTAGGTTGTGTATTGCTAGTCAGAAAAATTCAGTAAGTCAACTTGGTGTAAAAAATTGCACTTCCCCACTCCTTCCCCAAGCCCCGAGATCATTTCAAATTAAATAGCAGGCCCTGCTCTGGAGAGACATTTGTAACACAGCTACAAGGAGGTAGCTAAGTGGCACAGGCCAATTTGCCTTCTTTTTCTTTTAAAATAGATTCAGCCTTCATTTGCAACAACATTTCTCATAGGAAGTCTTGAAACAAGAGCTGTTTGTTCAGGTGGCACGGGAGGTTACCCCAGCTCAGAGGACTGAGCTCCATCTCCTGGGTGTCCAGGGCTGCCCACAGGCCCAGGGACACTGGGGGACACCTGGGGGACACCTGGGGGACCCAGCCTTGCAGGGAGCAGCTGAAGGGGAGGAATGCCTGCAGAGGATGCCAAGCTCCCCCAAGTTTCCCTGCAGTCCCTCAGATCAGCCCCACCATTCTGTCGATCTGTCTCATGTAGTTGCTCTTCAGGGGCAGCAGGTACCTCCTCTCATCAGGGACTCTGTTACACTGTTGAGAAAATTTACATCTTTTTAAAAACTCAGATCCAAACCCAGGCAAGCCATCCCCTCTGCAATCCCCTCAGGTCCTCCCAGTACAGAAAACTGTCCCAAACAACACTTTTTTCTCCAACTTTCCCTGGTTCTGTGCAGACTTGCAGCACAAATCCCATAAGTGAGCAGCAAGTGTTTCCTCAGTGCAGGCTGCAGCTTCCAAACACACAGCACAGCTTGTTGTGCAACTGAGATTTCCTTCACTATGACAACTGTGAATGTTTAAAATAATGCTCTTTTCCTGGAGCTCTGTGGGGAGGAGGAAGGAACCACACCAGAACCTACCAAGAGATATTTTTTTAATTGTCCTTAACTGCTCTAGTGGCAGGTGGCCCCTGCCCATGGGGTGGAATGAGGTGATCTTTAAGGTCCTTTCAACTCCAACATTCTGTGATTAAACCAGATCTGTTTTGGTTGGTGATGGGCACTGGGGCCAGTTGAGGCCTTGCTGAGAAAGGTTCCCTTTTACATCCCCCAAAACCACACTGAGGAAGACAAAGCTGGGTTTAGACGACCCTCTGCTTCTCCCTTTGCCCCTGACAGCAACACTGGAGAGTTTTAAGGGCAAAGAAAAGGGGAAAGGAAAAATAATTGGAAGAAAATTAACAAAGAGCAAAACAATTGCTGCAAAACACTTCAAAGGGGACAGGTTTCACCTTCACCAGCACCCCACACATGATGCCATTTATGCTGCTGCTGCAAGTGCTGTTCAGGGGAGCTCCTCAGGTGTTTGACATTTCTAAAGGGAACTCCCTACAGCAGCAGAGGAGCTCCTTGGGTGTTTGACATTTCTAAAGGGAACTCCCTACAGCAGCCCTCCCAGAGGCTCTGTGTGTCCTGGCTGCCCCTCCCCAGGCCCAGGCAGTGTGTTGCTTACGTTGGAGCTGAAGTTGGCTGCCTTGGGCTCGGAGGGTTTGGCTTTGAGGCTGTCCTCCCCTGCAGGCAGGATGTCCTCCCACAGCGAGCTCCGGAACCGCTCGTCCACAGACACCACGTGGCCCTCAGTGGTGAACATGAACTTATTGCCAGACCTGTGCACTGGGTTCTCTTCATCAAACAGCTGAAGGAGAGATGGGAGAGACAGAGACTGTACTGCATCAGTACTAAACATGAACTTATTCCAGACCTGTGCACTGGGTTCTCTTCATCAAACAGCTGAAGGAGAGATGGCAGAGACAGGGACTGTACTACATCAGTACTAAACATGAACTTATTGCCAGACCTGTGCACTGGGTTCTCTTCATCAAACAGCTGAAGGACAGATGGGAGAGACAGAGACTGTACTGCATCAGTACTAAACATGACCTTATTGCCAGACCTGTGCACTGGGTTCTCTTCATCAAACAGCTGAAGGAGAGATGGCAGAGACAGCCATTGTAAGTGTGCCCCATCCTTCATCTCCCAGTAACAAGCAGCTGGGAACAGGTACCCACACTTTGAAGGATCACACAAAAATACCTTTTAGTGCCAAATAATGCTGGAGCAAATGGAAATAAATAGTCTTAATGCAAGGGATTGATCTGAGCAGTTAGAAGAGGAGAGCAGAAGAAAAACTTCTCACACAACTGAAAGTGCCCTTATTTTTCTAAGCTGCTCTGCGAGGCATTTCTAGGCTGGCATCCACTCAGTCACAGATTTATTTGGTTTTCTGCACTAAAGGAGATTGAGAACAGGGGCTTAGGCAATGCCAGCCCAAATGCTTTCTCCTGTGAGTGCCAAAGCCCAGCAGGGAGAAAGCAGAGGCTGCCCCAGGCAGGAGGGCTGCAAGCAGCTCCATCCAGTCCTGCTCCCTCTCCTTTCCAGCCTCTTCCCAAAGATCTGCAGCTCTCCAGGTGCAGGAACCACACCTGGGCAGCTGCTTTAGCTCAGAGAGTGGGGTGAGGTCAAAGAAGAGGAGCCCAGCCTCAATCACCCCCACACGCAAACCCCAGAGCCCAGCAGGCTGTCATTAATGATACCCTGCCCCCAACCCAATTTGTAATTAATAATTAATAACTCCTGCCCCCTCCTGTGCCGTTTTTGTGCAGTGCCTTGGCAGTGAGGAGCACACACGTACCAGGTACAAATATTTACAGGTTTCACTGAGGAAAAAGCTCTCCATTCGATCCTCCTTGGTCTTCTCCACCACGTGGTGCAACGTGGCATAGCCACACCTGCAACATTGGACAGGGTTTGGGATCAGCTCCAGCCCTCCTGCTCTCAGACATCCCCTCACCTCAGAGCATTCCAGCTGCCAGGGGAAGCTCAAATGGAACAGCTGTGTTGTGCAGCACTCACTGGTTATTGGTCTGTGATCACCTGAACCCCACTCACCAGCAATGCCTGACCTGGCCAGCCATCACACATTTGTCTGGAAAATGAGTCAATTAATAATAAGGAATAAAAATTCACTGTCTTCCCCCTGAGCCTTGCAAGAAGCTCAGCTACTCAGTATTAAAGGATTCACTGCTGCTGTCTTGAACTGGAAGCTGATATCCAACAGCATCTGCCTTAGGGGCCATCCCTCAGCTCAGCCAAACACCAGGAGGGGAGAAATAATCTTGCAGGATCCCTAGGAAAAATCCCAACTACTGTTTTCAGCAGTTTTCAGCAGCTGATCATCAGCAATGCATTTTGAAAGGCAGTGATAAAATTCCAAAGGTATAAAGTTGCCACTGGACTGTAATTTCATTTTCAGATGGGAAAGAAGTGCTCAATAAATAAATCATCACTTGTGGCTTTCAAGGAGGGCTGGGTTTTCTGGTTTACCTACATGTGGCAGACTGGATTCTATACAATATTTGTATAATAAAATATAGATATATAGCACTGAGAGAAGAAAAGAACATTGAAGACTGACTTTGCTTTTGTATATTTTTCCAAACTCTGCAGAATATCCATTCCCACATGAAGGTAAAATGGGTTCTTTGTGGCCTAAATAAGGAAGACAGACAAGAGTTAGCGTCAGCAATTCTGAAATCCTGTAAAAATAACACAACAAAGGCCTATTGGTACCAGAGTCTTGTGTATCACAGCAAACTTATCTCTATGGGAGCATGACTTGGATTAGCCAGTGCAAGCTTCTCACATTTGCTTTAGAGCAAATCCTAGAAAACCTGCAGTAAATCCAAACTCTCTGATCCCCTCCTTGTAGGCAGACAGTTATTTTAGTTTATTGTATCTGTGCCTGGGCAGTATTGCAAGTAAAGCTCTCACATTTACTTCAGCAATTTTGGTTGAGCAGTCACAGGTCTCTGCCTTGCAAAAATCTGCCAGCAGCTTTTAGAAAAGGTTGTTTAGTGTTGTTTTGGCCTGCCTTATAAAAAAGGCTGTTTTTGAAGCAAACAGCAGAGCAACAACATTGCACAACAATCTGAGACTCCACAGGATGGGAGGCAGCTCCAGGGCTGCCAAAATTCAGCTGGCCAGAGGTCAGGGGGATAAAGTGACTTTCTGAACAAAAGCTTTTCGGCCCAGCCAAGATGTGCAGCTCAGGGAAGGCAGATACCTGGTACAGAAGATATGTGGACTCCACCAGCTCTGGCCTCAGGGGGTAGAAGGGAACATCTGGGGCCTGCAGCTGCCAGTTGTACCTCTCTGGGAGAGCCCCATAGCGTTTCCAGATGGCATAATAGAAGGCATGGAGGCAAATGGCATCTTCCACATCTCCTATCAACACCTGGGCACCAGAGCAGCCAGAGATACACACACTTAGTGCTGCAGGCCAGCAAAGATGAGAATGCAGCACCTAAAACAACTCTTCTCCCATAAAACACACAGAAAACAACCCCCCAAAAGTACTAACGTATTCACTCTTTGCAGTAAAAGCTCTAGCAGAGCCTCACAGCACAGAACACAAATGCTGAGGCTAAAAGAGGGAAGCTGAAAGTCCCAGATCTAGCAGAGAGCAGGCCAGGCCTCCCCACATGGCTGTGTTAATGCAGGGCTGAACTGAACTCTGCAAAGCCACGGGTGGGAGCTCAGCTCAGGACTCAGGCTCGCTCCCAGGCCAGGATTAGGATGGGCTTTTGGCCTTTCCCAGCAGGAAAGCTCACCTGCAGCCCAGGGAAGAAGGCCTGCAGAGAGTCAATCCAGGTGTTCATCAGCTGGCCCGTGTACATGTTGACGTTGACGTAGAGGGGAGGGTCTCCTTCTCCTTCATTGCAGGCCTCCCTGCTGCAGGGACAATGCAGGGACAATGCAGGGACAATGCAGGGACAATGCAGGGCAGTGCCTCTGCCTGGGCAGCACACAGCACACTGCCACAGCTCAGGCAGGCACTGCTCTGCTCTGCTGGGCTCCTTGTGAAAGGAACCCAAACATTGTCATGCTCTCAGAGGAGATAATTCATATAGGGATGTTAATTCATACAGGGATCATATCTTAGAGCGCTGCCAGCAGAATTTCTACCAAAAGTCATGCTAGGCAAGATGAGGCTTTCAGAAGAACAAAGCAGCCAATTTAATACATTTCTTTTGCAGTGCCAGACTTTTCTCAGCCTTAACATTTCTAAATGGGACAGGAAGCAGTTTGGCTTCTCTGCACCCCATCAGTTGCTGAGGAATGAGGAGACTACCATGGAAAGGAGATTTTGCTTCTTAGAGTAAAAAGGGGAACAGATTTTCTAGAGCCTGACACAAAGCACTATAAACAGATGTTTCAGATCCTGAAACTGCTGGAGGATTCACTGCTCAAGGAATTGATGCTGACATGAATCACATACCCTCTCCTCAAGTGGTTCTGAATGTTCTGATAAGCAGAGTTGAACATGTCCAGGTCTTCCTTTTCCCCAAAGAGGATGTAGGACTTCAGCAGGTACTCATAGAACGAATCTGACCCTGCTCCCAGTCCACTCTGCTTTCCAACCCAGTGACCAGTCTGGATATTCACAACATTTCCTTTCAGAACAAACAACAAGTTTAGTCTGAGCTTGCTGAGTATATCAGAGAGAAACAATCCAGTCAAGACTTGGGAACATCACAGGTTCAGAAATTCCCAAGGAGGAAGAATCAAAGATTAACATCAGATGAAGTGTTACAGTGGTGGATTCATCTGAGGAACACCCACACACATGCAGTTATTTTAAGTACTTTGAGTCATCTGCCAATCTGAATTATATTAATGGGGACACAAATCAGGGCCTTCAGTTCCATTCTCCAGTTTTGTGGAAAATTTGAGTTGAAAACCTGTGCCCTGAGGAGTCTTTCAGAGACTCCATTTTTCTTGGAAAGCCCCAAAGTGCCATTAGTTCAACACAAGCCCTGGGTACAGGAGAATGTGAGTGAACAGCTACAGAGGGAGCAGAGGGACAAAGGTGAGGACACATGAGGACACAGCAGCACCCAGACTTTACCCAGCAGTCCAGTGTTATTGCTCCTGAGGCTCCACAGGGCCTTCACAGCTCTCCTGGCCACCCACTCGAACGTGGAGTCTCCAAGCAGCCTGCTGAGGATCCCAAACTCCACCAGCAAGGACCCAGCTCCTGCTGTGCAGGTCTCGTTGTGGCTGTCTGGGGGAACCCCCTTCTTCAGGTTCACCTGTGGGCAGGGACAGGCAGGCTGCACTCACAGCTGTGCTCACAGCTGCACCCTCCCCTTTAGCACAAGCCTTTCTGGTGTTTGTGCACCAAGTGCAGCATGGAATGTGCACAGGGACACAAAACCAGCACACCTGGACAGCTTTCCTGTAGAATTCCTGACATTCTTCTTCCAGCTCTACAACAGCATGCCTAAAGTGGGCAAGCCTCATTTTTCTCTTGTACTTGCTAACCCTTGCAAACTTCACTTTTTCATGCTTTCCACTAAACATTCAGGCTTTTCCTTCTTTGCTGCCCCTCAGTTTGTGCTGGTGAAACCAAGAGCTTCCTCAGCGGATGCTCCTCCCTTCTCCATGGGACAGGGTGCTGGAGGGAAGTTAGAGCACCCTCAGCTGCTTTACCAGGCCCTGAACAGAAGTGAAAATTCACATTTCTACAGGGGGAAAAGCAGTGCTGCTGTCTCCAGAAATTAAGAGCAGCCAGGCAAGTGCTAATTATAGTTTTGCAGTTTAGGATTGTTCCAGTAGTAGTGACATCCTCCTCCTTGCCAACTGCATGGGCTTAAAACAAGAGGCTGCAGCATCCAGGAATCCCAGAGTACTGAGAACACACTGAGCAGTCTTCAGGAAAACTACAAATTGCAAGCCCAGTATGATAAATATTTCAGAAGAGTTTTATTCTAATATGATTGTTTTAGTAGCAAGTCACCAATAGAGTCACTTTCCTCCTCTTTGCCTTTACAGTACTCCTTGTTACTGACAGCATTGTTTGCTGCTGTGTCACACAGGGCAGGGAATGCTCCACCAACCAGCAAGGGAACAAATGACTCCTGACCCACAGGGAACAATAAACACAGTGAAAATCAGCCCAGGGAAAACATTCACTAGACAGAAGGAGCAACTTGTACTATCCATGTCACCAAACTCAGGGCAGTTTCCCCTGTGTCACTTCAGAATAACTTAGGGCAGGCTCAATACCCCAAGTGCACATAAAAGGGCACAAAATTGAAGGTGCAGCACAGGTGAAACTCTGCTTTGAGCCTGTTTCCCCAGGGCTGCTGTCACTCACCCGAGGATAGGGAATGCCAGTTTTGGTGTTCTCAAAGGCTGGCAGCAGCCTCACTGCCAGGTCATGAGCCAGGTGCAGCAGCTCATTGTCATAATCCTTGATGGTCATGTCACCAAAGGGCTGCTTGGTGTCTGTAATGATGATGTGGGCAGACAGCAGGCTTCCCAAAACCCTGTGGGAAAAGGAAAATTCAGGTTTTCAGTCTGTTCTGCAGCTCATTCCTCACCTAAACACCTTACTGCTGTCATGTCTGACAGAATTATTACTTTGTGCTCCTTACAGGCACTACACAAAATGACCTGGCTTTTCCCCCAGCAGTAGTGAACACATGTAGAACTCATGCTGCTGTCAGCCACTGTTCCAAAACCTGGTTCTGCAAAATTTACCTAACCCAGGAGTTCTTGGAACAAATCTGTTTAGGAGTGAAGACCTCCTTGTCCCTGCAAATGGCAGGAAGGGTGCTACATAAACTCATTACTCAGAAAAAAGAAAGCCTAGCCATGTGAAGCAGGAATAAACACTGCTTGAGGCACTCAGAAAACAAAACCCTTTAAAATCAGACAGTATCTAAACCCATTTCCAACACAGAAGAGTCTTTTTTATCTAAAGTGAAAGTGAAAATGAGCAGAAGTCCATGAACCAAACAGAGCAGGGAAAAGCTGTCCCAGGGCTGTTTGCTGATCAGGGCACAGATCTGAGTCTCTGCTGCAAGCACAGAGCCAACCACTGCCTCATGCTCCAGGTCACACGGGACTGATTAAAATTGTTTCCTATATGAAAGGATGGAATATTTTCATAGAAGATTAAGAAACAGCTTACTTGAGGAGCCATTCAGGGAATAAAGCCTGCCAAAGACCTCCTAATCAATGATTTCACTGTGAATTACACACACCAAATCTTTAACCTTTAAAGACAGAAACTCAGCACCACACACCTGATTGTTGCCTCAAAAACTTGGACTGTTGAGTCTTTGTCAAATGAAACTGTGTCAATCACCAACTTCACTGCCTTCTGGAATTCTGAGGAGTTTCCCATTACCTGTTACAGAAAAACAAAGCTAGTTTGTACAATTGTTGCTTCAGAAGAGGCTTGGGGAAGAGTTCACATTTTAGCCCAGCAGTCAGATTTAGCACACTGAGTATTCAAACTGCCTGAACTATCAGTTCAAGAGTCAAGCTTAGCTTAAAACATAACACAGCTTGCAGAACAATGAAGTTTGATTGAATGTTTATTTGACCAAAGGCCAGTCCAACCTTTCAGGTTCCTGACCCAGCACTGCACACCCAGGAGTTCCCTTGTGCCTGCCTCGCACAGGTCTAACCCAGGACGTGATTTCCACTGCCTCCAGAGACAGATGTAAGTTCAGCCTGAGCATTGGGGAGCAGGAATGTGGAAGGAAAACACAGGTTCCTGCTTGCCTGAGCTCATGAAAAGGCTGGGACATACCTAAATTTCTAACCAAAGCACCAGGTGCCAGCTGTCCCCATTACCCAGACCCTGTGGGGAAACATCATGTGTTGGTCTGAGCAATGAGGGGCAGAACAGGCTTGCCCCATGCAGCAGCTTCTGTAACACACAAGATTTAGCAACCAGAACCTTTACATGTGAGAAAAGAAGTTAAGCACAGCCCCACTGGTGATGGAGGACAGGAAGGCACCGTTATCAGGCACGTAGCACAGATCCCAAACTTCTCTGTCAGTAAAACCCAACATCTCCCCGACTTCTGCTTTCAGTTCTGCTCAGAGCTGCCCTGCTCAAGCAGCTCCTCACCACTGCTGCAGCCCAGGCTGGAAGGGGAAGGGTTTTATATCCCAAAGAGCCAGAGGAGATACACATCCCCATGGCTCCTGCACATCAGTGAGCCCTGACACTCCACAAGGCACAAAGCCTGCCCTGGCTGCACAGATGAGAACAGTGAAACTGCTGGGGTCTCTGAAAATGCTCCTCCTCATGACCCCATACCCTGGCACTAACACAGAAATGAGCTGCTCCTCACATTATCTTTCAGTTTTAGCAGAAATGCAGGTGAGAAGCAGCTGTACAGGTTTTCCCCCCCTTCCTTTCACCACTTCACACAGATCCGTGTGTCAGTCAGGCCCTCTCTGCCAAGTGAAACAACCAGAGCTCTTCCAGCCACTGTGCACACAATGAACCCTCCTCCTGATGGACCTCTCAGCAACTCACAGCAGCTCCAGCTCAAATCCACCCACCCCGGGCAAATCCCAAAGAGATCTCGTCTGAACCTTGGGGAGGAGCTCCACAATTTCCTCTGTCTCTTCAGGAAATCTCTGCTGACATCTCCAACTGCTCTCATTCTGTGACCCCATGTGACACTGCTGGTTTCTGATCCAGCTGCTAGCTCATGATCCAGCTGTTAGCTTGTGATCCAGCTGTTAACTCATGATCCAGCTGTTTGCACCACCTGGGCAAGCCTTGGGGAGCTGCCCCAGCCAGGGCAGTCTCAGGGTGGCCAGGGCAGGTCCCAGGGTGGCCAGGGCAGTCCCTGGGGTGCCCAGGGCAGGTCCCAGGGTGACCAGGGCAGTCCCTGGGGTGGCCAGGGCAGTGTCCCACACCAAGGACTCACCGCCAGCGTGTCCAGCGCGTCGATCAGCGTCAGGGAGTAGTTCCCCAGCACATCATTGATGTTCAGGTTGGAGCTGGAAGAGCAGAATCACAGAATTGTTAGGGCTGGAAGACACCTGTGCAGATCATCCAGTCCAACCCCCTGTGCAGGCAGGGTCACCTGGAGCAGGTGACACAGGAACTATCTAGGCAGGTTTGGAATGTCTCCAAAAGGGGAAGCTCCATGACTCCTTGGGCAGCTGTTCCACAGCTCTGCCCCACTATGCAAAGTTCATTGCAGTACCTGACAGGAGGCTACAAGAAATACGGAGAGGGACTGGAGTGACAGGACAAGAAGAAAAGGCTTCCAACTTAAGGGGAATAGGTTTATACCGGATATTAACAGGAAATTGTTCCCTGGCAGGGTGGGCAGGCCCTGGCACAGGTGCCCAGAGCAGCTGTGGCTGCCCCTGGATCCCCGGCAGTGCCCAAGGCCAGGCTGGAGCAGCCTGGGGCAGTGGGAGGTGTCCCTCTCTGTGTCACTGGATGGTTTAAGCTCCCTTCCAAGCCAAACTCCAAGTCCAGGAGGAGCCTGCAGGGTCTCACCGGACAGATGAGGGACACTCGGACCCCGGTGGTGGCGATTTCACTGTCAGGGTCCAGGCGTAGCTTCTCCTTCACTGCAGGGAGAGCAGAGGACACAGCATTTAACCAAACTCAGCCCCAGCAGCACTGTGCAGCACAGGGGGAGCAGCTCACCCAGCCCTGGGCTGTGTGTGGAGCACTTTCCCTGTCAGGCAGGGAATGAACACATGGACCTGGGGTTAATTCCCTCCTGAGCAGCAGGATTTGGGGAAATGTCTCCCCCTGGCACTTCCAGCTCAGAGCAATGCCCCCCACAAATGAGCAAACAGAGAGGGAAAACACATCTCATCCTGTTGCCATCAGGTTATCAAGCCTCCTCCCAGCACTCCTGGGCTGCCACTCCTTGGCCTCGCCACTGGCACCTCCTTTATTCCAGAACGTTCCACAGGAACCACAAACAGGCCCAGAGGTACCCAGGCAGACAGCTCAGAGCGAGGCAGCCATGCAAGACCAGGCACAGCAGCCATCCAGCACAGATCTGGCAAGAACCAGATGTCAGCAAAGGAGGAATCCTGCCCCTGCTGCTGCAGCCTGAAAGGAAAACCCAGAGGAGCAGCAGGGAAATCAAAGCAAGCAGCAGATGGGCAGGTCCCACGTGTGCAGGTCCCACACCAAGGTGCAAAAATCAACAAAACGAGCTTTGAACTGCTCCCCAAGTCCTGAGGAGGAGCTGCTGCTCCCACTGCTGTCTGCAACTGCCTCTGACACTTCCATCACCGTTTTTCTTTGGAGCAAGTCAACCATTTCTTTTGACCTTTTCAGATCATAACAAGATGTCTCCAGACAATGAGGCTACATGCAGCTCTGCAACACCCAGCTTTAATTAGAGAGTGACTTCTCAGATGTGAAATTCCCAGGAGATTACAAGATTTGGGCTTGTTTTCCTCACATTAGGAGCCTTTTCATCCAAGCTTAATTTTTTATGAAGTTCTTTGTAAGAGCTCTCTCTGTGCATCAATTACTGGGAGACCTGGCAAGGAGAATTTTCTAGGATCTCCAGATCAGGATTTTGGATCCAGGGCCATAATCTGTTCTCGGACACTGTTCCTGTATTAAGTTCTGCAGAATTTTATGCAAAGCAAGATGAGTCAGCAGTGAGATGAGGCTGAAGCCAAAGGGCAGCTTCAGTGACAGGGAATTATTTGCAGAGCAGACCAGAGCTAGAAAAGCAAAGTTCAGGATCTCCTCAGGTTGGTCAGTTCTGGATATCCAAACAACTTCCAAGCATGAAAACATGAAGGAGCTGAAGTAAGACACTCCTCTTATTTGGTTTTATTTAAAGTCACCAAATACAACTGATCCTGCCCAAAATCCAAGTGTCTGCAGGCTGGACACACTGGAATCATCACCTTCCCTGTGAGCTACCATCCACCTCCAAGACTGACAGGCTGAGGAAGTTCAGCCTGGAGAAGAGAAGGTTGAGTGGAGACCTCCCAGAACATTCCAGTCCCTGAAGGGGCTCCAGGGATGCTGGAAAGGGGCTCTGAATTAGGAACTGTAGTGACAGGACAAGGGGGAATGGCTTGAAGAGGGGAAATTTGGGTTAAGATGTGCAGGAGAAATTCCTCCCTGTGGTGAGGCCCTGGCACAGGGTGCCCAGAGCAGCTGGGGCTGCCCCTGGATCCCTGGCAGTGCCCAGGGCCAGGCTGGACACTGGGGACAGTGGGAGTGTCCCTGCCATGGCAGGGCTGGCACTGGATGAGCTTTAAGGTCCTTCCAACCCGAACTATGCTGGGATTGATTCCCTGACAGTTTCTTATCCTTGGGAGGAGTTTTCCAGGGTCTGGGCAGTTTTAAAGACCATCAGGATCACGGGGTCAGCTCTCCCACGCAGAACGAAACAGTGAGAAGGTTTTGTCCAGCAACATGAGGAATTGGGAATCTTCCACACTCATGAGCTCCAAGTCAGAGTCCACCTTGGAAAAGTACCTTCCCCTCATTTCCAGTAATGTTTTACACGAGCCTCATACCAAGAGGATTTACCTGAGTGGTTTGGGATAAGCATCTCTGGGGACCATCTCTTCTCTGAAGCTCTCAAGGCATATCAAAGTGCTGCTGGTGACATCCCTGTGCCACCCCAAGGAGTGCCAGGGCCTGGGGCAGCAGGACATTGTCACCAGGATCCCTCGCTCCAGCAATGTCCTTTGGGAATCCCGAGGTCAGTGCTGCTCAAACTGACTCAGCTGAAGGCATGAAGCCCTTCCAGTGACACCGACAGCGGCACAAATCCTACATCCACCTACAGGGAGAGCCACCAGAACCACGGCTTTGGGGTGACCTCCCACGGCTCACACACAGCTCAGCAAGTCTGTTCAGATAAAAAGTGGGGTTTACACAGCTGGAGGGGAGCACAGCTGTGAAAGGTGGTGGTTACTCCCCAGCAGGCTGCAGACAGGCCCCTCCTGAGGCACTCACCCAGTGCTTTGCAGAGCTCCGGGTGCTTGATGCCGATGGTTTTCAACCTCTGCAGCAGCTCTGCTGAGGTCATCTGCCGCACCAGGTACAGCCCCACCGAGTAGCTCTGGGGAGAGAGGAAGGGGAGGATGAGGAAGCTGCTCTGCAGGGCTGCCTGGGCAGCTCTGGGCGCTCCCTGGGCTCTCACCTTGCCGTAGTTGCCCCAGGTGACCGTGATGCGGTTGGTGGCCGCTGACAGGTACATGAGGTGGGTGAGGTTGATGGGCCTGCAGGGCCTCTTGGGTTCCACCCCGGGTTTGTTTGAGGGGTAGTAGCCCTAGAGCAGGAACATGAAATACAGATAGTTATTTTTTTACTCAAGGAACGTCTGTTCAACAGCTCCATGAAATTGCACTCAGCCCCAGGTCTCAGGGATGGGGGGAAGGAGCTGAGTACAGCAGCAGCACAATCAAACAGGATCGAGCCTTTATACACAACAGCTCATTAACAACATGGCTAATCCATGAAAAAATTAGCTTTAAACTAAGTCGAGCACCTCTATAGTGTGGCTAAGCCATTTCCTTCCACAGTTCCCATATTTCCCCCAGATTTTCCTCCCCAGTCCTCACCGGCACGGAGCAGTAGCTGTGGTTCACCTTGACGGCGATGTTGGGAGGGTACTGATCCTCCTGGGGGGAACTGGTGTCTGTGTAGCAGATTCTGGGCAGAAACAACACATCCCATAATATCCCACCACTCTGCACATCTCCCACAGCCCCATCCCAATCCCATCCCAATCCACACTCCCTCAGCAGAGCCCATCCAGGTGGGACTCTGCTGTTTCTGCTCAAGGTTCAAAAGTGGTGTTTAAGATGCTCCTGTGAGGCCCAGGAACAAAAAGTTCACAGGAAATTCTCTCTGGAGTCATGAAATCCATGTTGGAACTTGCTAGAACGTTCCCTCCTCCCCTGCTCTGCCCCTGATGTTCAATGAGCCCAGCCCAGACCTACCTGAGCACCACCTGAACCGATTTCACGCCGGGTTGCAACTCCCTGATAAATGAAAGAACAGAAAAGTTCAAATTAATTATGTAAAAAAAATCCCTACCCCCAAAAGAATCACCCAAACCAGCTGCCAGACTCAAGAACTTCAGTTGTTCCTAATTTTTTAAATAGAACTTCAAAAAATTACCTCACAGAACTTTATTTAAATTGTACAATTCCCCTTGCAAATATCAGTGGTTCTGTAATTATTATTTTTTTTCCTGATGCACCAATCTACAGCTTTTCTCTGGGTTTTTAAAACTGTTCAGGAGCCTTCTGGTGATTTGTGAGAATTTATAAAAACTGGGTTTTAAGGTCAGGTTTACCTGACAGTGTTCAAGACTCTCTGTGTTTAATTATTCAGCTGAAGCTGCTCATGCAAACCAAGGGACTGAATATTAAGGCCCCACTGTGAATATTGCAACCTCCATCAGGGCTGTTCCTGACAGGATTTTAACTGCAATCAGGAAAGAAATGGAAGACACAACAAGGATGTTTTACCAGGAGGCAAAATAACCAAGATATTCTTCCTCCAGCTCTTTAATTTATGACAAAGATAAATAGTCAAAGGTTTCATGTTGAATTTTTGGAGGAATTCTGCGTGAAGGGAGCAGCTCAGCCAAGAGGAAACCTCCCTGCCTGCACTGCCACCTCTGAGGGGAGCCTTTGTTTGCCCCAAAAGTTGCATCTGACAGAGGTCAGGGTAAATCCTGATCCGAGATGTTTCCTCCCCACCAAGGAAGTTCCTTTCAGATGCAAAGAGCTGCACACTCTGCCTTTTGAACCTGGCCCCAGGAAAGGCTGCACACACTCCCACCAGCAGCTCAGCAGAGAATTTAGGTCACCCATGATTTCATCCCCATTTTCCTGCCCAAATGCACCACTCCAGAGGGAGATTAGAGCAGCACAAGTGCAACTTAAGGACCTGGATGGGGGAATTCGCAGCTCCCACTGCCCCCAAAGCTGTTTGCTGTACATGAGGAGCAGCCTGGTGTCCTCACCCAAATCCTGTTCCCTTGCAGAGAACAAAAGCTTCCACAGGCAGGGAACACTGAGGAATGATGGAATGGTGCAGCTGCATTTTCTGGAACTGTTAACAGCCAGTGAGGAGTACCTGGAATTTCTGATCAGCTCCACTTGTCTTGGTGTTAATGCAAAAATGCACGGACTTTCCTGAAGCTTCTCATTATTCTGTGGGACTGAGGAGGGAAGAAAAGAGTGTCCATCAAACTGAGACCAGCAGCTCTGAGCACGAGGTGACTGCTGTGCTCTGTTTATCTCCAAGTCTTGTTTTCTCCCACACCCCAGAATTGCAGTTTTCACCTGTTTTGGTAATTCTGCTTTGATTAAAGTTTTGCTCATTTATTGCTCACTGTTCAGTGCGACCAGCACTGGCTTTGGATTTGATTTTTCTCTTTTTAAATTATTTTTCCTCCCCTCAAATGATTCAAGAGCCATCAGCTCACCACATCAGTGGTGTCACAGTGTGACCACATCCTCAAGAAGCCCAAGAGGAGACCTGAGCCTGACACAAAAACCCCAAAACCAACCAGCCAGAGCAGGCGGGCTCTGGAAAAGAAAGAAAACAACCCCAGCAACAAAAACGATTAGCTCAGATAATAAAAAAGCAACACAAAAAGCAGCTGGAAGAGACAAAACACAACTTCAAACCCCCTGACCTTGAGGGTGGGACAGCAGCTTACCCTCAGAGGGGCTGGAGAGAGCCCAGCATTAACTGGGGCCTTTTGCACACTGAGAATTTTAACATCAAGTGCATTTAATGTGGGGAAGATGAAGCTTGAGACATGGGAAACTTTTATTGCAACCTGTGCTTCAATCCAAACACGTTTTATTTTCAGTTTTGTGTCTCTAAGCAAAGTTCAGACCCTGAGCTGCTGAAAGTCACGGGAGGAACACAAAGAGGAAGTGCTAAAACAGCTTTTTAAAAATCATTTAGCAGGAATTGGGTGTTTTGTTTTGTCTCACTTCCATTGCATGGTTACTCAAAGCCACCAGGATTTCAGAAAGAGGAAAATGCACTTTTGTATGAAAAAGAGGAGATGAAGGAAGGATAAAACCTCAGCAGCTCTTGGAAGATCTGGTGACAACTTGAGTCACACCAGGTGCTTCCCCTCTGGTCCCTTTTCTGCTTTAAAAATGCAAATGCAACTTGCAAAAATACATCTCAGAAGTAAGAATTATTAAGATATCTTTGTGGAACTTTTTGTTTAATTCCAGTTTCCGCCCAAATATCTCCTGACAAAAACAACCAGCAGCAAGTAAAACATTTCATGAGGTATTTTTAGCAAAGTGATGACTGACAAGGACAAGAACAAAAAGTAATTTTAACGTTTCTGATTAAGAAACTGCCAATAAACTGAGCCCTGCTGATTGTTCAGCCACACAAAGACAAAGCAAACCTGATTAGGAAAAGTGAGAAGCCGCTCACGGTTTGTTTTGCGTTTTTGTCAGCTCACTCTTTATACAAAAACTGAACTGCTGCTGGAATAGAAACCCAGAATGGGAGGTGCAGCCTGCTCAGGTGTGAGAGCTGAAGCTGTGAACCTCAGGCAGCAGCAGGGAAATCAGGCAGAGCCCTGCAGGGCCTGCCAGGGCCACAGGCTGCATTTAATGAGCCCTGGGCTCTGAGCAGGGCAGGGGACACTCAGCGGCACCTTGGAACCAAACCTGGTAATCCCAGCGAGTGCATCTTCTGCCTCTGGGGGCTTCCACCTCCTGCAAATTTGTTTTCCTTCAGAATCCCATATTGGAACTGCTGACTAACACACATTTAACACTGAGCAAACCATTCCCCACACAATTATCATGTTTGAGCTTGACTCTGTCACCACTCAGCTGTTTTGTCACAGCATTAACGCCTTCAAAGGAACAAGAAATTATATAAAATCTGACTAATTAAACCTTTATCTTTTTGTTTCTGCACAATCAAATCTTTATCTATTTTCCCCCAAGCCACAACAAATATATTTTCAGCAAAGCCAGACCAGCTCAAGTTGTAGAATCATTGGCAGAGAATTCTGACATTACCACACGAATTTATGAGACACTCAGCAGAACTCAGCTTCTCTGGACACGCTGAACTTGCCACCAGAACCTTCTATTTACCATCAGTTAACAACATTCTTTGTTTCTCCAAATTAAATAATGAAAAATCAGTCTCCACATCCTAAATTAAATAATGAAAAATTCAGTCTCCTCACCCCAGGGAAAAAGCTCTTCCAGTTTTACTGGTTACCCCTCAAAACACACAGCACCACACAAATAACTGTGACAAGCACACAAAATAAAGGTCAAAAATACAGTTTGAGGTGTTGCCACCCTCTTTTATCCATAGGATGCCTCAGGTCAGGGATTTTTAGCGCTGGAAATCAGCATTAGTGTGGAATACGGCTCCACAATCCACAGGAACCAAACAAGGTGGGATTCCAAAGTGAGCACGTTCCAGGTCTGAGGAAAATCCCAGGGTTTGGATTGGGAAGGACCTGAAGGATCATCCCCATCCCACCCCACAGGCAGGGACACCTTCCACTGTCCCAGGCTGCTCCAGCCTGGCCTTGGACACTGCCAGGGCAGCCACAGCTTCTCCTGCCCACCCTCACAGGGAAGAATTGCTCCCCAATATCCCATTTAAATCTTTCCTCCTTTAGTCTGAAACCATTCCCCCTTTCCCAGCACTCTCTCTCTCTGTAAAAGCTGCTCTCTCTCTTTTATCAACCTTTAAGCACTGGCAAGCCCAGGGATAAATATTCCTCTGTAAATTCTGAGTGTGGGGGGAAAGAGAGGGGGAAAGAGAGGGGGGAAAAAGAGAAGAGAGAGAAAAGGGGGGAAAGAGA
>JAWWMS010000031.1:1184129-1203342 GCA_035048045.1 Chlorospingus semifuscus
GGGCGGGCCGGGCAGCGCTGGCGGCCGCGGGCCGGGGCAGGGCAGGCGCGGGTGCAGGCAGAGCCCGCGGGCCAGCGCGGGCAGCAGCGCCAGCAGCGCCTGCAGCCCGAGCCGCAGCAGCAGCAGCCCCAGCACCACCGACCGCCATCGCATGGCCGCCCGCGCATAGCGCAGCGGCGCCGCCCGCGCCGCGCTGCGGCCCCTTTAAGAGCGGAAGGGAAACAAGGGTTGGGAGCGGCGCAACGCCCGCCCATTCTGCGCTGCTATTGGTGGAGACGCCACGGAGGCGGAACCGACCTCCAGCCATTGGGCGCGCGGTGTGCCACTCAAAGGCACCGCCCTGCGGCGTTAAAGGGGCGGGGCGGCGCGGGGCTGTCGTGGCACGGCCGGCGCAGGGTCGGGGCGGGGCCGGCAGCGGCGCGGCCTCCTCGGACAGGCCCACGCCGGGAGCCCTGCCCAGCGCCGGGCCCTGCCCTGCGGGCACTGCCGCGCCACAGCGCTCCAGGAAAGGCCCCGGAGTGCCGGTGACAGCGGCTGGGCAGCAGCAGGAATTCCTCCACGGAAAGGGTGCTCAGGCCTTCGCACTGCCAGGGAGCTCTGAAGTGCCCATCTCTGCGGGTGTCACCTGGAGGTGGCACTGGGGGCTCTGGGCCGGGGACAGGGTGAGCATTGGGCACAGCTGGCACTGCCTGGGCTGGGAGGGCTGTGCCAGCCTCAGTGAGTCCGGGATTCTGTGACCGCGGCTCCTGCAGCCGGCCCGGAGCACAGAGCGCGGCAGGGAAGGAGCCCGGCGGGGCAGGAGCCGCGTTCCGGGAGCTGCGGTGGGAGGGAGCGAAGGCACCCTCCCGGGCCGGGATCCTGGAGGAGACGGACACAGCGACTGCCATCCCGCAGTGCCGGCAGTGACAGGACAATACATGAGGAGCAGAGCTCGTACCAGCTGTGACCGCAGCACTGGTGGCCCCGGACACTGGCTCAGGGACAGCCCCGGGGCAGATGCGAGTCCTGACCTGAGAGCTGCAGAAAGAGAAGAGCTGACAAGTGCCAGGTGTGGATGTGGATGTGAGTGAACACACTCCGGCAGTACTGGTAAAACCAAACCTCAAAGAACAGAAAGAAACCACAGCCAGGGAGGTAAAGAGGAAACCCAGCTCCGAGCTACCCCAGCAAGCTCAGCAGCATCGAGTCACTGGCTGTGAACTGGTCACTTGTCACCGAGCTGAGCTGTCCTTCCACGCTGCTGCTGCATCCTTTTACCAAAGTGCCTGGTTTGTTACAAGGAAATGGAACAGAACGTGAAAAATGCCTGCACAAGAAAAAAAATCAAGGGCTTATTATGCACAGACAGACAAGCAGACAATAATGATCTGTCTTCAGCCTGTATTGGAGAGTAGTTCAGAAGTCAGGTCTTTGTTTTCCAATTATTGCAACAGGAATAGTAGAATGAATAAATCCAAACCAAGTATCACAACTCAGTGGTCCATCCAGACTTCTGGATGCTGACTTTGGAGAAAATCCTCTAGCCTGGACAATCTTTCAGTTCCCTTCCTCAGTCTGCAGAATTCATGGATCTTGTAAATGTTATCCAAACCAAGAAGGGACTTCATTATTGATTCTAACAAGAGGAAAACTCCTTCTTGCTGCAAAGACTGAAGTATCCACACCCCAAATTAACACAATTACACAAAAGCACCTTAACAGTTTACTTACTCTTGAGACTCTTGAGAAAACCAAGTTCAGCTTTAAATTTCACACACCACAATTTTTTCTTCCTCTACTGACAAATTTGCTCTGTTTGTTGAATAATATGGTTCAACCCAATGGGTCTGTTCAGAGAAACACAAATGAGACCAACCAATGCTTCCAGTACCAGAAAAAAAACAACCAGGAATGGGAATTTCACAGCCTGGCCTTTCAAAGTTGCCCCCACTGAGCACAAGGTTTAGTCATTCTCCTGATGAAGTTATGTAGTTAAATTTAAATTAGGTAATGAGGGTTCTTAGCTATTTCTAACAATAATAAATCAGCTATCCTACTACAGATGAATATGCAAAAAAGTGGTTTTCAACAACACTTTATTGAAGCACTTCAAAATTATCACAATGATACATGTTGCCTTTAACAGAATAAAACCTGTCATGTCATAATTAAAAGGCACTAATCCTGGCACAAAGGTCTACTTACCCACCTTCCACTGGGAGGGAAATAAAAACATCAAGTATTTCACTTCTCCGTTTACAGAGTATGTGCAAAGCCCCTGTGAGTGCCATTCTGAGTTTGCCACTGGAGTGGCACATAGAGAGAGCCCCTGTTTCACCAAGACATGCTGAGCAGCAGCAGCTGCAGCCCTGAAGCAGCAGAGCCCTCTCTCCAGGGTCGTGCTCTGGTGAGACAAGTGCTGCACTCACGTTTTGGGAACTGAAGCCCTGAAGCTCAGGCACTCACACGCATTATTTCTCCTTTAACACGATTCACTGTCCATGTCACCTTAGAAACACAGCTAAATCTGTTCTGCAGCCCTTTTTGGGATCCACACTGTCAGGTCAGTGCAGGAGCAAGGCAGGGGAGCATGTGGGCATGCGGGGGAGCACAGTTCCTGCACAAAGCAAACCAGGACGTGCCACTGCCAGCCACAAACGACAAGGGAAACCTCAGGGAGTTCAAAGCTTGATAATCCTGCTAAGCCATGCCTCAGGTTATTACAGATCCCTGCACAACACTCCTAGATTCAACAGACAGACTGTTTAAGGCATTTTCTTTGGCCTTTACTTCTACCAGAAAGTGAAGATTATGCAGTTTGATTTGTCAGCACCCAAAATCTTTCCAACCTGTTTCCATCAAGATGCAAAGGGAAAACACAAATCATTGAGGAACTGGATTACTGGTTCCACAGATGATGGAACAGGTGCACATTTGTGCATCGTTCCTGTTGCCAAGTGGTGGGAAGGAGCTGCTCTGTGCAGCTGCCCAGCGCTCAGCTGTCCCTGGCTGATGGGAGCTCCCCTGCTCTGGAACTGCATCTATGGAACCACCACCCACACTGCAGCTGGAGGACAGGGACACTCCAAGGAAACTCTCCTGCAGAGCTGTGGGGGCAAGCACAATCCTTCCTCATCCATCTCTGCTGCTCCAGGAGCACCTGCACTGAACAGAGCCACCACCAAGGGCTGAGAGCTGAGTTAAACCCAGGACAGCACACAGTGCCCACAGCCACCAGGTCACTGAGGCAGGACTGCTGTCCAGCTCCCAGCTATTCACCACCACACAGTGTCTGCCTTTTCACAAGAGCTGCTTTTCTGAACATGCCAACAGTCAAGACCTGCATCATGGGAGTTTTGTATGTGACATAAGTATGGCTATATTGATGTCAAATGCAATAAACTAAAATGCATTCCCAAAAGCAACTTTTGTGAAGAGAATGGGAAATTTAACCAGCCTCTTTTTACTGTCCATGCTCCCTACAGAGCCTGAGACAAAAAATCCTGGTGAGATTACATTTCTAGAACACAGCTGCAGCACCCAAGTTCAGCAAACACTACTAATGCCTGAGCTGGGCTCCACACCTTTATTAGGCCAGAAAAGATTTAACCTTGGACATAAAGTGCCAGATGAGTGTTGTTTTCAGTCCAAGGCTGAGAAGGTGTTGAGAAGGAAACAATTCCTCCTCTTTTCAAAGAAAGGTACCTGGCAAGTTACTCAAGGCCAGAACCAGAACAAGTGCAGCCACTCTGAGGGCTCCTTCCTGCCCCAGCAGTAACCAAGGGCAGCTGGCAGAGCAGTGCCACCACAGCTGTGAAACCCAGCGGGGGCATTTGGGGAGTGTTGCAAATGGACCTTTCAGAGCACACACATCATGGGGGTTCCTGTGTCTCCCTGCTATTTACACCTAGAAACAAAGTGGTACTGAGATAGCACATCAAGCAAAGAGCTGTGGGGCAGTTCATAGCACAGCTGATTTACTGAACGACTGGTGCTGCTATCACACCAACCAGGCTGACAAGGCTTAGTGCACTAACACTGTGTTCACTTTTGTGTCTAGAGACATTTTACTTTGACTATGAACTGCAGGGAGCTTGTTTTGCATGCAAGAAACTCCTAAAGAAATAAGCACAGGATCTTTAACAGGTCACTAGTCCTTCCCACCAGCCGAGTTACACATGAAGGATGCTCAAAGACCTGCACTCAGGACTAAAAACTGACCTGACACAGCTCAGCAAGTCTGAAAGCTTACATGGAGACAAGCCTGAAACAAGACATCCAATTTCTTACCATTAATTGGAAGATGCTGACAGACACTCTTATTAATTAATCAGTGTCCTAAGAGAAATTAATACAACAAAAACCTTTGGGAAGAACAGTCAGTGAAACTTCAGATTAAAATCACAGCAAAGATTTTGTTCAAGACCTCAGTCAACAAAAGCCCCACTTTCCACTGAGATAAGAATCCTGCTTTAATTGGCAGTGAATGATCAGGCACTGCAAGGTCTGACACTTGTGTAGAAAAACAAAGGTTTTACTCTAGGCTCGACACAAGAACCAAGCTTGCAGACACATGCATTTCTATCTCTCCTGAAAACTGAGCTCCAGAAGGCTGCCCCTGCTTCAGACCCTGCAGCTGACCAGTGCTTTTCACACACACAAAAACCCCTGCAATCTGCTCAGACTGACTATCCGAGCTTGCTCGGGTAAGGTGAGCAAGCCCCAGGCCTCAAGGGTAGTATTGTGAGCATTTCACTGGAAGAGTTGAACCAGAATATAAATCAGCTCAGGTATTGACCAATCCTTCTTCCCCCACTGGAATCTTTGGCAGAGCAGACAGACATCCCATTGTGTTTTTCCATGATTTCAGCCACACCAACTCAAGTCAGGCAGTTAAGTGTCAATACAACCCTCAAAACATAAGTTTATTGAATAAAGCTGAAGAGCAGTAAACCAACATATGCATCCACCTAAATAAAAAAAAATCACGTATTTACAAAGTTCAGTAATTGTATAAGTTGTTCACATGCAGAGAGTAATGCACAGGTTAACAATTGGTAGTGTTTGGATGCCATAAACGCTGAAAGCAGTGAAGTAGATAAACACCAAACACATCAAGTTTAGCTATAGGCCAGTTAACTGAACAGTGACCTGGTCCCCCACAAAGATTCACACATTCTAGTTTAGTTTCCTCATGATAGGCACAAGCAAGTTTGCTAAATAAAAGTAACTGTAGCACTTCTGGAGAACTCGGGACTACAGTAGCAAGTCAATACACCCTCTCCTCTACAGCACCAGAGTATGGACTAATTGAAACCATGCTTCAGAGAACTGAAAGGGGACAAAAAGTTAAAACGTAACTTCAGACTGAAGGCGGGCAGCGTGTAGTGTCTGCGCAGCAGTGCCAGAGCTGGGACAGGACAGTAAGGCCATGGCAGGCTGCAGTAACACTGGCTCTCAGAACAGAGGGGACAAGGCTGCTCCCAGGGGTGCAAACCACGCGAGGTGAGGAGTCACACACAGTGTGAGGCAACACAAGCAGCTGCACATGGATCTGCACACACGAGGAGCTACACTGACACTGCTGAAGAACAAACCAGTCTCAACAAGGCTGTCCCTTTAAATATGCTGAAGTCACTGAGAAAGTAAAGCTACAGAAACGTTACAGTCTTGAGTTTATACACACTTCCCTAAGCTGCAGGAGCTAGTCAAGAGACAGGATCGATTCATTGGCTCTCTTGTGCTTTGACACAGCAAAACATTTCATTGCATGTGACAGGCTTTGCACATGGTTACATCGAGAAAGCAGGCGGGTCTAGAGTTGTCACAATAGCCCAGGTATTCCATAGCACCAGGTGAAACTGTGCCCAGCCATTCCAGGAGCAGGAGAGACACTGACAATTACACACAGATTGTGCTAAAGGTCAACAACTGCCTCGATACAAGAGCATCAGTAATTTGGGTGTCATGCAGCTGCTCAGAATGCATGTTCTGGTTTCAGAGAGAGACCACGAGTATCTGGAGATAGAAAAATGTATTTGAACACAGCCTGATGTTCCTAGCGATTTGTTTTCATGCTGGAATACTCCAATTTTTGAAAGTTTGACAGAACAGTCCATTCCCATCCCCGACATAAATGTTAAACAGAAGCAACAGAATGATTTTAAACAGATGACTTTCCTAATTCATCACGAGAGTTTTCTTTTTCAAGTGACAGGATCTCAGCTGTAGATTAGTGATGCTGATCTATGCCTTGTGCTCCCCTCTGCAAACAGTTTCCATTTCTCTGCTTACATACACACATCGCATGCATCTGTGAGATCAATCAGTATCCCACAATTCACGCTTAAATGTTTTCTAACTACTGTATGTGGCATCTTACAGAATCTTAATGCTGTCAAGCATCAGCATCTTCAAGCCACTAAACACTAGAAATAAAACACTTGCTGAAAATCATATAAAAACCTGGCCCTGAAAAACCAGAACAGAGTGTACCATCGTAGTTAACATGGTAGAGATATTTCTTTAAAAAGCCCCCCCACAACCCTCCCACCACAGATGGTTGTAAAATAAATATTTGTGCTGACTTTATCATGACAACTCTAGTTGTTTTGTGACAGAATAGGAATACAAGTCTTCAGCAGTGCACATGAGAAATGAACCGTGAAAAGGCAGATTCTTGATACAGGATTTTGGGGTAGTATCTCATTATGGAGGGAAGTGGACAATTGAGATTATGGCCAACTGGTACTGGAGATTCCAGGAAGACTTCAGCTTCTTCTAGATTTTGAGTGCTGAATAAGCCACTGAAGCGTGATATCTACAGGAGAGAGAAGAGAAGTTCCACATTCAAGTGTCTGTATTGGTGTAAGTGATAAGGCTTTGGTATTCCACTGTCCCCAACACAGGACAGGAATATCCCAGCCCTTCTCTAGAGGATGGCGAGGGCAGGTGAACACAATGATTTTCTGGATGTTTGCTGTCCTTTCTTTGATCCTGTAACTGTTCAGCATCCTTTAGGTAACAATGACAGGCACTGCCCCACACATCCTGGTTCCTCAGTCCAGTCCATTTCTAGGAATAAGATATTCCTTCATGGGACACTTCACTGTGGCTCCAATAATTAGTTTTAGACCAGCACTGCTCTGTTCAGCCAGTGTGCAGCTCCTCCTTTGATGAGCACAGAGCTGGTTTAGCCCTGTAGTACAAGGCATCATGCTCCTCCCTGCCTGGAAGAGGCTCTCCTAAGGAAGGCCCTGCCTTTTACCTTGTGTTAAGCCTTGTGTGGATCTCTACAGAAAGGAGTCTCTGCTTCCATCCAGCATGTCTGAACATTTAACTGATGCTAAGGTGACAGAGTGGAAGCCACAACTGCTCCACAGACTATTCCATTTTCCTAGAAAGAAGCTTTCTTCCCTATAAAGCCATCCTGGTATCCTTTAGAGCTTCTCCTGGGAGCATCACCCTGAAGTTTCCTCATCAGCAAACTCCTGTTACCCTGGCAATGCACCAGTGTTAATCCCACGGCAGCCATAGAAGGCACCAGGAAAAGGGTGGAAAGTGTTGTTAAATTCTGTTGTCACTCAGCTGAGATGACTCAGTTTACTCACAAAGCTTATGGCAAATACAGAGATTACAGGACATGGTTTCTGCTTTGAACTCCTCAAGTTCTGAAGCATAATATGATGTCTGTGCCAGAAAAAGGCACTCTGGCTGCAGGGGACTGGCAGATGCCACAGCACAAACTGCTCTGATAACACAGCAAGGGAAGGTGATTACTTCAAGGGAAATAATCTTGGGGAATATACTTGGGGGAAAACTTGCTGCAAGTACTTGGCATCCTGACCAAGTGAGGCAGAGGTGAGAGCACCTGACATTAGTATAAAATCATTCAGGCCAAGCCAATGGACTAGTCAGCTCTTTCCTGCAAGCTGACTGAAGACAGGAGCAGATTTCAGAGGGACTGGCATTTTTGGTAACTACAACCCCTAAAACTTTAACCCCAGTCAGGCTTCCTCACTGCCATAAGGAGTTATACTGAATTTAATCCATGCACTCACACACTGGTCTTTGATTTGTTCCTGGTTTCCTGAAGACAAGAAGTTTGTTTAAGAACTTAAAATCCCCCCAGTCCATCCTCTGACAGCACTTCATAATTCTCAGTGGTTTGGGTTAATAGTTACCTATATTATCTTTCTCTTTGCAAGAAATTGAGTAGCAGCAGATTTCTCTGTCCTGAATAGCAGCAAGATTCCTAGGAAAGAGAGAACAGGTTAGCACACATTTCACTGACACAGGGGCTCTTACTGACAGCCTGAGCTGCTCCTCTTCCCCTTCCCCACACTTGCTCTGTACAATATTCAGTTATCTGATGTTGCTGGGTTTTCCACTCATAAATGCGAGCTTCCTGATCTAATAACAACCCTATGTACATGAATTTATTGAGGAAATGTTTCTTAGCAAGGGTTAGACTTACATCTTTTCAATTAGCTGTTTCTCATCCAAAGCATTAGGAAGGTCTCTCTTATTTCCAAGTACTAGAACCTGAAATCCAGAGAAGGAAATGGTTGTGGCTTTGCTTAAAAAAAACCCAAACGAACAGACAAAAACCGCAACCAAAACCAGAAAACCAACAAACTTCCAGGGAGTCTCATGAGCAGTGTGGATCTATTAAATCTAATGGAAGGAGATATTCACAGGTAAACCAGATCTATAAAGAAGACTGACCTAGTCACAGGGAAAGAGGGGGTACAAATAAACTGTTCTGTGCAAAGAGCAAGCAAGAGAATATGTCAGCTGATAAATCTCAGAACATTTGCAGCATACTCATTGAGATTGCCCAAACTTACTCTACACCTCTGTACTACACTGTGGTTAACCTTTGGTCAATAGCACAAACTCAAACTGTGGAATCCTCTAAACTTCTGCCTCAATTGTATTTATTATGTTTAGGGAGCACTGAGTGAAATAAGAACAATGAAGGTCAATAATTGGTTTGAGGCACTGGGGGCAGGCACTGTCCATGCCTATACTGACCAGTAAGGTTGGGCCTTATAATTCAGAGTTCAAGGCAGACTTCAGAGTTGCTCAAGTGATGCACATTCCTCAGAGACATTTAATGGTGTTTAAGGTGATGTTACTTACAGGGATTCCTTGTAACTGGGGCTTATCTAGAAGATTGTGCAGCTCATTCCGAGAAGCTTCTATTTTGTCACGATCTGCAGCATCTACCATGTAGCTTTAAAGAGAATTTCAGGTTAGGTCAGCGACACTGAGCTCCTGCAGAAACATCACTCTTTTTTTTTTTCCTTTACACTGCCAGGTTTGGGCACATTCAACAAGGCTTTCAACAAAGCTAGGACTTCTGAGCAAAGAATTTAGTTCTTTTAAAAAATTCTCAAGGACCAGAGCAGAAGGAAGATGCTTTGAGTTAGCACTGCCACCCAGTTCAGACAGGGAGGCGTTAGTACTCCAGATCAGACACTGATAACATAACCCATCCTGAGCCCTGAACTGAAGGGTGAACCAGGTCAGTGTGGTTGCAGTGCAGGTTCAGAACCACAAGGAGAACTAGAGAGTGAGGCATGCAGTGTTAGGGAGGCTCCCAGAGAGGAGAAGCCCGTGTGAAGGAAGCAGAGCTGAAGGAAGGACACTTACACAATAGCATTAACTCCTCTGCAATATCGCTCCCACATGCTCCGGAATCGGGGCTGCCCTCCTATATCCCAAATCTTAAGGCAAGGGGAGAAAGACAATTTAGCCATGCACTGTGTTCAAACATGTCAGGCAAAGATAAGACAAGAAATCACTACAGTCTTTCCTTTGTCCTTAAGCAGCTGCTTGACCCCTCCCACGCTAAATCAGGAATAATGCCTTGCACAGCTGCTCAGAGCTTAGGGCCAACAGCAGGAGGTGCAAACCGGAGCACCTTGCACCAGATGTAACATCAGTGTATGACGGTTATATACCGAGCTACACAAGAAAACACAATGTATTCACTTCAAAATCCTTCCCCTAAGCAAACTGATGGGCAGGAAAGCAGCATCTCTGGGCCTCAAACACTCAGATCTAAGCCAGACAGTATCATCACAACAGTGCTTTAACTAGTCCATGAACCTGGGAATCACACACAGATTCTCATTTCAGAAACTCCATAAATAAACATAAATGTCTTCTTAAGCTACTGACAGATTTAGCTGAGCCTCTTCAGTGTTCTATATTTGCCCCAAGGCTGGAAGCAAAACAGCAAACATGTAAATTTCAAACTAGAACCTAAAGAAAACAGTCAACAATGGCAACATACCTTTATTGTAACATTACCCTTTGTAACTTTCCTCATGTTGAAGCCCACAGTAGGAATCATATCTTCACTGAATTGACCTGACTGGAAAAAAGAAAAACAGAGAAAGTTAAATTTAGTGCTTATCTGACACAAGTGGTTTACATAGTAAAATATCACAAGCTTTTTCTAACCATTCACCTCCCAACTGAAGGTTTTACGGCCAAGAAGTTGTGGATGTTAAATCCATGTGTACTGGAGCTTGTGTGAAGTCAGACAACTCATTTCTTTCAAGCACTGAAATCGTTTTTCAAGCCTTGAGGCATCCAGGGGAGCAAAGTCACCTGGGGAAGAGCTTGGCACAGCTCAGCAGATGGACAGCCAGGGCAAGGGGAGGAAGGAGCCATTCACCTGCTGGAGCCAAGGCCTGCCCGTGGGGATCTCCCAGTTACCTGCGAGCTAGAAATATCCAGAAGGGCTCCCTGTGATGCAAGCTGCTCTGTGGCCAGCCTTTGCAGCAATAAATCACTCCTGTGGAGGAAGCCTCCAGCCCACAGGTATGGGGTGACTCCCTGAGGAGTGTGAGAGGCTGCAAAGTGGAAGGACCTGCCAGGTCAGCTTCCTGCCAGGCCAGTGTCCGGCGTGTGCAGCAGTGGCAAACGCAGCTCCAGAGGGTCTGAGCTTGTTTCCAGCATCACTCCCAGCTGGGACAGAGCTGCTGCAAACAGCACTGCACTGAAGAGCTTCTCCAGCAGCAGATGTTTTACTGTCTGTAACACTTCCATCTGCAGCAGCTCGAGAGCCAAGTTCCCAACTAGCTCCTGCAGCCATAACAAGCGTTTTCAACACTACTACAGATTTCTCCCTTGGCTGTTTGGCAGAAGGTGAATCAGCCACAGTGGCCATTACGAAGCTCACTACATCCATTATGTGTAATAGAACCAGACAGTCAAGCACATTTGGAAAAATTAGGGTTGATCCCAAAGCATTCAGTTGTTTAATTAGGGTTTGGTATCACAGCAGCAAAGTCTGCATCTCTCCCCTGACACTGGCCAGAGAAGTTTCCTGGGGTTCAAAGCCTTTTGGGATCTCTGAAGCAGGCACACCACCCCAGAGTTAGGGCCTGAGTGCCCACAGGCTGCGAGGAGCTACTGAGCCAGACCAGGTGGCCATGAAGGACAGCAGCTCCTGGCTTGTATCAGGAACAGCGTGGGCAGCAGGACCAGGGCTGCACGAGGAGCTTGGGTCAGACCTGCAGCACTGCTACAGAAGCCACTCTACCCCTTCTAACATGGCAGGGTGGGTGCCCAATGGGAATGCCAGCCCAGGAGCTGCCCATTCCTGCCCCAAATGCCAGGGTCCAAGCTGCCCATTGCAGCCAGAGTGACCAGCACAGCCCAGAGCCCGTGGTCAGCTGTGCAGCCACGCCTGGGGCAGCTCAGCTCAGCTCCTCAAACCAATCTTGCCTCTGAAGGGTCACTTGCCAGTTGCTCAAGCACCACAGCATTCCTGCCTCCACATTCCTGCCTCCAGTCACACCCCACACCCACAGCTCCTATCCCAGCGTCTCCCAAGCACTCCCCGAGCCTCCATCTCTGCTGCTGAGCCTCACCCCAGATGCTGCCAACTATTCCCACTCAGATCCTTCCAGATCCTTCTCTCGAGAGCTGTTCTTATCAATAGGAACACACATTCCAGGAACCTGCTGGACTCATCACCTCCCTGCTGCGTTTATTTCCAGCAGACATGTGGGAAGCTGAGGTGCCCTATGAGAACAAGGCCTAGCCACAGTGAGACTTCTCCCAGCAACTTGAGGAGGATTTTGGTGCCTCTTCATCCTGGGCTGGGTGGTCTAGAAGAGACTCCCACTGGGATATCTGCCTTGTTGGCCTGATTCCTACCCATAAACCACCTTATCGTGATCCTCATCAAGCTCTAGGCTGCCCAAACACTCCCTGCCCATCCCTGTGAGGAGTTTACAGCCCTCCCTTGCAGCACTCCCTGTGCCAGTCATCCCACTAATTGCAGCACCCATTTCATGTTCTCCCACTGCTCTTTCAGGACACAGATTCCTGCAGATTGGAGCAGCACTTCATTTGCCACATCTTTAATGTAATGTTGAAATTACTGTGACCCACCACAGGGAAACTTTTACAGAATCTTCAGGAAAGCTGCTGCATCTGATTCCTTCCCAAGTGTTCACTACCCACGCTGCACATCCCCTAACTTGTTTTGACTTGCTTAAAACCTCAAACCCTTAAACCTGCAGTCACCCAGTTGAGTTTCAGCTGTTCTCTGCTTTGCAGAGGGATGATCCAGAGCTGACATGAACACACGGGTCAGCTCAGGTGCTCATTTGAAAGACCTTCCCCTGACGTGAGTGTGGGTGTTCCTCTGCTCACTGGACCCAGAGGAAGCTATTGGAAGTCCCTCTCTCTTTTAAGACAGGTCAAAAATTGGTTAAAACGATTGTAAAGGATTTTAGCAGCAGACAGTGATCTCCTTTGATGGATTCTGCTACCACATTCAACTGCCTTGGCCCAGAAACTGTTCTCTACACTCAGAATTTAGAGGGCTTTTGTTTACTACCTCCTCAGAGGAAAGAAGCCAGGAATTCAGCTTCAACTTGGTGTATTCATATGCAAAAGCTACTCGAAGAGCAGCACAAAAGGAACATACTTTTACTAGCAGTCACTTGCTTTGAATCAGCCTTCCCTCCCAGAGCAGAGTACTCGGTGCTATCACTGTGTGCTCACAATAAGATGCTTTCTCCTGAAACACAGCTTTAAAACAAGTTTGATATGCACAGCAATACTGTCAATTCCCGATGGGAAAGCCTTTGGCTGCTGTCACACACAGCAGCACTGCTCAAACACTCATCAAGGACAGCAGCCTTGTTTTCAGCACTGGAGCCCACCCCAGCAGGGCTCCGGGAAGGGCAGGAGCTGTCCCAGCAGGGATTCTGCTGCAAGCCTCAGCCCCGAGGTCACACAGACCACACAGCACCAGCACAAACCGAAGGTCACCAAACAAAGTTAACTCCAAGCCTGTGGGAGATAAGGGATGGGGAGACTAAACAGAGCCGATTTCAGAGGCCACCAAGAACCCCCAGGACCAATCCTTCAGCCTCCTGGTTTGAGAGATGCTCCCTTCAAAGCTCCTGGGGAACCCAAACATGAGATTTTAGTGCAGCATGAACCCACTTACCCGGATGAATACTTGTTATTCAGAGCAGCAAAACTGGATCCAGACTGAACTAAGGGACTTCATTCCATGGGTCAGTTTGGGTTCAGCTCACCCAGTATCAGTGGCAGCACTAAATCCCAGACTGCAGCATTTCTGAATGAGGCAGCCACAGGTACAGTTCATTTCCCAGAGGAAAACTTTGGACAAGTGACAACTTGTCATCCCCTGACATTCCAGAAGTGTATAAAGGACGCAAGTTTAGTCTCTTTTATAATTTAATTAATATTACAACAACCTTATTAAACCTACCATTTCCAGTTGTCTTGAGTCAAACCATAAACCAAACAAAACACATTTTGGTTTCTTCATCTGCCTCTCCAAAACCATAAGCTACAGCCAGAAACTCAAATTCCAGGGAGCTATGGAGCAGTAGAGTGGTTTCAACTGGGAGGAACCTCAAAGCCCATCCAGTTCCCCCCCTGCCATGGGCAGGGGCACCTTCCACTACCCCAGACTGCTCCAAGCCCTGTCCAGCCTGGCCTTGGACAGCTCTAGGGGCTGTCAGCCCCCTAAGCAGCTTAATTCTGATTGCACAGCCTGCACAAGGACATTGTTTGTATCATCAGAGAAGGTCAGGGCAGCCTTTAGTTTGCATCTCATAAAGCTGACATGATTCACTACTGTTACAGGACCCATTTCTTCATAGGGACTTTGCTATCACACAGGAAAGATTGCTTGATCTTTAATCATAATACTTTTCATCCAGCTAGATGAGATCACAAACAAGCTCAACCAACTAGGAGACAACACCATTGGAGTATGGAATCCAGCCAGGACACTCCCCATCCACCTGAAACATTATATTACACTAAACCCTGCTGCTCATCCCTAAAAATTTCTTTCTTTTTGCACTAAGAAAAAATGCTGCATGTCTCCAAAATGTCTTCTTAAAAAAATTATTTAAAAAGCAGTGCAATTTTAGCATTATATCAAGCTACCCCTACACTAAGCCTCCTCTGCAACACTCATAGCCTCAACCAAGCAGTGCCTCATAAATGGACAAATCAACTTTCTACAGTTCAGCTTCCTTCTTTAGGAAATACTTCAGTGTTCCAGGCACTTGTGATCACAATCAGAAGCCTGAACTCCAGATTAGAAACGTCAATCCCTGAAAGGCTTCCCAACAGCACTTCCAGGAATGATTCCTGCAGAAACCAAAAGAGTGGTATATGACAAGAAAAGACATTTTTATTTCCCCAGCCCTGAGTTTAACTGAATATTTAAAAGGACATGGACTGTTTAACAAATATCTACCATAAAGAAGGCATATGTCTGTCTAGAAGGCAGTCATGTAAGAGCTCAGGATATTTCATGTTTCTGATAGTCAAGAAAAATGTCCTTATCCAGATGTTACCATTAAAGCTCTGCCATTGTTTACCAAGTGCTCTAAAGGAACTCAGTACCAAGATGGAAAAAGGAGATTCTGATTTCAGTCACCTGTTTTAGCCCATCTAGGGTACAGCCAGCAGGACCTCAAAGAAAGGGTCTGAGTCACCTCCTAGGAGCTTTATTAGCTAATGAAGTGATGCAATGCATTTCAAGAGACTTCTGCCATTAAGAAACACTTCAAATTTTATCAGCCTTCTCCCTTAGCCACGGTGTGTATGAAGTGACAACACACGGGATCTATGGCCTGCCTGGGTGGTTCAAAAGGCATTAAAACAGCAGTGGAGCTCTTTAGAGCAATATTTTCCTGCACTTCTCTGGTGCAACTTCTTCACACCTAAGTTACTTCTAACAGCCATGAGAACAGAAGGAAGTTGCAGCTCCCAGCTGGCCAAACGAATCTTTCCTTAAGAGGCACTTCAGGAATTGCCTCTCTCTAGAAACCACAGTCTCATTCCAACACTTGCCAGATATTCCAAAGTTAAAAATCCAACCACACTAATTCAGGCTCTGACACAAATCCTAAAGAGGGACCTTATTTACCCTGTCACCACAAACAGGTTGAATTTAGCTCTTGAACCTGATAACCGTATCAGAAAAGTCCACCTTCTTCCCACTCCTCCAGATCTCTGCTCACTGACTATCAGGCTAATAAGCTTCAGTGCCAAACACCTGGATCAAGGATCAACCTGCCAGGCATCAGGAAATACTTCTACAGAAACCCCAGGCCATGCCACTATTCCATGCAATAGGCTGCAGGGGTGCCCCATTGTTCCCCAGCTGCAGGGGTGCCCCATTGTCCCCCAGCTGCAGGGGTGCCTCACTGCTCCCCATCTGCAGGGGTGCCCTGTTGTTCCCCATCTGCAGGGATGCCCCGTTGTTCCCCAGCAGCACACCTGCAGGGCCATGGGCAGGCTCAGCTCACTTGAGTCGTGTTTCAGTGGCCTCACACGGCCCCAGCAGCCCCCTGTGCTCCCCACAGCAGCATTCCCAGCTCCAGCTGCTGGGCTGAGGGAATGGCCACGAGCTGCAAACACCACCAGGTCCTGCAGAGGCTGTAAATAATGGGCATTTCCAGGGCTCGGCTCAGGAGCCGACAATCCCAGATGCGATCCCGGGATGACATGCAGTTTCTCTGAATAAGAGCCACAGGCCATCCACATTAGGGAAATTAGGACCAGGAAGAAATGATAGCCTCCCTTGTGAGCAAGTTTACTCACACACATGGAAAACTTATGCTTAATATCTAATTAGAGACAGTGACTAATGCAGAGCCTTAGAAAAGCAGAAGCTGCATTAGCTGAATACAGCTCTAACGAGATTTCACTGCTAACGTTGGGTTTTAAACCTCCTAATCAAACTGAACACAGGAGGGTTGGGGTTAGAAGGGACATTCAAGCCCATCCAGTGCCACCCCTGCCATGGCAGGGACACCTTCCACTATCCCAGGCTGCTCCAAGCCCTGTCCAAGCTGCCCTTGGGATCCAGGGGCAGCCCCAGATGCTCTGGGAACCTGTGCCAGGCCTGCCCACCCCCACAGGCAGGATTTATCCCTAATATCTAATCTAACCTCTCCATCTCGCAGTTCAAATCCATTCCCTCTTGTCCTCTCTCCAGGCCCTTGTTTAGCCTAATTACAAATCAAGTGTTTGTTTACACTGGAGGAATAAACGTGATCAAAACCCACCACCAAACTAGAAAAGGATTATTCTAGAACTGGACTGTCTGCCTCTTATGGCCTGTCCACTTCAGCAGCAGCCAGGCCCTGTACCAGCTTCCCTGTGTAACTGGGTGAGTTTTCCCTCTAGTTCCATATGCCTGATTGGATGGGCAGAGATTACATTAGACATTTATATTGGATTAAACTCACTGTTGGCAGACTGGCAGCAGCCCTTTGTTAGGCAGCACACAACCTCCTGAGCCACACCAAGCTCCTGGTGAGCACTCCAGCCTTTAGAGCTGTCCTACAGGACATCTTGCTGTGTCATTCCTTTCATTTCAGTTTTGAGGAATCCCAACAGCCTTGTCCACCCAAACCATTAACTGGCCTGCAGAGAGCAGTTGTTCTTTTCCTGCACTCATCCCCAGCTGCAGACTCTGAACTGAAGTCAGTCAAGGAAGCAAATAAGGAAACAGCTCTGCATGCCATGGACTGCACTGTTCTGAAAAGTGATTTTGCACTGGAAACTGAAGCTTATGCCATTATTTTGATTAAACCAACAACTCAGACCCGGGCAAACCTTTTCTCTCTGCTTTTCTGTGCAAAGGCTCACCAGATTTCCTAATTAAAAACTTCAGAAATGTGACCTGATGCTTCCAAACTAAACCAGCTAAGGAGGCTGTGTCAGCACGCTCAGCAGCTTCCTCCCTGCCCGGGGTTTTGCAAGGCTCCCTGAATGGCACTCAGATAAATGCCTGGGTGTGATCCTAACATGTGGCTGAAACCGTGCAAGATTCAACCCCCGCAGAGGAGGCTGGAAACAGACTCCAGCTTTACTTGGGGAAACTTCTCCCACTGGAGACAACTCAGATGGACTCAACTGATGTGCAGCTACTACAGCTCTGACTGCTGCACATAGCTGCAGTGAGTTTCACAGGTTACTCCCCAGACTCGTGCTGCCGCTACTATTCAGAAACAAAGCATTTTTTGGTCAAGTGCCATCACCAGGAGGACTCCAGATGATTAATAGCCTGCCCAGAGCCCCCAGCTGCAGAAACACTCCAAGCAGTACCAGCTCAGCAGCCACAGATTGAGGCTGTACAACACTCTCAGAGCTCCATTTCTACAAATCCAAGCCAAGATGTATTGGCAAAGTGTGAAAGAAAAGGTTCCTGGCATTCCTGGGTCACTCAAGCAACTTTTAGCTGACAACAAGCCAGAGAAGTTACCTTTCATGAAGTAACCCATTTTCCATGATTATCAGGAGCCCACTGAGTGCTCACACCTGAACTACACGAGGGCTTGGTTATGGTTTGCCAGGATGTTTGTCAGTGTGCAAGGGTGATGCATAACTGCAAGAGAACAAAAGTCGTTTTCCCAGACACTAACTCATTCAACTGGCACTTAAATAAATACAAACTTACAAGCATTCCATGGTGCTAAGGACACAGCCTCAAAAACCAAGAGACAAGCTGAAGGTGTGCTCACTCTAAAGCTGGAGACATCAGCTTTCTCATTCTAGGTGCACTGCACTCAGGTCACCCACACTCCCTGAAAAACCAAAAGACATCCTGGCTGCCCATTTCAGGAGCTCCCAAAGTCCAGCTTGTCTCCTGGAATGTTTTCCATCCCATACATCAGCAGAGCAGGACACTGATGAAGCTGAACACGCCATTTGGGCACAGCCACTCTTTATCTCGTTCAACAATGGAAAAGCTTCGTGTAGGAGTATTCCCACACCCTTCCTTTACCTGCTCCAGGCACATCACCAGATCAGCAGGCCCTAGTGCTGACGGGCTGCTGATGGGCTTGTGAGCTGTACTTCTCAGGTAAGTTACACCTTAAGAGAAAGATTATTTGATATGGGTTCCAGAAATCGATAAGCAAATATTTGAGAGGAGAACCGTGAGTAGATGCTAACACTGAAGTGATTTAGGACTACCGAAAAGCAGTCAAGGGAGGCGGCAGCTGAAGACACACAATGTTATCTCCCCATCTGCTAACAGAGCCCCGCCACATCGACACCCTGGCTGAAAGGCGCCTTCCGAACCCGCTGTGGGGCCGACCCTGCTGGGGGATCGGTGGCTCCACGGGTTCCCAAAGGTTTACGGAGGCACGGCAGCCCCCGAGGCTCGGCCATTCCTCCCAGCGAGGGCTCACACACTGCTCCCCGCGGCCCAGCCCGGTCCGGTCCAGCTCCATCCCCGCGGCCCGGCTCGGCCTGGCCCGGCCCGGCTCCATCCCCGCGGCCCAGCTCGGCCTGGCCCGGCCCGGCTCCATCCCCGCGGCCCGGCCCGGCTCCATCCCCGCGGCCCGGGCCGGCTCCATCCCCGCGGCCCGGCCCCGCTCCATCCCCGCGGCTCGGCCCGGCTCCATGCCAGCGGCCCCGGGCCCGGCTCGGCCCCCGCCCGCCCCGCTCACCGCGATGACGTTGACGAAGGTGGTCTTGCCCGAGTACTGCAGCCCCACTAGGGTCAGCTCCATCTCCTCCTTCCAGAAGAGCGAGCGGAACCAGTCGAGCAGCCGGGACAGCAGCGCCAGCATCGTGGCGGCGGGCGGGCGGGCCGGGGGCGCTGCGGGCCGGGCCGGGGGCGCTGCGGGTCGGGCCGGGCGATGGCTCCGGCGGGCCGGGACGCTGCGGGCCGGGCTGTGCCGGGCTGTGC
>JAWWMS010000031.1:1203350-1216402 GCA_035048045.1 Chlorospingus semifuscus
GCCGCGCTGGGCCGTGCCGGGCGCTGCTCTCGGCCGCTCCGGGACAGCCGCGCTCGTCCGGGCCCGGCTCCCCCCGCCGCCCTCACGTGACGCCGCGGTCACCCGGCCCCGCTGGCCCCGCCCCGGCCCGCAGCGCCCCCTGGCGGCCGGAGGACCCGCGGCGGGAGAGGGCGGGGCGGGACGGGGCCGCCATGTTGGGTGTGGTGAGGAGAGGTGTGTCACACCTGAGCCGCCATGTTGGGTGTGGTGAGGAGAGGTGTGTCACACCTGAGCCGCCATGCTGGGTGTGGTGAGCAGGGTGTCACACCTGAGCCACCATGCTGGGTGTGGTGAGGAGAGGTGTGTCACACCTGAGCCGCCATGCTGGGTGTGGTGAGGAGAGGTGTGTCACACCTGAGCCGCCATGCTGGGTGTGGTGAGCAGGGTGCCACACCTGAGCCGCCATGCTGGGTGTGGTGAGGAGGGCTGTGTCCCCCCTACTCTCACCGTGTTGGGTGTGGTGAGGAAGGCTGTGTCACCCAAGCCCGCCATGGAGCAGGGCAAGGAGTGGTGACACCCCTGAGCCCACCGTGGAGCAGGCTGTGCCCTGCCCTCTCCACCACAGGCTCCATTGGGTTGGGGAAGACCCCCAAGGTCATCGAGTCCAACACCACCTTGTCACCCAGACCTTGTCACCACATCCAGTCATTCCTAGGACATCTCCAGGGATGGAGACTCCTCCACCACCCTGGGCAACCCCTTTCAGCACCTGACCACCCTTTCCATGAAGCAATTCCCCTTGATGTCCAACCTGAGCATCCCCTGGCACAGAATCCGTCCATGTCCTCTCGTCCTTGCCTACCACGGTGGGGATGGGGTGAAGGTGTCAACCCTCACCCCTCCTGTGCCATCCCTGCAACGCTGTGAGGGCCCCTCAGGGCCGCCCACAAATCCAATCCCAGCTCGCAGAGGAATTAGGATTAAAAAAAACTTCAACTGCAATATTCCCAGTTGGCCCAAGTACATTTTAACCAAGTGAAATACAAAACCTTTTGTGTGCTCACAGAACTTCCAAAACCAAAGGGACAGCCCACTTCACCTCATTATCCCCAGTTATCCTCACATAACCAGATGTTCTCCAGAAGTTCCTGCCTTTTGCATGGACTTTGGTAAACTGACTTTCTGCTTGAGCCAAATAAACTATGAGTACTATATAAACAGGTAACACTGACCAAACCACTCCATGAGGTGCATTTATCACAACTTATTGAGGCCACTTTGGTTTCCAGCAGGAAGCACTTCTGAGTGGAGTTGAAGGAGCAGCACACATTGCATGGACTTTTTGGGTGATTTAGCAGGGTTCTTGTCACTGTAACTGGGGTTATTTCAATTCCCAGTCAAAGTAAGCCCAAATTCACAAATGTTGTGGCTCCAGCTCTCTGGGGAGTTACACAGTGGTTTGTGCACGTGAGGCCAGGCTGGAACAAATGGAGAGGTAGCAGAAAAAAAATCACAAGGAACCTACAGGATGGCACTAATTGGTCTCTGCTCTCAGGGCCTTGCACAGGAGGAGCAGCAAGTGCTGCACGCAGAGAATAAACCCCATTTCCATCCCTCCTCGGGCTCACGGGGCTGGGGAAGGCACTGCCTTCAAATGCCACAGCTCTGGCACACTGAAATGAGGAATTCCCTGCTCCCAGCGGCAGGGAAGGCATTTGTGCCTGTGCTTTTCCACCCCAAAACACGGCTTTCCTTTGTATCCATAAAAAAAGCCAACTAATATACTCCTTCCAATTAAGCTGAGATATGAACTGCACTTTGAAAGTTCGTAATCCATTCTCTGGTTCATTAACTCAGAAAATTTCATCCCCATGGTTAGCCCTATCAGAGAGGATGGAATGCCTGGCACCAATTAGTTCTAATAACGAGCTGAGTTGTGCACAGATTTCGGAGCCTGTCATTAGTATGAGAAAATAGGACAGCTCCTCTCAGAGCAGAATATCTTACTGGCCCTTCCTTTAATTTGTGTCTGGCTGACGCCTCCTCCCGCAGACAAAGGAGCTAATTGATTTGATGAGTTACAGAGCCTGCTGCGTGGCACCTCCCCTGCTGCCCAGCAAGGAGCTGCAGCCAAAACACAGTGACAATATTGCTCTGAGCTCCTGCTCTCCTGCTTCTTCACAGTCCGTGCTCTAAGGAGCCAAACACACGTGCCCTGGTAGTGCCCTCTGCTCGTTTGGGTGCTGATTTTCTTCCAGGATTCAGCTGGGTTATAAAATGTTATAATAGAAAATGATGTAAATTTTAATTTTATAATATATACATTTATATTGTACATATTCAATACATATAATATTTACTATATATTTATAAGACATATTAATATGCAATAATTATAATAATATATAATTATGTACTATATATAATATATATTATGTTATATATTATCTATAATATTATAATAAAATATAAAATTGTATATAATTATATATTTATAAATATATAATATGTGTATATAAATTATATATTATTTCACAGTAAAAATTATATCATATATAAATATAGGTTATTGATAAAAATTATGAATTAATAATGATATTATTGCTATAATAATTTGTAAATAAATAAAATTAAAATTTATATAAATTTATATTATATAAATTATTATAAAACAGATAATATTTTAATTTAATAATATCAATTATGTAAAATGTAATAATATTATAAAATGTCTTCAAGACTGTGGGTGCCTCCCAGGTTGGGATCCTCCCTTGAGGAGGGAGGGAGAAGCTTTTGGATCTGGGCAATCTGAGGGCTGTGAGGACAAACAGGAGCCTCACTCTGCAGTGCCAGCAGGCAGCTGGGGGCTCTTTCCAGCTCTGCTCTTTCAAGGTTCACTGAAAATAATATCAAAAGAAACAGAGGCAGATGATAGCAGATACAAGATATGTGTCTTCTTATGTTACACTCTTAAAGGAAAGGGTAAGATTAGTGGTCACCTCTAAAGAGATGGGCATTAAATAGCTGGTTCCTAAACCTGCCACAGCCTGCAACTGTCCTCCTGTCATTTTATACAGCATTTTAGTACTGCCACAGCATAAACAGTCATTAAATAACCCGAGGAGGCAAAGGAAGGACTTCTCTGTGTCTTCCTCACTGAAAAAATAAATGTGTCCGTTGTGCTGTTACTGCTTGAGCTGAACCAGAAGTATTCCTTTGCCATGAAGAGCGAGACACACGGTGAAAATTAAACCATAACTTATTTCCTCAGGGATGTTTGCACGCTGCCAGCATGCCACAAAATCCTGCCTGTTTCTGCAGCCCAGGAAAGCACCAGGAGGGGAGGAGAGGGCAGGGAGGAGGCAGGGAGGGCAGCGCAGCCCTGCTTCCCCAGCAGCCAGGGCAGCAGCGTGACTCCTGCGTGAGGCCTGACGTGAGCAGCAGGATCCCGTTTCCCAGAGCCACGGGATCACTGCCCTGCAGCAGGGTCGGGGTGTAAGTCAGGGGTGCATGCTCGGACACTGAGGTGTCTCCAGGAGTGCCTGCAGGTGAGAATCCTCATCCCAAGGTGACCTGGTGACGGCTTCACTCTCCGCACACCTCCCTCACCTTGCAGCAGTGCCCAAGGCTGGAAACGTGGCAGCTCGGTGGCTGGCAAGCTGTGCAAGTGTCTGTCACTGCCAGGGAAAATATAAATGATGGCACTCGCTCCAGCATTTCGGTTTCGTAGGTGCTGGCAAGCACTCCCCAGCAGGAGCTGCTGCATGCAAGTGATGACCTTTAGGAATGCTGGCATCTCCCAGTGCTGAAGGAGCAGGAGCATGAATCAGCAGAAGGGAGCAGGGAAAAAAAAGAGATAGTTAAAAAGGAGGCTGCTGTTAGCAGTAAGTTAAATAAAGTTCTCCTGGTCCTCCAGTCAGATTTATTAGCAGTGACCTTGGCACTTGCAGAGCCCCCTGCACAAAAGCCAGGCCCACGCTTGCAGATTTAGTGCACAGTCAAGGCCTTGGCCAGCCCAGTCACCACATTTCACCCTTTCTGTGATTTAGATTTTAAACCTACAAGGAAACAAACGCATTCTTCCAGCCTGAGCACAAACAGCCTCCAAGTGAGGCTCTGAAAGGCAGGCACAGAGCCCTGGGCTCCAGCTCTGCACACACACCTGTACGAGCAGATTCAGGGGAGCAGCACCTTGGGAATGCCACAGCAGGGACTCCTTGGTTAGACTGAGCCAAGAGCTGCCCACCAGGCACCATGCACATGTGCCAGGCCAGGGGAGGCATCTCTGCAGCCCCTGCTTTGGGGTAGAGCTCCCTCCCAGCTGCCAGGCAACATCCAAACAGTGCTGCAGCCCCTCTCCTGACAAACCCCAGTGCCCACAGTCCGGGCTGCCCTGTGCATTTCAGTCCCACCAGGTGTTGTGCAGCTCATGCCCATCAGCCGTGGCCCCTGGGCACACCTGGGCACCACCCAGGCTCTGGAGCAGCCCTGAACCCAGCAGCACAGCACTGAGCCCGCCTGTGCAATTCTGTTTATTCCAGCCAGGATCCTCGGCCTGCTGTGAGACCCTGCCACACCACCAGCACCAGCCTGAGCCACGGCTCTGGGTGCTGCCCCTGCCTCACTTATCCCTTCCCACCCTGGGAAGTGGGGTTGTGCCTGGCACAAAGCTGATGTGTCCCAGTTCTGCACAGTTTGTCCCCAGCAGGAGCCCTCTCACTGTGACGGGCACGGGATGAACCCCGGCAGAGCCCAGACTGGGTGCTGCGATGTCCCAGCGGGTCCCACTTGTGTTCATGGCACTTTAATTTCCCCTTTTCCTCTCAGGTTTTCTCCTCGGCCAGCGGCTGTGCTGCCTTTGCTTGGATTTTCCAGCAGAGGGGGATGCAGCCTCAGCAAAGCCGTCCTCCTTCCCTGAAGGGTTTAGCTGGGTCCTCACCTTCATCCTCACCCTCACCCTCTCCCTGCCCTGGCTGGGCTCCCTGCCCAGCACAGCCCCTGGCTGGCAGTGCCAGCACCCACACCCAGCCCTCCCTGGCACATGGGCACCACAGCAAATCTTCCTCTCCATTTTTGGGGATAAATCCAAGGTGAGGGACGTTACCAGCCGTTCCCAAGAGATGGACAGCAGGAGCAGCAAAGCCAATCCTGTGTGAGCCCCAGCCTGACATCTCAGGAGAGCTGTCCCCAGAGGTGTCACAGGTGTCACCACACTCTCACCTTGTGCTGAAGGAGCATCCAGCCTGTGTCAGATGCTGTGAAGGGCAAATCCCAGCTGGTGCCTTTGCTTTTCAGGGGGGAAGAAGGAACAATCTACAGGTACAAAGGGGCTCCCACCAGCCCAGCCAGCTGAGCTGCACTCATTTACTCCAGCCAAACACACAACCTGCTGCCTCAGCACCTGGTGACAGTCCTGAAGTGAGCAGGGGACCTTCATGTGTGTTAGTGATGAAATCAGGAGCAGAAGGCAGCACCCAGCCCACTCTGCAGTCTCTCCTGCACTGGATTTTGGGTGCTCTGCTCGTCTGTATTGCCCTTTGTCATTCCCTCTGGAAGTCACATTCCTGCTGGCATTTCATGGAGTGGGGCCATCACAGGGAGCTGGGCACCCCACACCATCATGTCAGAGCTGGGCTTCAAGGTTATTTCCTGTCAAATGCTCCTCTCCCAGCCATCCAGTTATTTTCTCCTTGGCTAAATCATCTGAAAATAGACTGCAGCCATCCTAGCTCTTCCTGCTTTGTATGCATGAGCAGGAAGGGGAATTTAGGATTTTGCTGTAATGCCATACACAAAAGCCTGCTGGAGAGCATCACTTTGATTAGCTCTTATTGTACACCCAAGAAAACAGAAAGGAATAAGAATAAGGGAGAGCCCAGCATGTGGCTGCTGTGCCTTGCTGCTTCAAGGCTGCTCAGAAAATCTGCCTGCTTGCTCAGGGCCCTCATCAGGAGCATATTTGTGCATATCCCAAAAATGGCTTGGGTTTTATCCTCTTGATAATAAGGGGGAGAAGGGCAGGAGCACTGTAATGATTTGCTCCCTAGCACATCCCAAAACTTGGGCTCTGGCAATGAAGCAGCCTGACCCTGAGGCCTCCCTTCCCTTGGTCACCTGCAGGCAGGTGAACCTGTCCAGCCCCCCCGCACCACACAGGGCACAGCAAAGCTCCCCAGCTGCCAACAGGGCATCCCAGCTCCTGGGAGTCTGACACGGAAAACTTGATTTAGATCTGGGAATTAAATTAGCAAAAGGGATGAAAAAGAAGAAAAATATCTCACATCCAAGCATGCATCTTTGGCAGAATTTATGATTGGAAAAAAGTATTGGGATGTGAATTTTGCAGACAGCTCTGATGAGTGATGGAATGGACCAAAGTCCTCGCTCTAAACTGCCTGAACTTTGAGGATTTGATGCAGATCCAGATTTTAAATTTCCATTGGGGCCTTTCCCATGAAAAGCAGAAGCAGAAGGATCTGGTTTGCTTACAGAGGCTGTACCAGATACTAACTTGCCCCTTCTCCCCCTGTGTCCTGGCCACCTCTTCTTTACTCTTTCTCACTTTAGGTGAGTCTTTGTCCCAAGGCATTGACAAACTGAGCAGTCCTGGTTCTCACAAGGGCACCACACTTCTGGAAAACAGAATTCAGTGCAAGCATCTGCATAGGGATTTTTTAAATAAATCTCATCCCAAATAAAGCTCATCCCAAGCTGTGGGCACTCCAATCATGTCTAAAAACACCAGAACACAGGAGAGACAGAATGCAATGGATGCTTCCCTGCTTCCCACCCAGCCAGGCGAGCACCAGTCATGAGACTCACACAGCTCAAATCCCACTGTTACGCTTTCCCAGCAGACAAATCCTGCTTTATTAAACCAAAGTGCAAGGGAATTAGCAAAACCGCCCCTTTCCTTCACACTACAGTGTATATAAGCAACCTAATCCATACGCCAAAGCTCCCACCGCTCTCAAAAGCTCTCAGCTGGGAATTCCCGTCAGCAGCTCGCAGTCTCCCTCCTGTCAGCTCGGGATTACCTTTCCCTAACAGGGCAGGGAAGGAGAAAAACACGTGGGCACCTGCCAGGCTCACCCCTGCGGCTCCCCTCGCGCGCTGACCCTGCCTGCAGGGACGGGCATGGGGCAGGGGCTGCGCACCGACTAATTAGTGCTCTGCTCATTAAAGAGGCTCCTTTGGCTGACCCCACCAAATACTTCCCATTGTTTCCCTCGGCCCCGTGGCTGCTGGGGCTGCTCAGCGGCGGGGGAGGAAGGGATTGATGGGTCAGGAGGGATCCCCATGCCCTGGCTGTCACCCTGCCCGCCAGCACCGGCCCAGACTCTGCCCAGGGAGAACGGAGGTGCGAGCCAGCCCCGTGAGATAAGAGCTCAACGCAGCAGCACAAACCAGGGGTAACTGGGGGCTGGGAGGATGGAGCCTTTTGTCACACGAGGCTTAATGGGCCTCTTCAGAGGGAGCAGGAACCGGCGAGCATCGCAGCCTGGAACAGCGATGTGCTACATCCCATTTCTCAGGAGGGAGGAAGGAAGGAAGGACACGTGAAAAGAAAATAGCAGTAAATGATCCCACTTCATAATTTTTCTTCCTGTAACCCCTCTGGCCTTACAAACAGGAACTTGGTTTTAAACTAAAAATAAAGCGCGGTGCCCGTGTGGCAGTTGCAGATGGGCGTTCCCGAGCGCCGCTGGGCTCAGCCCTGCTCTATAAGCAGCCTGGGCCGGGCACCCTAGGAAAGTGCCTGGCTTTGCATTTGCTATATTTACATATCACCAGTTATCAGGAGAACAGGATGTCCCAGGGGATCTGAAATAGGATACAGCACACTCCATCTCCCGGCGGTCCGGCCGCGGCCAGGCCCTGTGACTGATGCTGCTTGCCAGTCTGCCGGGGCTGCCCGGTGGTGTCACCCACCCGGCCCGGCTGGCACGCAGGCCAGGCTGCTGTGGCATCCCCAGCCTCCCTCCAGACACGTGTGGCTGCAGCAGAGAAGAGCTGAGGGGTGAAAAGCTCCCATCTCTCTTTCTGCCACGCTGTTTTTTATTGTGAGGGCAGAGGAGATTTATTCTGCCCTCCAAACATTCAGGTCTGTGTTCTCCTCCACACCTTGCTCCTTACACTGAAGCCCCAGCAGCCATTTCAGTGCAGGGTGATGGAGCACGAGCAGCCCTTTCCCAGGTGGAGCAGTGCCAGGGCAGAGCAGAACCCTGGCACAGCTTCCTGCAGGCCCAGGGGGGCTCACAGGGGTGCAGAGCACAGAGAGGGCAGGGGGCAGGCAGGGGTGGGTACCAGCCCCCTGGCCCTGCACACCCTGCAAGGCACGGGCTGTCCTGTGGGAAGCACACGGGGTGCCCTGCCTACCTCACCACCTTGGATTTAAATGCCTTTCTCACACGCTGGGCGTAGCTGCCAAGTATTGTGCCTTCAGTACATCACTCCACCTTGATGTCAAACCACTTCAGCTTGCGTTTGGGAGTGGTTTCCAAGCATTCAGCTCACCCATATCTTATCCACACTGGTTTCCTTTATGAGCTGCACCCACTACAGGTCCAGAGCTTTAAATGCAAACCCAAACAAATATGTGGTAGCGCTTCCCATTCCCACTGGACTGGCCTGGAGTGGGAGTGGAATGAGTCAGGAGTACCATAAAGGAAAGTGAAATAGATCCACCCTGAGCAGATGATAGGATCAGGGCAGATTAGTAGCCTTGGATCAGATTCAAGGGTCAGCATAAATCTTTAATCTTTGCAAAGTCCTCGAGCCTCCCTCCCCTCGCTGTCTCACATGCACACACACCAGGCATGACTAAACAGCTCTCTGCGGGGATGGCAGACGCTTCAGAAACTCCCGGCTGGTTTTGGTTTGCAAAATACAACAATAAAGCTGCTCTCTGTTCTGTGAACGTGAGAACTTCCCTGCGCAGGCACCTCGCCCCTGGATGCTGCGGGATGCTGCCAGGGACAGTCACAGCACAGCCACTGCTCCCACCACACCAGGGGCCCCTCTGGTTCTCTCTGACCCCACAGCCAGGCTGCACCAAGCAAGTGAGAGCCAAGGACAGTCCCCACCTTGTGCCTTATTAGGTCCCGACGTGGTCTGCCAGCACGTCATTACTCATTATTCCTCTGTATTTGCTTCCCACTGCACTGTGCTCAGTGCACATAATCTGGATAGCTCCCAGGTTTCACGTGGAGCTGCAAGTGCCTGGCTCAGGGGGTGGAAATGCCAGGCTGCCCTGGGAAGGGGCTGTGTGGGAGCAGAGGGGCTGCAGGAGAGGTGTGTGCCAGCTTTGCACCCAACTGATGCACTAAGGGGAAAAAAAGAAAAAAAAAAACCATAGCAAAAAGCCCTGGCCTAGTTTTTGTTTCACTGTGCTGGGCTCAGGCTCGAAGGATGTGGTTTGGTGGTCAGCACATAAGACAGCAAATGAAAAAAAAAAATTCCTTTGATTAAATCCAGATCGGGTCTGTGCAAGCTCTTCCTGTGGCCATCGGGAAATCACAGAGGGAAAACCCTGCCCAGGCTGCCTGGGGCTGGCACGGGGGATGTGGCACAGCCTGGGGTGGCCTGTCCTGCCCACTGGGACACTGTGTCCCACGGAGCAGGGTGTCCCACGCTGGCACCTGCAGGACTCAGTGCCCAGGGGGCCCTGAGACATCCCTGTCCCCATGCTGAAGGCTCCATCCCAGGCTGTCTGGATGGATTTATAACAATTCAAGTCACTCTCGCCACCGCTCTGCGCACCAAGGGCCAGGCGGGTTCTGTATAAGCGAATATTTATATATTCCCATAAACATTTTTAAATGGGAAATTGCCTAATGTGCCTTATTAAAGGGAAAGCACGAACAGCTGGCCGAGGGCGCCTGGCAGGGCTGCTGACGGTGGATGTGCTGCTGCTGCTGCACCTCGCAGCTCTAATTGTTTCAGGAATCCTTTGACTCATCCTCCGAGCAGCTCCAGGATCTGAGCAGAGATCTCTGCCTTGCCGGTCTCCTTCAAAACACCTTTGCCTCGCTGTGGGTTCAAACAGCTCGCGCTGCAGATGCCTCCTGACCTCAGGTGCCCAGGTGCTCGCTGGAGCCCGGAAACCCCTCTGTGGTTCCTGCCCCAGCCGGGCCCTGCTTGTCACACGTGTGGGACATCCTGGGCACTGCTGCCAGCCCTGGGGACAGGAACCTGCCACCAAGCCAGCCCCGGGGACAGGGACCTGCCACCAAACCAGCCCCGGGGACAGGGACCTGTCATCAAACCAGGGACAGGGACCTGCCACCAAGCCAGCCCTAGGGACAAGGACCCGCCACCAAGCCGGCCCCGGGAGCAGGGAGCTGCCACCAAGCCAGCCCCCACCCCAGCACGGTGCTGCCACGTCCCGGCCCAGCCCCACACCTGCCCTGCCAGCCGACAATTCTCTGCTTTCCCGGGGCTGCAGGGATGCGGTGAAGCCTGACAGGCTCAGGAAAGCTGTCCCCGGCTCCTGCACATCACTGAGGAGTTGGGGACACGGAGCACGCAGGTCCTTGGCTTCTCCCTGGGGACAGGGATGTCACCGAGCGCTGCAGCGCCAGCCTGCTCTGTTACTATGGGGACAAGCGCCGCGGGGCCGACAGGAATAAATGTATAAAAATCAGCAGCTTCGCCCCGCGGGTGGCGCTGGGATCACCGGGGTGCCCGAACCTACCGTCCCTCCCTGCCCCTTGCCTGCCCCCGTGCCCTCCCAGCCCTTGTGACACATCCCGCGGCTATCTCGGCCGGATCTGCCAGCTCAGGGCTCACACTCAGCTGTGGTTGTGCCGTGCCCGGAGCATCCCTGGGCAGCCCGAGCTGCGGGCACGGCACGGGGGCACCACACGGGCACCGGGCCCCTCAGCACTGGGCTGGCATGACCGGGCACAAGGGGGGCAAGGCAGCCTCGGGAGGGAGCGGAGCGAGTCAGGCATCACTCACTCACTCACTCACTCACTCACTCACTCACTCACTCACTCACTCACTCCCTCCTTATTCACCCGGCAGCGCCTGAATTCCCCGTGACCTTTGGACACTCATTTCAGCCACGGAAAAGGTGATGGGCAGCCAGAGGGCAGGGAAAACGGGCAAATGGCCCGGCGGGATGGCAGCGGGTGCTGCCCTGGAGCCTGCACCGGGCTGGAGGGATGGCACCACCGCAGAGCCCCCAGCACCGGCCGAGAGCAGCTCCGGGCACACCTGCGGCTGGGGGTCCCGTACGTGTCCCACCCGGGGAAGGGCACTGCTCCCATGGGAAAGGGCCCAAGGAGGGATTGAGAGCGGCTGTGCTCATTGAGGGAGCTCCAGCACGCCCGGCAGGGAGCAGGGACGGTGACAGCTCTCCCGAGGGCATCGTCTTAGAAAGCGGCCCTTGGGAGGCCCGGTGATTCAAGGGGAAAGCTCTGCAACACTCATTCTGGGAAGTTTCCATTTGAATTGCTGCAAAGAGCAGTTTTTCCATGATAAACAGATTGCTTCAGCTCCCCAGCAGCACTGGGGGGGTCAGTGCCACCCCCTCCCTGCACGGGGCCCTGAGTCATCCTCCACCCCAGGGCTCAGCGGGGCCGGTGTGGCGGGGCTGGGATGGGCTCTGAGAGGTGCCCCCGCACCTCCCCTGCCACGGGGGAATCCAGCCCCGGAGCAACTGGCACCTCTTTGAGGTCAAACGTTCGTCTGAAACGAAGAACCTGAGAAAGCCCCTCCCCAGCCACGTCCTGGCCAACGTGCAGAGCCAGGACCCCTCTGTGGGACTGCGCTTCTCATTCCTGAACGGGACTCCAGCACTGCTGGGTCAAACACTGGTACAGGCAGTGCTGATGGGAACCCTGCCTCCTTTATCCCCACACCACCAGGAGCTCTGGATCACAGGGGTGCCCAGCCCCTCGCCTTTCCCAGAGGAGCACCCCAGCCCTGGCAACCTTCAGGAGCAAACAGCACTCATCCCCTCCTTGGGCTGACACCAAAACCAGCCCGGGTGCTCCATGGCAAACATCTGAGCACAGAGATCAGTGAGAGAGAGGAATCCCACTCCCTGTGCCTCTCTAATCCTGGGGAATAATGCATCCCATGCAGTGCAGCCTGGATGCAGTCCAGCACTCACGAAGGCAGGGACAGACCTCCCACTGACTTCAATGGGAGCAGAGTGAGCTGGGGTTTAATCAGTGTGGTACCAGCAGCAACAGCTCGGCAGCCCTGGCATTTCTGAGTACATTAGAACATGTTGCCTATGCCCATAGGTCACATTTCATCTCAGATCACACCAATTTCACAATACGTGCACTAATGGCACGAGATAATCATCAGTGACTGCTCCCATTGGGGCCAGAGCATTACCCTGATCAATAGCTGCAGCCAAACCCAGCAGCAGGTCCCCAGGCCTGCCACAGCAGGAGGAGGGCACTGAGAAAAGCCCCCAACACAGCCATAACCTTACTAATGATTCGGTGTCAAGAATAGAAATAAGAGTTAAATCTTCCCTAAGCTGCTCAGCTGCACTCTGGTGGTGTCCACATCCTCAGCAGCAGCACAAGCAGAGCTCCGCGCACACCCCGTGATGTGGATAAGCAATATTTCAGCCCTGAGAGTTTGCATATTCATCAGTCCTTTCAAAGCAGGGGAGAGCTCGGCCTTTTCTCTCTCTCATGGCATGGAGGCGATCGGAGAGGAGGGAGAGCTGCTGCACTTCAGGGGCTGAAGGGAGGATAAAGCTGTGCTCCAGAGAGAAACTAATTATTCCTCTGGTGCAACAGCTCTGGCAGCCACAGACCGTGGCCATCATCCTTGGGCTGAGCTGGTGCTCAGAAATCAACAACGTGGGAGCTCCTCCTGGGTACTGGAATAAAGAGCAGAGGTCAGAGAGGAGGAAAGTGCAGCACTGGGGGCAAGGCCAGGGCTGAAATGGCAAACCAGCCCTGTCGCATCAGCACTGGCACCCATGGACATGGGCAGGGCTGAGGGTCCATCCAGAGCAAACACCCACCTGCTCAGCCAGGCCTGCCTCTGTGTGGGTGCAAGGAGTTGGGTGCCAGGGACACCCAGCCCAGGACAGAGCC
>JAWWMS010000031.1:1229101-1253933 GCA_035048045.1 Chlorospingus semifuscus
CTGTGTCCTGCAGAGTGCTGTCAGTGTGGGCCTCCATCCCCATGGGTCTGTGTCCTGCAGAGTGCTGTCAGTGTGGGCCTCCATCCCCATGGGTCTGTGTCCTGCAGAGTGCTGTCAGTGTGGGCCTCCATCCCCATGGGTCTGTGTCCTGCAGAGTGCTGTCAGTGTGGGCCTCCATCCCCATGGGTCTGTGTCCTGCAGAGTGCTGTCAGTGTGGGATGCAGCCAGCCAGGAGCTCCCAGGGGAGCTGCCCGTCTCCTTTCCCACCCGCAGTGTCCAAGGCAGGCGTGGGAGAGCTCACACCCCTCAGCCACGGCCGGTCCCAAGGGACACCGTGGGACCTCAGAGCGCAGGGTGTGAGAGCACTTTGACACCCACCAGGCTCTGCCTCAGCCTTCTGGGAGTTGCAAAAGCCCGGTTTGGTGTGAAGCCGGGCGGTTTCAGCTGTGTGTGACTCTCGATAGCACAGCTGGCCGCGCTCACTGCCGCGGAACCGTCAGGAACCGTCACGAGTCAGAAGTCGAGATTTAATACTGCAAATATGTGCATCCATCGCTGCTTAATTGCATTGGTTTAGGCTGCCATGGGGTCTGGCTGAATAAAGCACTCGGAAAACACAGCAGGAGCTGTTGTCTCTGTGCCCTCCCTCCGGCACGACCCTGGAGCGCTGCCGGGCACGTGAGAGCTGCAGGAATGGGGAATGACGCTGGCATCGCTCAGCGAAACTCGCCCGGGGACTATTCAAATGAAAGCCATTCCCCTCTTTGAGCAGAGATGTTTGCCAGCACCCAGTGCAGCAGTGGGAGGAACATGTAGGTGGAAACTATTTGGAAGTGGCAGAATTTGTGGACATTAATAAGAGACTTTAGCCCACTTTGATAGTGTGTTTAATAAAACACCGGCTTCCCGGTGACATGCTGCCCTGCCAAGCCCAGCAGCTCACGCTGTTTAACCAGTTCCCCCCCGGCCCTTGCACCATCTCGTGAGAAAGAACCCCGGGCGTGCACACCCGGCACACCCCGGGGCTGCACAGCCTCAGCTCTGCCTGCACACGGCCTAACCACGGAATGAGGGACTCATGGAATGGCTGCCTTGGAAGGGACCGTAAAGTTATCCAGCTCCACCCCTGCCCTGGGCAGGGACACGTCCCACCAGACCAGGCTGCTCCCATCCAGCCTGGCCTTGGGTGCTTCCAAGGATGGGAGTCCTCAACCCAAGAGCCATTTCAGAGGTGACATCCTGGCTGCTGCAGGTGGGGCAGGGGACAGCGAGGGGTGACAGCAGGGTCTGGAGGGGCAGGGAGGATGAGGGATGGCTTCTCCTCCCGCTGCTGGCGTTGTCTGGTGGATGCTCTGCACAATGGGATCTGATCACATCCCTCCTCCTGCCTCACATCAAACAGTGAGTCAGCGCTGGAGCCCCATCAGATGTCTCTGCCTCGGCTTTCAGATCTGGGAAGCAGAGAGGATGGTGCTCTGTGAGTATGCAAAGCAAGGAAAGCAGGGTGCCTTCAGATCTGCCACTTGGAAAATACCACGTTATTTATTTTCCAGTGGCACCCACGTACCCCGGCAGGAATCAACACCACTGAGGCTCCCAGGCTGGGGAGATGTTGCTCTTTCGGGGGATGCAGGTAACAACAGCTACGGGGCTGAAGTGCATCATGTCTGACTCAAATATTAACACAGAGAATATTCTCAACTTGCTAATTGAGTCAAAAAGTTACACACCCACCCCTAAAAATAATAATAAAATAAAGCTGGGACAGGCAGCAGAAGAGGCCAGGACTGTGTTCCTCCTGCAGTTCATGTGAGGACATGGGTGAGTTAAACCTTGACCTCTCAATCAAGGCTTTGGGACGAGGTCTGTGTGACCTCCCTGCCCATGGGGTGTGAGGGACCCGAGGGCCAGGCTGGGGGCAGTTGGTACAAGCTGCAAATGCCATCAGCACAGCAGGGGCTGCTCCTCAGGGCACGGGGCACAGGTGGGAGCGTGGCAGGCCAGAGTGGGAGCTGGGGCCTGCAGAGCTGCCTGGGAGATGGTGGAGTCACCACCTCTGAAAGTGTTCAAGAGCTGTCTGGGTGGGGGACATGGTTTAGGGGTGATGTGGGACTGGAGGATCTTGAAGATCACCTTGCTGATTCTGTGATTCCATGTGATTCTGGACAGGGGTACGCCAGGAACCCAATGGGCTTTGCCAAGGTGCCACCAGCTCCTGTGGCTGGAGCCAAGGGACAGCAAGCCCAGGTGCTGCACGTGGCCTTCCTTAGCTCAGTCTGGTCCTTGTGTGATCCCAGGGGACCTGCTTGGAGGGCTCGGGATGTCCCTCAGCTGGCTGAGGGCTGCAGTTCTCTGGACTGACTGGGGCTGCTTAAGGTGGGTGGGCGGCTGTGTTGGGAGAGGAAAAGGGATTCCTGGCACTCCGACTCATCAGCACTTAATGAATATTTGGCCCTTTGGAATAAATGGGATGCAAAGAAAATGAAGGCAGAAGGGGAAGTGCAGGTGCACGAGGCCAGACAAGCCATACACATGACATTGTTTCCTCGTCAGGCAGACTGAAAAAACCCTTGGCCAGGAATATCACAGAGCTCTGGGGCAGTCTGGAGCAGCCGTGGGAGAATGCAACCCGTCATTTTCTAAATAAGAAGCCAAACCTCTGAATCCAGATCCACCTCCTCCCAAACTCCCAGTCTGATCCCATGTGCCTGACGAGCCAGATGTGGCTTGGGCATTACTCCTGCTGCAAATTCAGCTGAAATAAGCACAAACAGGAATGAAATGGAATAGGAAATATTCATGGTGGATTTCTGCCTAATCAAGATCACACATAGTTCTGCAGGCTGTGTTCCTCCAGCATGGAGCTGGGACCCTCTTCCATCACTCCTGGACCCTCCGTGCCAAACACAGCCCTGACTCCAGCCCCCAGAACACTGCCTGGAGGGGAACATTTAGGTTTAGGTAAAACACAGCCCACCAGGACAGAGAGAAAGGCAAAGGACACCCAAGGCATCCCCACGAGGAGTAGTATTTGACAGGAATGTCTCTCATAGTGCCCTTCCCTCTGTATCAGCAGGGATCTGGCTGAGAAGTCCTGGAGCAAACCACAACTGAGGGTGTTGCTGTCTTCCCCAAATACTTTCTCTAATGAGGTTTTTAAATAGTTTTGCCCCGCCTACACTGGCAGCCGGAGCACTTTCATCTCCAGGTGAATGGGAACCGAGGTGGGACTCAGCTGTCTGCCGGGAGGATCATTTCCATACTGCAGCAGGCACAGCAGGGAAGAGCTCCAGCTGCTCTGGGAGCTGATCCCGGCGCAAATATTCACCTGGAGCATCGGCGATAGAGATGCAGGCAGCGCCGGGGCAGTGCGGGCTGGCAGCACGGGAGGGGCTGTGGGCTCCACCCGGGCCGATGAGAGCGGCCCTGAGGCCACAGGTACCCGCTGGAAAATGAGCTTTGTGAGCGGGACTCCATTGTTCCAACGTGCTCGGAGTAACCACGCAGCTCTGGCTCTGGGGTGGCAGGGATCGGGCTGTCCCGGAGGCCCGGCTGCGTGTGGAGCGTTCCCGCAGAGCAGGAGCCGCCTCGCCCCCTCTCCTCCCCTGCCAGTGCCGCTGCTGCCGGCCGAGCCGCGCTGACGTCGCCGGGGAGGCGAGCGCTCGCCCACCCGCAGCAGCCCAGGAGGAGCCCAGACTCCAGAATTCCTGAACCACCGAGGCTGGAAAAGGCCTCCGAGACCATCCAGTCCAAGCTGTGCCCGATGCCCACCCTGCCATCCAGCCCTTCCTTGGACAGCTCCAGGGATGGGCGCTCCAGACCTCCCTGGGCAGCCCCTGCCAAGGCCTGGCCACCCTTTCCGTGCAGAAATTCCTCCTGAATTGAGGCTGTTCCCTCTCCTCCTGTTCCTGTTCCCTGGGAGCTGAGCCCCCCTGGCTGTCCCCTCCTGTCAGGAGTTGTGCAGAGCCACAAGGTCCCCCCTGAGCCTCCTTTGCTCCAGGCTCATCTCATTCCTCTGCAGGGGTGTCTCCCACAGGCATCAGAAAATCATGGGATATCCCGAGCTGGGAGGGACCACAAGGACCACCAGTCCAGCTGCTGGCCCTGCACAGGACACCCCAACCACCACATCAGAGTGGCCACTGAGCTGGCCCCACACACAGGGCTGCAGGGCTGGGGGGCTCTGAGAGGTCAGACAGGGCTCTGAGCTCTTCTGCTAAGGCAAAAGGAATCGTTTCATCCCCAAATGTTCACATGGGCTGTACTGCAGTAGTCTGGGGAAACAGAAACGGCCACACAAGCTTATTCCAGCTGTCCCTTCTGATTTTATAAACTGCACGTCCCTATCATGGAAACAGAGCCCAGCCCTGGAGAGCTGTGAACATCTGCAGCTGCTGCCCAGATGTGGTTGCCCAGAGCCTGAGCAGAGGTTTCAGGGGAAAAGCCCCGTCTGCCTCGCACCAAATGCCAAACCAGAGGGCACAGGTTTCCCTTTGTAACCCTCCACCAAGGAGACATTAGGTGCCTTTGATCTCCAGATAGAAAAATGATCTTTTGATTTCAGATTATGAAAATGAGGAACCATCTGCTAAGAAGCAGCTCCGGACCCACGTTTTATTGAGGCCAGATGGTGGCCAGGGCTCCTACGTATGAATTCAATTAGCTGCCTGTGCCTGCGTCAGCGAGTCTGGATCCACCCAGTCATGTTTTTGGAACAAATATTGTAATATTCCCATGGATCCTCCAGACAGTGGGAGGTGTTTCCTTCACTGTGAAGGTTTTGGGAAGTGGTGACTTCGTCTCATTTTCATCATTTTCATCCCTGCTCTGCATTTCTAGTCCCTTGGTTCTCAGGGCTCAGGGTTTTCCCTGGATCTGTGAGCCAGCTGTGCTGAGTGAAGACATCCCTGACTCCAGTTTGCCCTTCAGGGCTGAGGTTTCAGCCCCTGGGAACCTCTCCCATCCACCTCTCCTGCACGGGGACTGAGTTTCAGCATTATTTGGAATATAACTCATCTTCAACATCAGCCAGACCTGTTCCAGTCTCCTTTCCACAGTGCTGACAGGGCTTTACTCAGGGTTTAGCTCTGCTGAGAGCAAGGTCCCTGCTGCCAGCACCTTGCAGCTGGAAGGGTGGCACAACAGGAGACCTTTCCCAGGATGCAGGATGTGGGAATGAGCAGTTCCCTGAGAGCCACCAGCCCCAGCACGGGTGGATTTCCTGCCTGGACAGCCAGGCTCTGCAGATCCCAATTAGCTCCCCTCACCTTTCCAGTCTAACAGTCTGGAAGTCCCTGCTTGGTTTTTTATCCAGGTGTGGCTCAGCACCACACACTACCCTCAGCAGGCTGCACATCTGCACCAATTTCCCTCACTACAGGGTTGGAAGGGGGGAAATCCTGCAGTGGGAAGGGGCTGGGCTGGGCAGCAGCCTCAGGAGCAGCAGGTTGTGATTTGGGGCTGGAAGGGCCTCACTCACATCTCTGACCTCACCTTCCTCTGCATCCTGGGAACTCACCTGCCTTGAAAAATGTTCCCAAGCAGGAAGTGTCCCTGGCAAAGGGACAGCATTTGTTGCTTTCCCTTGACTTTGTTGTTTTCTCTTGACTTTTTGGGGAGGGATGGAGCTGTCAAGCTCAATTGCTGCTCACAGCCACAGGCTCTGGGCACAGGGTCTGTCACTGACATCTCTTGTTTCAGGGCTCCTCACCCAGGAGCTGTGTTTCACTCTGCTTTTCCATCTCTGGGAGTTCCACCCTCTCTCTCCTGCCTTTCCTGCCATGGAATCACGCTCTGTCCAGGCATGCTGTGCCTGGGAATCCCCAGGGCACCTTTCCGGGCTGGCTCTGCGCCTCACCCTGCACGGCTGTGATTACAGCCCCATTACCAAATTAGAGGATTATAAGCATAATAACGCACAGAGAAACTACTAATTTCCAATGATTTCTCCTTTTAAAAAGAAAATCCAAGCCCTTTAGCAGATGGGGTTTACAAAGAGCTCTGAAGGAGCAGCCATGAGGGAAGAGCCACGGAGCAGAGGGATGAGAAAATGGAGCAGGTTCTCATTAAGGTGCAAGGTGTGTGAATAATTACTTGGGGAAGCACAGGGAAGGCAGGGCTGGGTTCACCCTGGATCCCACAGCCACTGCAGGCTCCTCATGTGCAGCTGCTGCAGGTCTGGAACGTGCTTTTACAGCTCTGCCCAACCCAAGCGTCCCTCACCCCTTCCTTCCCAGGAATTCCCAGGAATCCATACCTGATCCCACATGCCCCTGGGGTTTCCTGTTGGTGCTGAAGTGCTCAATAGAGCTGTTATTGCTCCAAACCCAGATTTTAGGCAGCTGGTTCCAGTTTGACACCCCCCAGCACGGATTAGTCAGCTTTACACAGTACTCATACTCTGCTCATTCAGCCTCCATTGACAATCTCACCCCCACCAGATGTCCTGGTTTTCCAGCCTCACACTTTGTGTTATTCCAAGGACCCACCAAAGCTCCTTGGATCTGCTGGCAGATCCTTTGGGATTCCCTTAGAGCAGCAGGCAGCAGCTTTAGGGCTCCCAAACCTGGATGCAGAACCTTCCAGAAACACAGAATCCGCCCACCCGTCCCCATTTCCATCACACATTACCAACGTCACCCCTGCAAACCACTTTGAGGAAGGTTAAGAGTTGGCTGGTTGAAGCCAAAGTTGTGACTAATATTTTTTGGGGAAAGTACTTGATGTCAAAACAAGTGAGAAGTGAAGCGGAGACATGTGGTGGAGAGATGTGGGAAGGGATGGAGGGGCTTTTTGGTGCCAAATTTCCCTCTTCCCTGAAGGGAGAACCCAAGTTGCCTTATTTCTTAATGTGGAAAGAGACAGAGAAGGAAAACAGAGAAGGAAAACTTCCTTCTTCACTTCTTTTAGATCCTTGCGTTTCTAGAAAGCTGCTGAATCACCCCATGATACAGTGTCATGGAAAAGGGTCCCCCGGTCATGACAGTGGCCACAGGCCAAGCCCCTGCCGGGTTCCAGAGCTGCTGGAGCCCCTCAGTGTCACCCCCAGCCCCTGCCCAGCATGGGCAGAGCTGCCAGAGCCCCCAGCAGTCCCTTTTCCTCATGGCTCATTCCCACTGCAGGTTTCAGGTTCTCCAAGCCTTTTTCCAGCCAGAGCAAGGTGTGCAGGCACACAAACACCTGGAAAAACAGTCATGGGGTCCAGCCCCAGGGCCAGCCAACACAGCCAGGTTCAGGCTCCAGAGCCAGCCTGAGTCAGGTGTGTTACACAGAAACGTGTGGGTTCTATGACTTGGGAAGAGAAATAAACCCAGTTATTTTCAGTCATTTAGAGCAGGCAAAGGACTCAACCCTCAGAACTGCTTTGCTTCCAGGAGTTAATCAAACCCTATGGAGCCACATATATTTGCTTATTAACGAAGTGCCTGTGCTGGCCGAGCCTCCTCCCTGCCGGCAGAGCCCTCTGCGCCCCGGTGCCTGCGGAGGCTCAGCCGCACAGCTCATTTCCTATTTACATCCCAAAAAAGCCCAGTTTAGCAGCGCTGCTGCCCCTGCAGCCAGCAAGGTGCGCTGTGCAGGTGTGGGAGGGTGATTCACCCTGCACAGCCTCGGGTTATCTGCGTCCTCTGGCTCCCGGTGCTTCCCCGGCACAGGCAATTCCAAGCACACCCAAATAAAGTCCCAAATCAACCCTGTCTGGCCTCACCCTCTTTCTCAGCAGAGGGTTTGGACAGCTTCCATGGCTCTCTTTCTCTTCCTCCCAGAGGAAGCTGGCCTCACAAGCAACTCCCTGTGGAGGCTGAGCCAGAAGGTGGGACCTGGCCTGCTGTCGCTCTGTCCCGACCTCTGCTGATGGGAATAACAACTTCCAAGTCTCTCCTACGCCCCAGATGGGCTTTCCTCTTCCCCACTCACAGCGGCCCAAGTCCCCCCATTAACCCCTGCTCTGCTCTGGCTGCACAGCCTGGATGGGGAGCCCCAGGTGAGCCCAGGGGAGCAGTGGGGCTGATTCCTGACCCCATGGGTAACCAAAGCAGGCAGCCAGGCATGAGGAACTGCACATGGAAACCAAACATCCCACCACATTCTCCTTTCAGCTGGGCCTGAGGGGGGATGGTTTTAAACTTAAAAGAGGAGAGATTCAGATTGGGTATCAGGAAGAAATTCCTCCCTGTGAGGGAGGTGAGGCCCTGGCACAGGGTGCCCAGAGACACTGTTGTTCCATCCTTGGAAGTGTCCAAGGGCAGCTTGGATGGGCCTCGGAGCAACCTGGGATAGTGGAAGGTGTCCCTGCCCATGGCAGGGAGGGGAATGGGATGGTTCTTAAGGTCCCTCCCAACCAAACCATTCCATGACTCTATAAACAGCTGCCTGGAGCCTGTCAACCTTGGCTACTCTTTCCAAACTCATCGGAAATACTAAAATACCCTGACTTTGGTTTGCCATCCCTTGGGAACAGTGGTATTGTTCCCAGCCAGCAGCCAGGAGCTGTCAGGATGCCCAGACCATGACATGACTGGCTGAATGCCCCTGACAACCCCAGCTTCACTGGAAATGACGGGCTGGGCTGGACATCCGGGTGCTGCGGCTTTGCCAGGCTCCAGCACTCTCGGTGCTAACGTGCACCAAAGGCACTTCCTGGATCCCCAGTTTTTCTCCTGGGGACAGACAGGAGAAAAACTGAGCTATCACTGCCAGCTCACCAGGAGCAGGACTCATTGCACATAATCTGCAGGGACAGGCACCTCAGGAACAACCCACCTGAGCAGAGGCTGCTCCATTAATCACTTTGGCTGCCCCCAGACGCAGCGAGGTTTGAGGCTCCCTCCTCCATCCGAGACGCCGTGTCACACTGTGACTGGATCCTGTGCTGAAATGCAGCTGCCGGAATTATGGAGGTGGAAGACCTTTATTTAGCCCAATCTTCCATCATGAAACCTCCTCCAGACTTCCAGCAACCCCCTCCCAGAGCACTGAGTAACAGGACCAGCGCAGCTGCCTGCCATGACCTCCCCCGAGCCGCCCAGCCTTGTGTATTTTGGATACCAAACTATTTCCATCAGAAAGTAACTTCCTCAAAAAGTTAGTGGGAGATCTTGGGGCTTATTTTTCTTATGGGACTTAAGAATACAGATAAATTCTATTTGTGTTTGCAAAGAAAACTCCAAAATCTCCTTTAGCCATAAAACAATTTGGGAGCTGCTCTCGGGCTGTTGCCTCTCCCCAGCCGTGGCTGTTGTTTGAGGCATCACTGAGCAGCCCTTATGAGCAAGGCTCTGTGCTGTGCTGGGGTCACCACACCCACCACCACATCACACATCAGCACAGCCAACTTTCCAGAAAATCGAAATAAAAAAACAACAACAACCAAAAAAATCCACTCTTTTGGCGGCTTATTGCCACTACTTAAACGTTACTGATTTGGGGTGGAAATTCCCTGGCAGGAGCTTCTGTTTCTATTCTGTGTCTTGTTGGGAAACGTGGCGGGGAGGGTTTTGGGAGATGAGCTGGGGGTGCCAGAGCTGCAGCCTCCCTCAGAGTGCCTCAGACCCCTCAGGCTGGGCACTGCCAGGGACTGTGGGTGCTGGTGCTGAGCTGCAGGACACGCTGCTCCCCAAGCTCCTGCACGGGGATGCACATGCACCCCACACCCTACACCTCCCCTGCACACACAGACACCTGCCACAGCACACTGGGCTCACAGGTGGAACCCAGAGCCCCCACCCCTGGTGAGGAGAGCATGGACACACACGGACATGGCACTCCCACAGCAGGAATCTCCTCCAGCCCCAGCCAAGGACAGGATGCAGCGGCCAAAGGAAGGCCTGACCTCCATCACACCCTCCCAGGACAACCAGCAATTGGGGGAACTTCTCCCAGCTGGCTCAGGGGCACCTTTAATGACACGCAGCTTTCCCTGTGTGACACTGAGAGCTGCCATGGAGCCGCGGTGATGCCACAGGGGCTGGCAGGGGGTGACAGACACCTCACTCCCCATGGGACACTGATGATCCACCACTGTCCTCTCTTGCTCCTTTCCAACTGCAAGACAGGAAAACCCCTGGAGCCTGCCCTGGCCATGCCCCCAGGGCAGCTGAGCAGGACAGCAGTGACTCAGGGCAGGGGGCTCCAGGTCAGCCTGGTCACAGGGTCCCTCCAGTCCCCCTGGGCCCGGGGATGGGGAAGGCCCTGGGTCAGGGGGGCACAGGGGCACTGCTGGGCTGCTTCCAGCTGGGGTTTGGGAAGCAGTGCTCCTTCTCGTGCCTCTCACGAGGGTGTGGGCTGTGCCTGTACAGATATCACACAGATCTGTCTGTCTGCATGCCCCCTCCCTCAGCATCCAAACCAGAAAGTTGTTCTTCACTTTTCTTGCCAGGCACTATCACTCCATTGCCATACTTTATCTCCATGCAGTTTCTGTATGGAATTCTCTGCTCTGGGACTCTTTAGGATGAAAAGCCCTGTGTAAGTTTGAAACTGAGTGCCATTGAAATTACCTGGAAATAAAATAACCCTTTCAGTTCTGGAACCTCAGCACGAGGCAGGATTTCATCTTTGGGCAGTCCTTGTGCTCCCCAAGGTGTCTGAGCACCTGAAGTGACACCACCACTCCAGGGTTCTGCTGTGGGGCTCGCAACTGATGGATTTTCACTGCTTGTGTAAAGTAAGGGAAGAAGTGAAATACTGAAAGGAACAGAAGTAAACCCACAGCTTCATTAGAAGTGCATTACCCCCTTTCCATCAAAACTCTGATTTCTGCAGCCTGGCTGGCAATGCCACATCACTTCAGTGCCACGTTATGGCCCGTGACATCCCGAAAATCACAGCACTACAAATCTGTGCTGCTCCCTGCCTCCCTTCCCCAAGGCAAAGAATTAGGAATGGTGAAAACAAAATCATGGGACTGAAATAATAAGAATAAAAAAAAAAAAAAAGAAGAAAAAAAGAAGAATCACAAGACCAGTGGTTGGGAGCCGGGTGGTGCAGGGAGGGAGCCCACAGCCAAGCAGGGACCTCTGCTCAGGCTCCCACCACCTGGACACACCACACAGAACCTTCTCAGTTGGGATTTCTCCCTCCTTTCTGCCTCTCTCCAGCCCCTCAAGTCTGCACCTGAAAGAAGGCCCAGAGGAACCAAACAGATTTACTGAATTTTATCCTTTTTTTCCCTATAAGGAAATGTTCTTTTTTTCTCCCATGAACATTTCAAACCTTGCACATTTTGGGGATGAAAGCTCCTCTGTGTGTCTACAGCTAAAGAGGGACTTTGACTTCCCAGCTGCCACTCTGGGACTGATGCAAGCAGGAGCTCGAGCAAGCTGACTCCCATTTCCCAGGAGACAGAGCACCCAGATTTAGGAAAAACTGAGCAGTCTCCTGTGCCAGGACCCATGGCAGATGCTGTGGGATGGCAGGGATGGAGCTCAGAGCCTGTGCTCGTTGCCAGGGATGCAGCACAGGCTGTGCTCAGCTCTCCTGGGGACCCCTTTGGGTTCTGCACCCAAATACCTGAGCTGGGTCCCCTCCCCTGGGCCTGAGTGGGGGACAGGTGATGGCCACACCTGTGACTGCCCAGTGCCTGTGGTGGGACCCTGCCTGTCAGAGAAGCTTGGCCAGGTGTGTTGTCCCCTTCCCACCACAGCTGGAGTCAGGGACAGGGTGACACCTCCAGCCTGGGCAGGAGAGGAGCCACCCCTGTGCTCCCCGTGTGTGCAGGACCCCAGCACCTCACACACACCACAGAGATGGTTCCCTGGGCATTCCACATTCCTGCAAAGGAAAGGGCATTCTGGCACCTTCAGGAGAGAGAAACGTTCATGAGCTGGAGCGCAGGGTTTGATGGTGAGATAAGCGCCCTGCAAGTGCCCTCTCACTTGGGATGACTATTCACAGCTGATTCATCTCCCTCCATTACGCCTCTCCACCATCCTAAGGGCCTGGTTCCCAAACTTCAGCCCAAGGCCACCAAGTGTTCTTTGGCTCCATCACAGTACAGTTCATCACTTAAATTACTGTGCTAAATCCCTCGAGCTGTTACTCCCCAGCAAGGCCATCACAAAGAACCCCAAGAGGCAGAAGAGAACCTGCACATTCCGAGTGCCTGTGCCTCTGGAGGTGTCGGGACTCTCCACTCCTGTTGGCAAATCCAGCTCTGCAGTAACCCACATACATCGCCTGACTCCTGGTCTTGTGCCCTGATCACAAGATGATCTCTCCCTGTGCAAGAGCACCGGGAGCGAGGGATGAAACATCCCTTGTGTTGCCCAACACTCCCCCACGGCCGTGCTGCACTCAGGCCTTGGGACATGGCCAGCAGCCAGGACCCTGCACAAGGACACAGTTCCCAGGCAGCTCCGAGCCTCCAAGGGCTTCCACTCCCACCTCGGTAATCCCCCATTTTCACAGCACAGATTTGGGACTGAGGTGAACCTCGGGCAGGCAAGTCTGCATCACAAGCAATATCAGCTCTGGCCATGGGAGTCTTGTTTTAGTGGGAAAAAACCGAGACAGCATCCTGGAAATTAAACACAACATTCTGTATTCCCTCTTTTTCTTCTCCTGAGGCCAGGGAGGCCCCACTGCATTCCTGACTAATACAAATGCAATAAACCAAACTCATTTATGTGAGCCTACAGTAAGGATTCAATATCAAGATAAATTTTACTCAATGGAGCATCTTTATAAACTGAAATCCTGTGAATTCATCTGTTCAGGATATCCCCATTTCCCACCTTGCTCCAGAGCCCACTGGGAAATTTGGATCAGATCTGAGTGGGGACTCAGCCTGCAAACTGCAACACACCAGTCAGAGTCCTGGGGTACTGAGGCCAAACTGGGGCTAAACTGGTGAGAACTGGGGAGCCCAGCCTGCTGTCCCTCCTCTGTGGATGCATTGCTGGCACTGCACAGCAGCACGAGCCCTGCCCTGCATAGACTAGAGATGCTCAGGGGTTTCAGGTGCCACAGACAGACCTGCTCCTGCTTTGGTTCTGATTCCTGTCTCGGCCAAAGTTTTGAAACTGTCCCAAGATAAAATAATGATCTCTAGATGAAGCAATGATCTATAGAGCAGAAGCAAAGCCAAGGACTGTGCTGGTGGTGCTGATGCTCCGGGTCAGGTGTTTGCTGTGCCTGTATATTCACACTTTGAGGAGTCATTCCCTGTCTTGCAGAACTGCTTTCATGCAGTGTTAATACTTCTTGAGCATCCTGGAGCTTTATTCCACATTCTTTCTCATTGTTTCTGTGATTAACAATGGCTCTCTCCAGAAGCAGATAATTTGAAAATACAAATGTTTTAATGATCACATTTTTACTGATCTGAACTGGACTGTCTCCTGAGGAGACAGACACCATGGCTCTGCATTACCCTGCTTTCCCCTGCTTGGCTTGACCCATTTTCCCCTCTCTTTCCAGCATAATCAAATCCTGCAACTAACCTTTAAGGCTTCCTTAGGCTTTATTTTGTTCCTATTAACCTTCTGCTTCTCTGGATAATTCTGCAGCCAAGAGTAGGTGTGACTCCCACGGCACAAGTCTCGCTGTGCTGTTGACTCATGTGCTGTGCTCAGCCAGCTCCTGGGATGGGAGGCTTATGCAACCTAGCGAGGTCTCCCGGAGCATATGCTGCTCTGGAGCTGTGAGATCCCGCCGTGTTCTCCTGCTGGATGTGCCCGTGGGCTGCACATGCTGCCAACCAGCCCTGGCTGTGCCCCGAGCACGCACACAGCCTCCCCCCTCCTCCAGAGCTGAACACCAAATATCTGCGCAGAGAGGCTGCTGGGCTCGGGGTAGGGGTGGCTGTGCAGCTGCTGCCTGCCCTGGGCTCCGGGAGCCCCCAGCGAGGAGCCCTCCCCGGGTTTTTAAAGGGCACTCGGCTCCAAACAGAGATTATATAAAGTGAACTTAACAGACGGTCAGATTTGGCCTGGCATGTTGGGAGGGTTCTCACACAGATCTTTTTTTTAGGAGGGAAACTAGTAAGACATGTGGTGAAAAACACCCTATAGCTTGTAACTCCTGTCTCTGAGATCCAGCCATCTGTTCTCATGAACTTCAAGTGAGAAGCAGCCACCATTTTGAAGGCAGACACTTTAAAAAGTGAGAGGATCCAGCCCTCGATTCCTTGGGCAGAAAGCAGCTCCAGTGCCTGTCTGAAAGGGCAGTGCACAAACTGCAAATCTCTCTGGGCAGGAGCATCCTCCCTGCACGGCTCAGCTAATGGCTATAAAATAATAGAATCACAGGATGGTTTGAGCTGGAAGGGACCTTAAAGTTCATTTTATTTTCCATCTCTATGCCATGGGCAGGGACATTTCCCAGTATCCCAGACTGCTCCAAGCCTTGTCCAACCTGGCCTTGAACACTTCTAGGGATGAGGCAGCTTCAGCTTATCTGAGAAACCTGTGCAGGGTCTCACCACCCTCACAAGAAAGAATTTCTTCCTAATACCTAATTTAATCTCCCCTCTTTTAGTTTAAAACCATTCCTTCTTGTCCGAGCAGCACCTGTCTGTGTAAATTCCTGACTCTCTGGTCCCCCATGGAGCAGGGAGTGAGCTGGGCTGATGTGAGGAGAGGGAAGCCAGGACTGGCACGGGCAGGGCGCCTGGCATCCCTGGCAGCAGCTGGGGCTGAGCGAGGCAGAGCTGCGCAGGTCACAGCAGCCCCTGCGTGACTCGCTGCCACCCAGCCCATAAACTCACCAGATTCATAAACACACAAATAAAACCTCCTGAAAAGCCCTGCTAGGGAAAGGACAAACGCATCTCCTGCAGCGCAGCCCGCTGGGCTCTGAAGCCAGGATTTCCCAGAGCGAGCTGAAAAGCCCAGTTTGGGGCGAGGTGTCACCACAGCCCTTGCTGGAACTCCTGCTGGAAGGCAGCTGAAACATTAACCTGGGCTGGCCGTGGCACCTTTCCCAACAGGAGATGGAAGCCAGCAGCTGCTGATATGGAAAGCAACTGTTGGAGCCGCCGAGCACTGACACATGCGATCGCACGGAGCCACCGGCTCCTGCAAACGTGCTGCAGGAAATGACTAAACATTGAGTGCTTGTTATTGAGCAGGATTCCTGGAGACACGTAGGTGGTGTGGACAGCGTGGTATGTGCATTAAAGTGCAATTTAGGTCAATGATTCTTTGAAAGGACCATTCTCCCTTTTTTCTCCCCCCTTTCTCCCTTCAGGGACGTTTGCTATTCAAAGATTAACTTTTCCAGTTTTTTTTTTCCCAAACAGTTCCCATCAGCTCTAAACAAAATTAAAAAGGGGGGAAAGGCAGTAAGAATTGCCCTGGTTTAATATTGAAATCTCTCTGCAATTTTTTCCTCATTTTAGCTGTTTTTAATGGTAAAACAGGGTTCCAAAGAAACATTAGAGGGAACAGTGCGTGTTCAGACAAAACCAATGCTATTTCACGAGGTGTCTGTCTCACTCTAACAGGTGAACCCAAAATGAGAGCCAGCCCTGGAGGGACTGGACAGATTCAGGCTGTGGGAAGTGTCAGCACAGCTCCAGCTCACGCTGGGGCGTGCCAGGGCTGTGATCCACCTTTTCCATGGACCCTCCTGTGCCCAGCGGTTCCTGAAGCATCTCCAAGAATGTGAGGCGGTGCCTCCAGCACTGCCCCAGCACCCAGAGACCTCATCAGGAAACACCAGCCTTCCCCAAAAGCTGCTAAAAGCTGCACAAATCCATCCTTATGCCACTAATCACATTTGCATTACTGCACAGAAAATCAGACTCCCCCAGAGCCAAAGGCTCCCTGCCCTCCTTGGGGACACAGGGACTCGGGGCTGAGGCTGCCATGGAAAGCACTGCAGGGTGCTCACCTGCACAGCCACGAGACCCACGGCGTCCTCCCCACCACTGAGGGACTCTGACACTGCTTTCAGTGGGAATCAGGGAAATCCCAGCCTGGGCTCACTGGGATGTCTGCAGTGGGGCTGGGGGAAGGGAGCTGGGTGCGCTGCAGGACAGGCCTCTAACACAGGCATCACCATAGAAAAGGTCTCCTTGCTAAAGAGAAATAAATTATTGATGGCAATGCAATTTCCTGCAGTGAGAAACTCCAAAGACCCTTTCCAAACACGAATGAGACCTGGCAGAATACTGGTCTTCTCAGGCCACCTACTTTTTTTTTTCCACCCAAGAACCAGCTAAACAAAATCCCAAGAAAAGCTCATTTGTATCCATTTAATTATTTAATCAATAGCTCTGCTTTCAAAGCTCCTCCTCACCCTCACTCCAGCAAAGCCTGTGTCCCACAGATCCTTGGATATCCAGAGGACAGCAGAGAATTTTAGTGGGTGACTGTTACAGGAGTTAAATTTAAATAAAATTCAATTAAAAAGGCATTAAATTAAGGGGACAGAGCGAGTGGGAACAAGAGCTGGAAGCCTCACCAAGGCTGACCTTGGTACAAAAGTGGCTTTGAGGAGGGCGAGCACGGTTCTGGGGTGCCCAGGTTATCCCAGGGTCCCTCCGAAAGCCCCAAGGGCTGTGCAGGTGCAGAGTGGGCAGCGAGCAGGGCGGGCAGGAGGGCGTTCAGGGGATTGTCTCCTGGCCAGGACATCACCTCCAGCAGCCTCGTGCCCCAGGCGTGAACCTGTCCCCTCCTGACCCAGCAGATCCCAACACCAGCTGAGTCATGCAGACGTTTAACGGCGCCACTGGCCGGTGGCTGCTGCTGCTGCTCTTGAACCAGAGAGGGACCACAACAAACCAGAAGTCCTGATAATTTTAAAAAGCTTTCTCCTTGCTTTTGCCTGTCTCTCCAAGTGTTTCCCGCACACGTTTGGAGTGAGGGAATGGCTGTGGCTGACTCCAAAGTGCTGCTAATGGTGGCCAGGCACTGCTTCTCTACCAGTGAACATTTTCTGGGAAAAAAATTTCAAATAATTGGGAAACCTTTGCTGAATTTGAGATGTGTCTGTGGAGGCTCCCATCAGCCTTGGATAGAGGGCCTACAGGGGAGCTGGACAGGGACTTTGGACAGTGGCCTGGGGTGACAGGACAAGGAGGAATAAATTTAAGATGACTGAAGGCAGGGTTTGACTGGATATGGGGAAAAATTCTTGGCTGTGAGGGTGGTGAGGTTGCCCAGAGAAGCTGTGGCTGCCCCATCCCAGGAAGTGCCCAAGGTCAGGGAGTGAGATAAGTTTTAAAATGAAACCACTCTATGACTCATTTCCAACCCAACCATTCTATAATTTTTTGGAGTCGGGATGGGTCAGACCCATGGCAAAGGGATTGCACAAGGCACAGTTTCTGTGGAACTTCCTTGTGATAATGGGCTGCAGAAACACATTGGGTGTGCATCTCACAGGAGAGTCAAGGGGCATAAAAACCCAAAGTAAAATGCAAAAGGGCTCAAAATGACCCCTTTGATGATGCAAAACACTACACAGAACTGCCATTAGTTTTCTCACATCTCACATTTCCTTCCCCACCTTTCCCTTGCTCCCCAGTTTTGGTTTGCTCCTGAGGTTGGGACCAGACAGTGGCACCACCAACCTCCCATCAGCAAGCTTTGCCTTGGCCAATTTTCCAGCACTAACTGCCTCCCAAGGCCATTTGTTCTGAGGTATAAAGCCTTTTTTTTTCTCTGGGAATTGATCTGGCAATGCTTTTGGGACTGCAGCCAGGGAAAGAGTGTCCCTATTGCTCCTTCATTACCGTCACAGCTACCCGGACCTCTGCTGCCTGTCTCAGGATCTTGGCTGCAGTTCCTGAGCCTGAACAATCTTTCCAAATGCAGGGAATTCCCTTTGGATAAAGGCACAGGGACTGTCACAGGAGAGCTTTGACTGTCATGCCTCAAACATATTCCTTCATGTCCTTGCAGGGAGCTGCCAACGCGGCTGGAGCCAGCCGGCACCAACCCAGCCCAGGGCACAAACACCAATGAAACCCCCAGTGCAGATGCAGAAATCACTGTGCAGCAAAATCAAAATACAGGAGATCGTCACTTTTTTTCTATTAACCCACTTAAAGGTCTTACACAGCAAAAAAAAAATTTAAAAAAGCATTACTGGAGAGAAAAAGGATGTGCAAATACTGAGCATCATTAAAACAGGATCAACTCATACACACGTGGTAAGGAACTCCAACATTCCCACTCCTCTTAGGGCAGGGAGAAGCTGTGGTGATCCTACAGAGTTCCTGCTGCCAGGAGCTCCTGTCCTGGTTTCTGGATCAGAGGAGCAGCATCCTTCTCTCACCTGCTCTGTCACCTCTCTGGCCCTTTCCCCATCCCCTCTCATATCTCATCTGTTACTGCCTTATACTTTTCTCTCTAGACACTCTGGAGCAGTTATTACTCACAGATGTAATTGCTTAGTGCTCCCTCAAGTCACAAGCACAAGACATCAGAAGACATCTAAGAAGAGTTTCTCCAAGGCCCTGAAGTAAGGAGACAAAGGATGCCTTTTCCCAGGAAAACTTAAGGCAAACCATAGCTATGATGTTTAAGCCATGAAGACATCTCGATTCCTGATTTTAAACAGGGATGACTTTGCATTAACAATAACACTGCCCTTTTGCTCAAGACCTTGAGTTTGGGTTTCACAGACTCATTTAGGTTGGGAAAGACCTCCAAGATCATCGAGCCCAACCTTTAACCCTTGGTTTGGGAGCAGGGATGGAGCAGTGAGGAGCTCACGTGCTTCCTGATAACCACGCTTGGCCACATGACTGAGCAGCACACATCCCACTCACAGCTCCTTGCCTCACACACTGATCTCTGCTTTCATCTCCCAAACATAACATGGGTGGGATTGTTTACACTGGGTGGAAGGACGAGCGAGCGCCAAGCCGGCGACCGCAAGTGTTAGGAACTGGCAGAAAGGGCAGCAGCTGTTATGATGCAAAACTACATATTTGCCTGAAGACTCTGGCTAGGAAACCATCAGAGAAATCCAGACTGATTCATGCTCTGCACCCTCCCCAGATGACTTCCGAGTCACGCCAGCCCTGCTGCCACAGCTGGGGCCGTGGTGGCTGCCCCAGGCCAGCTGCTGCCACCTGAGCCACCGGGCTGGGACCACCCAGCTGCCTCCTCTGCCAGGGCCACACATCAGATAGATTTCTCTTTAATCAGAGTTCTGAAGGAAGATATTAAATGCTGCTTTAACTACAGCATCAGCAGCTGAATCACAGCGGCTGAGCAAGCAAGCAGTGCCAGACAGTCCTGGTGCCTGGGGAGCGCCAGGGGAGCAGGTGAAACCAGGCAGGAACGCTCAAGGCTCCAGCACCTGCACTGCCAAATCCACCCAGCCACAGTCCCACGGCAGGGCCAGCAGAGAAATGCACAGGGACTCCCTATTTGCTACTGGGAGTAAAGCACTCTGAGCCTCATCTGTGTGACTTGATGCAGAACAAATCTCCTCATTCAAGGGACAAAAGTCAGGCAAGTGGGAGAACAGGCTCTCCAAGACATGAAATCTTGAACATGTGGACTGAAGTTTGAGCTTATCAGAAGAAGACTACATAAGTCAATTTACAATCTCTAAGCACCTCTTCCTCAGCCAGAGCTTCCCATTCACCCTCTTGAGGATAAGACAGAGAAATACTTCTCTGGGGGTTTTCTGAGGTTCCAATTCAGGTTTCTACATTTGCATCTGATATTAAAAGAACAAAGCATGCTGCCTGAAGAAGCTTTCACCATCATGTGTCCTGGTTTTGGCTGGGGTGGAGTTAATATTTTTTCCCAGTAGCTGATACAGGGCTGTGCTTTGGATTTAGGATAAGAGTAATGCTGATAACACTCTGATGGTTTAGTTGCTGCTGAGCAGTGTTTACATTAAGCCAAGGACTTTTTCAGCTTCTCACCCCAAAATAACTTCCCCTAAAAAGTTCATAAATATGACAACTGTCACAGATTGATGGGTGGCTCAAATTTCCCAAGACTGGCAATTGTGGTTGCCACATCTCAACTCTCAGTGGAGGAGTTTTCCCCCACTTGCCACATATCCCAGTATTCCATTGCTAGCAGCAACACTTTTGGGATCTTCTCCAAATTCTATCCAGCAACATTCTCAGACTAAGTGCCAGTCCCAGATAAATCAGTACCAATCAGCAGTACCTTCCTCCACTTCCAAATGGCTTGACTTGTGCCCACAAGTCAGGACAGGAATCCTCAAGTGAAAAGGCCAATCCATCAGGCTTTGGGATTTTGGGCAGCCCATCCTGGAATGGGACAGGCTTTTCCCTGTCTGGTGACACAGCTGCAGATCATGGTCAGCATGGTCAGACCTCAGTTCCTGGCAGGACAAACACCTTCATGGGCTGAACAGTGACTGGTTACTGCAAAGGGGGAAAATGGGCTGCTCTGCAGGGAAATAGCAGCAAACCCTCCCAAATGTTCTTCTCAGAAATGAATGAACACTCCTTGGAATATGTGGTTTGAGTAAGACCTGCTCCAGGGCAAGTTGCTCTGTTCTGCTGGGTGGCAGAATGACCTGTGGAGCTCTGTGTGTGACAGCAGCAGGGTGAGCAACGCCACACCAGAGCCAGAGGTGGGTTTTATGCCTATATGGTACTCCCAAGATATCCTCCTTCCCTTCAGGTCATGAACAGAGTTTAGCTGCTATTTTTCTGGGGGTTACAGTCTATTTTTCCCTCCCAGTGCTTATAACCTCTATTCACAGTAATGCCACAAACTCTCTTACCCAGCCCCAAGCAAATGGCTGAGCACGTTGCTCAACCAGACCACAGGCAAGAAAGCCATCAGCTGACAGTCCCAAACCCTCCAGCGCAGCCCTTGGAGTGGGAGAGGACAGGGCCAAACACCAGCCCATGGGCACACAAAGGCCTTGGCAGCTGCTCTGCCCGCCCTGTCTGGTTTACCTGTACAGCTGACACAGCTCAGGGACCCCTGTGCACAGGGAATCCCCTCACCCATGGGAGTGAGTGCACCAGCTCTGCTGACAGAGACCCCCAGAGGGGCTGAAAAGCTCTGGTTCTGTGCTTGGTTGTTTGAAGGGGCCCCTGGCACGGTGCCCTGGTGTTCTGCAGCCAGGGGAGCTCTGTGCCCCACTGCTGCCCACACTCCCTGGCAGGAGGCTGCCCCGCTGCCCGAGCAGCTGCTGGGGATTCACACTCTGAGGGTGCTACGTGCTGTTCCCACCCAACCACGTCCCTCTGGGTTACAGGTGAACTGCATTACAGAATCCAATGCATAATAAAGAAATGCAAGATATTTCCCTGCTTTTGTTTCCCTCCTCCTTTCCAGCCTTGCATCAGCTTTTTCCTCCTCTCCTGCAATAACTCCAAACTCCCTCCCTCGCCCTGAGAAGAGCCCCGCAGCAATGCAATGTCTCTGGGCTCTCCAGCTTGAGGAGTTTACTGCCCACACTGGATTTATGCTGTGTTTGTTTATTTAATGGCCCAGTTAGGAAACTCAGAGTGGGACCCGTGCTTGGGATAACACAGATCTCAGGAAGACCTGCCACAAGTGCCTGAGCAATCTCTGGCCCCCAAACCAGTGCAGCATCAGGCCATGCTGCATAGACAAGGAAAACATGAGAACAGCACTGCCCTTCTCTGTGAGAGAAATCACCCATTTCAGCAGGGCTGTGCACAGAGCTGGGCAACCAGCACCTGGCCTTGGGCCACTGGCAGCCAGTGGTTCCCAGCCCTGTGTTCTCCATGGGCTGGCATGCCATGGGCCTCAGCCCATAGCAACAGGCTTTGCTCCTCAATTCCTGCCTCACTGCTGTGAAAACTGTGCCACAGAACTGTGGAATCAAAGAAGAGTTTAGGTTGGAAGGGACCCTGTCATGGGCAGGGACACCTTCCATTATCCCAGGTTGCTCCAAGACCCATTCAAGCTTCCCTTGGATACTTCCAGGGATGGGACAGGCCCAGCTGCTCTGGGCAAGCTGTGCCAGGGCCTTACCAGTCTCTGAGTAAAGAATTTCTTCCTAACACCCACTCTGAACCTTCAAGGATGCTGGTCCCACATCTCCAGCCTTTGTAACCAGTCCATAGTTTGTCACAGCCAACTCACAGGCTTTGTTAGTGCTGACAGCCCTGCTCCTCCACTTTCTGTCCCTTATGTCACAACAAACTGTCTGGACAATGCAGGAAGCATTGAGGACACTTCTCTGAGTTTTATATAAACAGAAATTTCTGTTCTGGAACTCTCTGACTGGGTTAGTTTTGCCTTACACAACACAAAGCAGCACAACCAACACAGAAAATGACAGAACCTGGCCCGCAAGCATGAAAATTCAGCATGGAACAAGGGCTCCATTAACCTTTCCTGCTCTGAATTCAGGTGGTGCCAGGCAGTCACAAGAAAAAGTTTCTCCTCTGGCCAGCAGCCAGCACTGAAGAAATGCCAAGCCTGAGCACTTGGCTCCTGCCACGCTCACACCAGCTCTGCTCCCACCTCCAAGGCCCACGACTTACTTTGATGCTATTCCGAAATCTCCTTCTCCCAGCTCCAACCAAGACTTGAAATTATTCGAGGGAGTAATGCCTCTCAGGGCAGAACGCAAATTTAAAACACTTGTCCCAAATAACAGGAGGTAGTAATTAGGCTCCAGCACTCCAAAGCAGCATCCCTCAGCTACACCCTTTCCTGACTGCTCCACTGATGTAGGACATGTGCCATGTGATGCTGTGAAAACCCTGGTTGCACAAGGCTGTTTTTCTTTATCTGTATATAAATCAGCTCCCTGCTTTTAATTTTCCTGCTTTGCTCTGTGCTCTGGTCTATGAGCTTTGCTCCCTGCTTGTTAAAACACTTTGCTTCTTGTTGCTCTCCCTTACCCTGGTCCTACTGTTTTGGTTTTTTTGTTGTTTTATCTGCTCAAGGTGCCTGTTTCCTTAAATAGTTCTCTCTCTCTGTCTTATTCCTTCCTCCCTTTCCTTATCATCTTTTCTTTCTCACAGTTAACCTGAGCCTCCTTCCTCTTCCCTGGGCTTTCCTGTAAGACCATTTGCATTCTTTCTCAATCACATCAAACAGGAGATTTCAATTTAGCAGCAATCAGGAAAACACCTCAGACATCCTCAGCATGGCATCAGAGTCTCCTGCCTGCTCCTTTCCCCAAATCCCACTGAACTCTGGCTCTGTGAAGCAGGAGCTCAGCTTCCCATGGCACCGAGGTGACAATGTGTGAGGCACTGCCATGCCCCGCCGCCACCCCCAGAGCCACCGCTCTGCTATGGGGAACCGTGTCCTGGCTGACCAAACCACATCCTCCTGTGCATCTCTCCAGGCCAGCAAGGGCAGCTCTGAATGAAGTGAATGATGCTGACTGCCACAGGGTGAGGGCTGAGCTTAGGGCTCACCGGGATCGGATGCCCGAGGCAAAATAACCAGGATGCAGCTACCTTGCCCCGCTACTGCCCGTGCCCTCGGGGAGGAGCAGAAAGCTAAAGAAGACAAGTCTTTACGTGGCCTTTAGGAATTAGATATGTTCATTATAATCTGATTAAAATTCCTTACAAATACCCTTTAAAGTTAGCTGTGGAATCAGGGAATGGTCATGGATCTCCTTAAGCAAAGGATTTGTGTTTTAGAAATTCTATTGCTATGGTAAATCCATGAAGAATGTGTCCAGTTGGGTTAGCACTGCCACAAGAACCTCTGGTTCGTTGCTCATCCCGACTGCCCGGTTAAAGATGGGCTGAGACTGAAATTCCAGGGAAAATAAGGGAAAATAAACCTAGAAATAAATGTTTTCAAAAAAAACAATGGAAGCAAAATAAGTATGGGGTTTTTTTTCACTCTCAAATTGTTTAAGGTAGAATTTGTAGGGGAAAACATCTCCAGCCCCTCTAAATGACTCTCAGCCAAAGATGCATGTGCTGAGAAAGCAGAGGGGAAGGGAAGCAGCCCGGTGCCAATTACACCAAGCCGAGGCTCCAGGACTTTTTCTTCAGGGCAGCCAGAAAATTCGTTGGAGTGATGTATCAATTGCCAGAATATTTTTGAAGTTTTCTAATTCATCTGGAAGTTTACTTGCTCTGAGTATTGAGATGCTTGTCTGTGCTTTGGCTCCTTCTGCAGCCACCAGGACAGCTCGAAAAGGGCTTTGTTTTAAACTGGCAGCAGAGCTCTTGAGACATCCCCCAGCAGGAGCGCAGGCTCTGCACATGCCATGAGCCTCGCAAAGCCGGGGCAGTGCTACTACAGCAAAGGTGGGAACATCCCTGTGCCGAGGAGGGGATGTTCTCGGATGTTCTCTTCTCCTGGGAGAGATGAGCTGTGTCAGCCCTGTCCTGTACTGGACCATTCCCAAAAGGAGATGGGAGGTGTGCGGGAGAGGGCAGGCTGCACCCCGGAGCGAGCGGGGGACATGGGGCAGCGCTCCGGTCTCAGCCGCAGCTGCAGAGAGAGTTCTGAGGGAGGCTTGTTCCCTCAGCCCCGGTGCATCCCGACTCCGGGAGCAGCAGCCTCCTCCCAGCCAGCCCAGGGCTGATTTCACATCCTCCAGCCCGGCGTCCCTTCCCGGAGCTGCGGTAACTGCTGGCACGCGGTTCCTACAGCGCTGCTCCCCGCCGTGTGGCGGCCCCGCTGCCCGTCCCTCCCGGTGGCTCTCGGTGTATGGAGCTGGGGAAGCCCCCGGGCCGGAGGAAGGCGTTTGCCCATCCCTCCCGGTGGCTGTCGGTGTATGGAGCCGGGGAAGCCCCCGGGCCGGAGGAAGGCCTTTGCCCATCCCTCCCGGTGGCTCTCGGTGTATGGAGCTGGGGAAGCCCCCGGGCCGGAGGAAGGCCTTTGCCCATCCCTCCCGGTTCTCTCGCTGTGGGGAGCAGGGGAAGCCCCCGGACAGGAGGAAGGCGTTTGCCCATCCCTCCCGGTGGCTGTCGGTGTATGGA
>JAWWMS010000031.1:1261260-1281958 GCA_035048045.1 Chlorospingus semifuscus
GGGGAGCGGGGGAAGCGCCGCCTCCCGCCCGGCCAAGCCCCGGCTCCGCACGGGGACAGGCGGGCGGCCAAGGCGTGTCGCGGGCGTGCGGGCAGCCGGCTCCCGTCCTGTTTCCCTCCCTCCCGTCAGCCCGGCCCCCGCGGGCACGGCCCGTGTCCGCCCGCCTTCCTGCCGCCCCCGCCGCCGCCTGGCAGCCGCCCCGCGGGGCTTTCCAGCGCCGCCGCTGCGCCCGGCACGGGGGGGCCAAAAGGCGAGAAAAGCCCCCAAACCACGAGCTGCGCCAGCCGCGGGACCAGGAGCGCCTTCGGCCTAGCCCCGGTAGGGGATGGGGACGGACGGGGTGCAGGCAGAGGCTGCCGCGCATCACCGCCCGTCACCTGTTCTCAGCCATTCTAAGATAAAATAAAAACACAGCACTGCTGGATTTTTATCTCGGGGCTGCCTCATGGACAGGGATGTCACCCGCAGACCCGAGAGTGATCCCGGGCTCCCGCGTAGCTTTGGACGCGCCCGCTGTGCCGATCCCGCACAGCGCCGATGCCCGAATTCCCGAATTCCCCGCCCAACGGAGCGGCTCTGTGCCTTTGGAAATGTTGAGCTCACCTTTTGCTAAGCACACTCCCCGGGGATTTCAGGAGATGCAGCAGGCATTTAAAATAGAAGAACATATGAGACCTTGTTCTTTCCAAAAGGCCTAAGCATGCACTTGCATAATATTCAAGTGTTATCCCTGTAATTACATTAGGTTTTATTTTTCACAATATTAAAAAAAAGAGTTCAATCAAAGCCTCACTCTGCAGAAACTAATAATTCTTCTTTTTAACATTTTATAGATTTTATAGATAGTATTTTACTTTGAAAATGAAAACCACTGCTTCTCAGGCTGTTACCTTGCAGTTTATTATTTATCAGCGCAGAACTGCAGTTACTTGGGATCTGACTGATCCACTTGACTCGGGTTTGCAAGGACAATGTGATTTTCCAGATTTTATTATGTTGGGACGTATATATCTGGAACCCAGTGGGCAATTTATGGCTGCAACATCACGCCTGATGTGCCAGTGCCATTAGTGGCATTCTGGGCTAGTCTTAAATGCTTCATCTGCCCCAGTCAGTGCATTATAGTGGTTCAGCAGAAACTGGTAATTTAGCACAATCGATGTCTTGCTTCCTTGAAGAAAGAAACCTTTCAGAGTTTTTAATTCAATGTCTCTTAATCTGCTGTAGGTATTGTATTTGCCCAATATAATCCTGAAAAAAACACTTGTTCTTAAATAAAATATGCTTAATATATAAGTGATACCTTAAGTAAAAGTTGAGCCCTGACAGGGCACAGAGAGATACGATCTCTCTTTAAAACAATATGAAATGCAGTCCAAATGTGTTCATGTTTGTTCCAGTAATGAGGGAAAGGTGGTGGTGGTTAACAAGAACCAAGAGAAAAACCCCCGGCACAGTCATTTTTAAAGTCTAACCGAGGTCGTGCCAAGCCAAGAGGGAAAATGTTTTCTGCTGTATTTTCACATGACATCGAGGGGGTTGGAGAGGATGCTGCTGCCTCGCCCTGGCGCCAGGAACATCCGTGGGTTAAACCTGAGTGTTCCAGGGCGGGCGGCCTTGGCCAGCTGGATGCGTGGAGGGGTCTGGGGTATATATATATATATATATATATATATATATATACACACACACCCCCCATTAAAAAGTGAGTTGACTACAACATAGGGATTCTTACATTAAAATAAAATTTTTAAGTGCATCAACAAATGGTTGCTGCAAGTACCAGTGACTTTCCCAAACACCTTTTCGTTTCATTGTACCAATTCTTCTACTCCCACTTTTTATAGCACGTGTATCTTCAGAATGAGCAGGAAGCTTTTCCCATAGTGCAAGAGATGGCGAATCCAAATCCCAGTGGGGCTGGTGCAGAGAAGTGATAATAAAGTGAAGAAACCTGGAACAATCTCTAGCATCCCATGCCAGGAATCACCCTTCCCATCAAATGTGTGGAAGAGAAATTGATAGTACAGGAATGGAGAAGCTCAAAGAAAATCTATGAAATATTTGACCATTTTGTATTTAAATCACTTCTCTGTAGCTTGTATGCAAAGTGCCAACCCGATGCAAATCAACACTGCTGAGTCATGGCCAGAGTGGGGGAAAAAAAGGTAATTTAAAGTGTGACCCGAGAACATAATGAGGGAAAGAAAAATCTTTTGAGTTTGGAATTTGAACCACTCCTTCATGACAGTCCCAGCATACAATTAGGGGACAGTATATCGAGATAAGAAATTCTTAGCACAATTTTAATCAAACATTTATAAAGCCCCAATTATTGTAAATATCCGGTAAGGAACTGCAAAAATATTTTTCATCTCAGCATTTTTCAACAGCTTAAAAAAGAAGCCCTCAACTTCTTAAAGTCAAAGGTACAGCAGAGTAGATGGGTAAAATTCTGAATAGCAGCAAAACCAGCTATCAGCTCTGGGGATATTTTATATAAAATAAAAATGTATCAATGAAAAGGACATGATTTTCTTAGTCATTCTGGGTCAATGTCTCTAAATATTTCGGGGTTTATTCTGCAGAGGTTCTGGTGTAAGGCTGCAGGGTTTATCTTAGCCCTGGTTTTGCCAGCTGAGGATGCAAGGTGGTGCTGGAGGGTGTTTGTGGGGACACGGGGGAGAAAAACTGCTTTGCTACTCCAGCAAAAAAATTTCAGCATTCTGTTCCATTCCCCCTGCCCGTGGCTTTCCGAGAAGGGAGGCTGGGGCTGGCTCAGCACAGGGGATGGATTTGGAGTGAGGGTTATCACTGTCCTGTGTCCCGCTGGTGCTCGCAGGAGGGGGGCAAAGTCCTCCTCGTCACTCTGCCGTCACTCGGCCGTTTATCTTCAAAAGCCCCGTCATTAGGGAGCTGTACCGGGGCAGAGGGAGAGAGGTGGGAACGAGGACTTTGGGCTGAACCGTGCCTGCCCCGGCAGGACTGCAGCCCGCAGCGTTGAACTCGGGGTGTTCAGGGGGCTTTGCCAGCTCCCTTGAACTGTGTGAGGGTGCTGCTCTTGGTCCCTGGCACAGCTCTTCGCCACCAGTTGTTCTGGTGGCTGAGGTTTAGATATCTGTCAGGAGACAATTTTATCTCTGTTGTTTCCTGCCAGTCACATCCTTCCACTCTGGCATTTTCCTACCTTTCCCTCTCAGTTCGGGTGAGGCCACCTGAGAAGATCCCCGGCCGGAGTTTGGGCAGGAGCTCTGCCTCTGAGTGGGTGTTATAAGAAAAACCCCTGAGCATTCAAATGAAGGACAAGAGCAACAGCTGTAGTAGAGTTTATATTCCAGTGATCATGGGGCTTTGGGTCGTTTCCTATCTGTTTTTCAGTAACGTGTCTGGTGGTTATAAAATGAGCAGTATTTATCTGACCCGGGAGGCAGAGACATTACCTCATTGTCACGGGGTCAGTGGCAATTAGACTGCAAAGCCCAGCCAAGCAGTGCCGCTGGGTACAATAGTCTGTGGCAGGCTTAACCTTTACGGTCACCGCTGCTGCGGGGGACAGCATCGGAATGGCCAGAGCACAAATGCCCTTTCCTCCCCAAACCCCTCCCAGGCAGCTCACACACGCTCCTCCCTGGATATGCTAAAAGACTGCAATATATTAATTTAGGCAGGCAGGATGGCTTAATGATTTATATCAGTCTCGATTTGGAGTTAAAAATTAAGCTCGTCCCCAAAAAGGTGTAGTAAGGACTGAGTGTAACACAAGACCAGTAATTTTTAGACATCAGCCAGCTCTTGCTTACTGTAAACACGGTGTACAAAGGTGAGCAGCCAGGTCAGCAGCCGTGCCCAGCGTCACCAGCCCAATTTAACCTGCACCTGGAGGTGGTGACAACGGCACTGGGGAGCAGCAAAGGGCCCTACCCACTGCTGCCCACCAGCAGCTGAGCCTGTGCTCAAGGGCATTCAGAACTGAAACCAGGTGCTTTTCATCTCTGGAGGTGGCACCCTGATATTTCTGGTCTGTTCACACACAGGTGTACGTCACACACAACTCCTGTCTGTGGGTGACAGGCTCGAATCACAAGGTAAACCCCAGCTGTGAATGTAAGGGCCATTCACTTTCAGAGAGCACCTGGAAGAGTCACCCCAGAGGAGCCACTGACTGAGGGCTGCTGGTCACAGCTCCGCACCGTTACTCACTGGTGCCTGCAGGGGTTTGTTGGGGTGGGCAGGATGCTGCGGGAATGCGCCGCAGGAGCTGTGCCTCAGCCTGGCCGCCTGCCACCAGGGCTTTCCTGCTCCCTGGAGTCACCCAGACCTCTGATTCACGCTGTCTGCCCAGCCTGCTCCTGCTCCACTTCATGCACCACCTCTGGGCTCTTGGTTCAGGAAAACCCAATGTTCTCCCTATTCATTTTGTCACTGTATAAAATGTGGGGTTTGGCACAGGCTGAGGTAACCCCGGTCTCCCAGAGAGACAAGCTGGGAGAGAGGGGAGGGGGCAGCACTGTAGGTAGTGTACAAGCATGTAATCTTCCCTCTTGCTTTACAATTCCAATTACTCAGATTTAGGGTGAGGGTGTGGGTAAGGAGCAAGATTTTCTCCTACAGCCATGTCAGACTGAGTGCTAGACCCACAGAAAGACCAGGAACTAGGCTTAGAAAATATCTGAAAAGCAAAAATCTGAAAGTTTATGTTCTTACCTTGCAGGCACTAGTTCAGGCCCTGAGTTTGGGGTCTCGTTTCTTATGGCAATGGGGAGAGAAGGGTGGGTGTATATGGGAGGCAGGGAGCCTCTGGCACAGGGATGTGGCCTCTGGTCAGCACTGAACATGCTTCCAGCTGCTTTTCTCAGTGCTGGAATCACAGCTGGGAGCTCTGCCCAGGTCAAGGTGGAAGCAAAGCACAGAATGCACTGGGCAGCAGCCTGGAAGAGACAGGTAAAAGCTTTAACTAGCCAGATGTCCCTGAGATAGGAGCTGCTTCATTCCTCCTTGGATACTTATTCCTTCCAACCCCTCCCAGGTGAGGGGATGCTGCAGCCCACAGCCTTGCTATCTATCCATGCCTGCTCCAGGCAACAGCCAAGGATTTTTATTCACTCCGCCCCTGCCCTGTGCATCTGTGCCAGTGTTGAGGAGCAGTTGTTGGTAGAGCATTCCCTTAATAAATGGATTGCTCTGTTTAGGGTGGTACAAGGTGGCTCCTTCAGGGCCATCCACTCATCCCAGACATCCTTTGCACTGATGCCCTTGGCTCTGTGCAGGAAATTTTCACAGGGCCAGGAAGAAACTTAGGAGCGGCCGTGATGGCACTGACATCAAAGGGCTGAGAGGAACCTGCCTTTCCATCTCTTCCCAGCATTTACATTGAGCTGGTTTTGGAGGCCACTGTTTCCTTCTATCCCTCCCACTTCCTAATTTTAGGGAAAAAAGGGAACAAGCTCTGGTTGCCAACCACAAGCACACACCTTTGGGAGAGAGGCTCCTGACGCAGCAGAGCAGGATGTCTGGAGCACATTCAGGAGGAGCCCATCAGCAGCATTTCCCTGTGGGTGACTCACCCTGCCCAGCCAGCCCTGCCTGTTTGAGGTTTTCCATAGCCCTAGTCCTGCCTTCTTCCAGACTTGGAGCAGCTGTAGGTTTGGGGGTGTCTCCAGGGTGAGTCTGGATTTCCATGCGTTTTGGTTTAAATAGCGTAATTCTCTCATCAGCTCTAGATCTAAGCGGACAAAATCCAGGTTGCTCTCCACAGAAGTCTGCTGGCTGTTGAGGTGACCTTTCATGCCAGAATGAATTCACTGGCAGCAAAAATTCAAATTAAGGGCAATAAGTACATTTATCAGTAAAGGCAGTCAGTCACAGGGCCACATTGCAAAGGTCTACACTGAATTTAGCATCACATGGAGATGTTCTTGAAGATGTGGGGTAGTTTTCCCACCACGTTGGGGCTGGACATGGGGAGATACTCTGTGATTTGAGTCCTGCAGGTAGTTGTGCTGCTGCACAAGTTGCACCAGGGAACGTTTAAATTAGATGTCAGGGAAATTCTTTCACAGAAAAGGCTGTGAAGCATTAGAACATGCTGCCCAAGGAAGTGGAGGAGTCACCATCCCTGCAAGTGTCCCAGAAAACCTGTGGAAGTGGCATTGAGGACATGGTTTAGTGGTGAACATGGTGGCAGGGCTGGGCTGACCATTGACCTCATGATCTTAAAGGTCTTTTCCAACCTTAACAATTCTATGATTCTACTTGATTATAACGTTCTTTGGTTTGTGAATAATGAATGATCCTGTGATTAAATTGATGTGAAAACTCCCATGGTATGTAAATAGAGGCAAGCTGCAGTTTTTAGCTCCTTTTGGGGTTGCTAACACCGAGGGGATAGAATTTTCTTCTTGGAATGTGATTGTACATGATGTTTGCACCCATCATTCATAAGGAAAAGTTTCTTACAGACTTAACAGATTGTGTTTCCATCTCTGCTGCGTAAAAACAGTGTTATGGACACAAGCGAAATGGAAATCATAACACAGCATCTCCACTATTTTAAGAGTCATATTGGAACACATGGAACAGAGATGGAATTCCACTCTTCACTGCCTTCAGATTTGGTGTTCTGTGTATTTACTTAGCGCTAGAAAAGGAAAGTGAAAACAAACCCATTGCCTCAATAAAGCCCAGGAACGGGCTCTGCTCCTGCCCCATTCCCTTGGGACCAGGCACCGTTTCCAGGCAGTGGAAGCCCTCTGGGCAAGCAAGAGCTGCAAAGTCATTCCTGAGATGAGACAAGAAAGAGGAAAAAAAGGGCTGAGAGTCAGGGTGAGAAGAGCCATCTGAGGAGAACTAATGGGTGAGAAAGCCGAGAGACAGGTCTGAGGGATGATAGTGCTTCTGGAGGGAAGGGCTGCCTGGAAATGGGTCTGGCTGTTCCTGCTCCGTGGGGCTCCTGGGGAAGCACCTGCCTCGAGGCGATTTATTCAGCTGTCAGCATGTTCTCACACAGACTCTGGATGCATCCCAGCACCGGGAGCTGGGCCGCGCACAGGGTACTTTTCCCATCTCCTGGTTATTGTTGAATTTCAGGCTTTTTTTCCGTGTTGCACTGGCTCAAACTGCTCCTGTTTCTCCCATGGAGACCTGAAAACAGGGAGAAGATTGGGCGCTTCCACACCAGCAGTCAAGCTCTAAATAAATCAGATTTTCTGGGGGGATTTTTGTTATTTTGCTTTTTTTTTCCCCTGTGAACTTCTCCATGGAATTCCAGCTGCACTTCCTGAGTTACTCTGATTCGGTCCAGAGTTACTCTTTAATTTTTTTTCCTTACACAATTTCAGTTCCAAGTGTCCCCCTCACACACGTAACTGCAGCACAGCAGCCAGGATTGGGCAGGCTGCCCTGATCCAAGTGTCCGGCGTGGCACCCCCTGTGTGCACGTCACAATTTTGGGGTGACTAAGCACATTGGCAGTGGCTTTCAGTGGCATCTCTAGAGCACTGCTCTATATTTGTCTTTCCTTCCTCTGTTTGTGGCGGTTTAAAAGAAATAAAGCGTCTCCAAGCTATGTGCTGACAAGATTTGGCGATTCTGGATGGCAGGAGGGGTACGAGGCTCGGCGCAGCGAGTACTGGAAAGATATTTGTCACTGCAGATTCTGCTTGTCATATGCAGAGATGACATGCAGATCTCCCTCTGACAGATTGATAGTCATTCCGAGATGCATCCACCCACAAAAACCACAGACATGCTGCTTGACTCAAATCTTGACTTTAACCACAACTTTGTGATGCAAAACTGGTGGAGTTTTTGGTACTTTTTGTTAAAAATGAAATCTTTATAGGGGTTTTCCAGCATCCTTGCTAGTTACTAAAAACAAACCAACATCAGCCTACTGGATGGGACAGCTCAGTTTACTCGTGGGTGGTTTTGACATTCAGCTCATTAACATGTTTAGTCTGAAAGAATGTTGGAAAGGTAGTAAATAAAAAATTGGATGGAGAAATACAGCATCTCTCCAGAAGTTACTCCTTATGTCGCAGTGACAATGCCAGTTTCACTTAGAAGGAATATTTGTCCTGATTTTACTCCAAATACCCACAGCTCATCCTGAGCGAGCTCAAAGCCTGGCCAGTGTGTTTGTAGAGGTAAATGCACCGTGTTGGGTGTAAAGGTTACACTCTGCGCTGGCCGGGGCCAGGAAGTTCACAGCTTGGCACGGAACTTCCAGCGCGGCGTGGGAGAACCTGGCCACGCTGGCCCACAGCCAGGGAGTCTCCCAGGGAAACAGGGAGCCACCCAGTGTGTCAGCACGAGCTTTGTGTCCCCAGGTGGGGAAGGCACTTGACATGGAACGGGCTGTTCTGGCACGGGGTGGCTCCACAGGCACCCCTGGGAACTCCTATGCACTCCTGGCAAGCTCTGGGATGGCCCCAATGGAGCAGGGATGTTGGACCAGGTGGTCCCTTCCCACCTGACCCATTCTGGGATCGGATCTGTGCCTGGAATTGCAGCCAGGGGGTCTGCAGAGCACAGAACACACATGGCAGCGTCTTCAGCTGCTTATGTTGGAAACGGGAAAGGGAAAGTACTCCAAATAAGTTTCTCTTGTTCGGAAACACAATGGGCAATTTAAAACCCCTATTAGGCTTGTGTGTAGGAGCATTTCCCATCCAGGGGGACCAGGGGGATTGCTATGGAGCTGTATTATGACTTCCCTGATATCAATCAAGCCCCCATTATGTAACAAGGTCTCCATCACGCGCGCCCCAGCGCGAGGCCCCGCCGCGAGCACCGAGGCTGCAATCCCGGCTCCTTTGTCCTGCCCTCTGCCAATTTGCTGCAAAATTGAGGATGAGGCTTGAATTTGCCATTGTGGCGGTGCTGGGGCCGTGGCTGTGCTTTCAGAGCAGTTATTTGCATTGCCTTGATTAGCATGTCACCTGCTTCATTAGCGGAGAAAAGGCTCCTCCACACACTCAGCCAGTCATGCAAATTGAGGAATGCACGGAGATCCTTCCCCTCTAGGACTTTCCATTATTAGCAAAATTGGTAGATTCAGTTTGTTCCTTCCTCTTCAGAAGGTCACTTTTGATTTCCACCTCCAAATGGAAGTTCTTATTTAAGAGACAAAGTAATCATGGTCCCAAATTTTAACATCCAGCAGTCCTGCTTAAGGAAACCGGATGCCAAAGGAAAACCCAGGTGTGTGCAGGGCAGGTGGAACCTCCCTGGTTTCAATCTAATCCTTAAAGCAACAGCCATCTCTCTGTCACCCAATCATTAATTTTACTGGATGTCAGCGATGTGTTTTTAGAGCCAAAAAGCTCCCTCCTGTACAGGACCTAAACTTACATTACAGATGCCTTTCTCAGGTTTTGGAGGATTTTTTTTCACTTGAGAGTCCAATAATTGCGAATAAAGCTTTTTGTGATGTCAGAGATACTCAGCTTTTGTGGAAAAGGGTACCCAAATGGGGAAATTAAACAGATCCCTCACACAGCTTTTCTCTGAGATCAGGAAGTTGCCATGGGGCACCAGATCTCAGTCCAGAATGGGAAAGTCCTAACACAGATTTGACCTCGGAAGCTGCAGGGACAGAACCACCACCAGCCCCAGCAGGGTTTTCACCACTCCCTGTCTCTGCTGGCACAGCCATCATGGGCAGAGGAGTTCAGCCAGAAAGAAAAATTTAAAAAAGCTTAGAAAACGCAAGAGTGAAAGAAGAAAAAAGGAAAAATGTGATGGTCATGCATGAAATGTCACTGCAGAAATGAATCTGCAGTCAGGAATGACCTGTTCGTGGGCTGAGGGGAGGAACAGAGTCACTTTCCTCTGCTGACCAGATGACACAGCCTCTGACAGTGTGACCTCCTGAGCCATCCGTGCCACCCCTGGAACCACCCACCTGCCCTGCATCCCCACTGCCGGGGTGGTGGCCGTGCTCTGCTCCTCTTGCTGCAGCTGCACCCGAGGGAGAGAACCTCCCTTTTTGCATCTCCCCGCAGCTCCTGGGAAGGCAGAGCCGCGGTGAGAGGGCCGGGTTCCACCCTGCTGCTTTCACACGGATCACAGAGCAGAGCAGGCTGTGCCAGTGCCCAGGCACTCGCTGCTTCTGCCTTTTTAAGGTAAAGATGAAGCAACAGCGCCCATCCTCAGGGGTGCCCTCTCAGGCTGTGCTCAGCCGCCTCCCTCTCACCTGACTGGCAGAGGCTCCGGGAAGCCTGACAAATTTGTGTGTCTGCTTGTCCCTGGATGGCAGGAGGGGAAGGAGTGAGTCAGGTACGTGTCTCTGCTGCTCAGGGAAAACGAAATCCTGCTCCTCCACCGCGCCGGCGGCAGCCGCAGCGCCGCGCTCCCTCCGCACACACCTTGCTGCAGAGGGGAAGGCAGATTTGCCAGGAGATATATATGGAAATACATGTGATTAAGGAGTCACAATCTCACCGATAAATCTGGCTGGGAGACTGCTGGCCAGGCTGCCCTCCTTCCTCCCTCCCTCCCCTCGGGTGCCCTCCTGAAAGCTGAGCTTTCCTGATGATCTGAGCTAGGGGCACGCACCCACCTCAGACAGTGTGTGCACTTACCAGATTAAAGATGATTAATTGTACCAGGTAGTTCCTGCTACATCTTAATCAAATACACATAATCAGCAACGCTCCTGTGCACACGATACTTGGAGCTGGAGGGGTTTTTAACTCTCACATGCTCCAATGACAGCCACAAACCTAAACTATCAGTGGGGAGAGTGTGAAGTATCCCAGCCTGGAGTGACCACAGGTGAAGTTCCCTGGGTGCCAGTGCCTCTCACTGCTGGGGGAGGGACATGCTCTGGTTTTAAAAAAAATCAGCCTCTGGCCCTGTGGGCACTGGGAAAAGCCCCATCCTTACCTGCCAGGCCCCTGTGACACCACATCTCAGGACACCTGTGTGTGACAGAACTGCCACACACCACCTTGGAGGGGACACAAACCACCAGCAGCCTCTGACCGTAGAGTATTTTGCATCATTTATTTAAATACCTATATTTATGCATTTACAAATTTTCATAGCTCTTTCTTTAGCTTTTTTTCATTTTTTTTCTTTTGTAGACAGTATTGCAGAGAAGTCAGCTTCTGTAAAATGAGGTCCATGTATAAAACTATGCAGCGGATTGGAGGAAAAAAACCAGCCAAACAACAACCCAACAAGTTTCCTTTCACACTCTGGAGAATCAGAAACCAAAGAAAGTGACCAAATGAAAGGGGGCAGGGAGAGGAAGGGGTGGGACAGAGCAGCCTCAAACCAGTGGCTCTCACACAAGCATTACACACATCAGTGCTCAGCTACAGGACACGTTTCAGTCGGTGCAGTGCCTGTTTGCTAAAGCTTTAGCAGGCACGTAGGTCTCTAATGAAAAAATAGAAGGAGAGGATCCTACACACTGAGAATGCAAAGCCTGGACAGCCTCGGCTCGGTCCTGGGAGACTGCACCGACTCGCCAGCAGTGCATCCTCATTCCAAACTTCATTTTGCATAAAAAGTTCCCTTTAAGAAATCTTAGCATTTAAAAAACCCGGTGTCTGAGCTCTTCTAGCTTCAGTACTCTAAAGAAATCTCTTGAAAAATACCTCCTGCTTTCCTCACTCGGAAGCTTCAAAATAATGTTTTGCTTTAATCGATACCAATCGAACAGCTCACGGAGTCCCAGCATCATCCCTGGGAGGAAGAGGCAACAAATATGGCATTGCAAGATATTTACACACATGGTACAAAAATGTCCAAGGGTATGAAAAAATCACCAGTTACACAATTTTGCAGCAGCCTCATTTACACCTGTAATTTTATACCATTTATTACATTGTACTAACACACCAGATCCAAAGATGTGCACTCCCTTAGGACATTCAGGAGTTCCAAATATATTGTGATTGCATAATTCATATTGCACAATTGTATAAAAACATAAATACTAGCTATTCTATTCTTTTTTTTTAAATACAAAATACATGTCACATAGTCAAATAATCTTTTCAAGTGCAATTCAGGTGCTCTCTTAAGTCCTTCCAAGGAAAAGGCAATTTTGATAGTTTTGGCACAAAGTTTAACCTCTGTCCCGTGCCAACAGTTCTAATCACAATCCACGCGCCCCCAGCTTGATAAGAGTAGCAGTCATATACATCTAAGTATAAAACCAGGGTATTTACAGGATGCACAGAAGGTTCAGGGAGCAGCCTCCGGGCCGGGGGTGTTCGGGGTGACCCTCCCAGCTCAGGCTGGTTGCTGCTGCAGGTTCACATTCATGGGCGGGGGGTGTCCAAGGAGACCGATGCGCTGCTTCTGCTTCCTCTGCTCTGTCATCTGGAAAATTAACAAGTTTGCTCATTAGGCCCCGGCGCTTCCTGTGCGTCAGCTCGCCCGAGGGCCTGTTGTGCTTGGCGTTGGCTGCAGAGCCCTGGCTACAGCCAGAGCCTGCTCCTGGGGCAGGGGGGAGCCAGCCCCAGCGTGGCCACGAGTGTCTGTGTGCCCGGGCACTGCCAGGGACAGCTCATCTGTGTGCCCGGGCACTGCTGGGCCAGGGACAGCCCAGGAGAACCTGGACACTGCTGTGCCAGGGACAGCTCTGCAGAACCTGGACACTGCTGTGCCAGGGACACCTCATCTGAGTGCCCAGGCACTGCCAGGGACAGCTCATCTGCGTGCCTGGGCACTGCTGTGCCAGGGACAGCTCATCTGTGTGCCCGGGCACTGCTGGGCCAGGGACAGCTCTGCAGAACCTGGACACTGCTGGGCCAGGGACAGCTCATCTGTGTGCCCGGACACTGCTGGGCCAGGGACAGCTCTGCAGAACCTGGACACTGCTGGGCCAGGGACAGCCTGTCTGTGTGCCCGGGCACTGCTGTGCCAGGGACAGCCTGGCAGACCCCAGACACTGCCAGAGACAGCCCGGCAGAGCCCGGCAGACAGCAGGAACCGGAGCGGGGAGCAGCCTGCAGAAACCTCCCCTGTCAGGAATTCTCTGTAACCCGTCCAGCAGAGGGGGCGGAAAAGGGGCGAGCCCTGCAGTCAGGCTGGGAATACCCTTGCCTTTGCTGGAAAACACTGAGCACTCCCTGCTCTCATCCCGAGTGAGCCAACAGCCCTCCCCATCTGCCAAGGCAGGGCTTAACCCCCTCACTGCCACACAGCCCGAACTTCATTATTTAATGAGTGGGAAGCAGATGGGGAACGCCGTTCTCCCGATCGGTGAACCGTGAATGGGAAATGGATCACTGGTATTACTGATATTGAGAAATGGACACAATCCAGTAGCTCCACTCTGCTTTTTAAAACTTTGGGAGGCTTCTGACAAGTTACATAAGCCATGTAAGGAATGACTCTGGCTGGGCAGGGTCTCAGGAGCCAACAGCTGGATCCCACAGCTGGATCCCACAGCTCCTGCCATGCTGTGGCTGCAGAGGAGCCACAACATGGGATGGCTCACAGGGAATGCCAGGACAGCCTCATCCCTGCCCCACCGAGGGCACCTGGGCTCCCCCAAGAGCCCCCACACCCTCAGGGCTCAGCACATGATCCACACTCCCATCCTGCTCCTGCTGCTCCTTCCAGCTACAGCCACCATTTAACTTCTCCAGTTTTTGCTGTTTAATGACAAATGCCAGCCAGCATCACTGCTTGTGGCAGCAACCCCAGCAGAAGGGAGGTGGTGTGTACCTGTCTGGTTCATTTGTAACACACTTGGGATCACAGAATTGGTAAAGTTGGAAAAGACCTCCAGGATCAAATCCAACAGTCAACCCAGCCCCAGCACCCTGGTCACCAGTGAACCACCTGAGTGTGTCTGTTTAAATCCCCAGTTTCAGAGCTGATGGAGCTTCCCAGCTGGGGCAGGGTATCCTGGTGGCTGGCCAGTGGCTGACCTGGAGCTCTCTGTGGGGATGGGATTGCTCCAAAGGGGCAGTGCAGGACAGCCTCTGCAAGGCTGCTCTGCTGCACACCCACAGCTCACCCTGTGCCCAGTGGCGCTCCCTTAACCACCAGGAAAAGGGCTGAAACACCAGCATTCCTTTGAAACCATAATTAACCTTGACCTTGCTCACTGCCAGGCCCAAGGGAAGGCAGAGCTGCTGTTTTCCCTCTCCCCAGGACTGACTGCAGCATCCCGAGGCCAGGGCACACCTCTGGAATTCTCTCCACAAAAAGCTTCTAACACTTCACAGTGTTAGAATGGGAGCAGGAGGAGAGGGGTCTTCCCAGAGCTCCCTGAGCACACACACAACCAACTCCCTGCTGAACCCAAATGTTAAACTGCTGCTAGGATAACCCACAAGTTATGGAAATGCAGAGAGGCCATGAGGACATGGCTTAAAAATGCCTCTTTACATTAATTATCTTCACTGAGCAAACTGAGAGCACAACTTCACACTGCCAATAAACTGATTCAGAGGATGCATGGAATAAAAAGGAAAGAAAGAGGAATAAAGAAAAGGGACTGTAGGAGATATTTTTCATGCTATGTAGAAAAGGGATTGTGCACCCTGGTGCAGGTGTTTGTAGAAGATGTGGCTTTAAAAAAAGGGAAGAATAAAGCAACCAACCATAAATAAGAGGGAGAAATGCAATTTTGGTGTCAATGCAGAACATTATTAATCCTGCACTACACTTAATGCTGTGTGGAGAGCACAGGGCTGCAGGAGGGAGCAACTTATTGCCATCACATTTACTGGAGAGTGAATCTCCTGCAGAAGCTTTCCAGTGACAGCACACCTGGGCTAACAGGCCATAAAAGCCAGGCACAGGCCCTGGAATTGTGCTGCCAGGACCCAAACACTGCCCAGGGGGCCCGGGGTTCAGCTGAGCCAGGCTGGGCTCCCCAATAATGCCTGGGTCTGACAGAGGCAGCGTGGCTCCAAAGGCTGTCACCCTGAGTCTCACCTGGAGCCCAGGGAGGGTGTCCCCAGCCAGGGTCTGGCCCCAGGAGCATCACCTGTACCTGTCACCCTGAGCCACACCTGGAGCCCAGGGAGGGTGTCCCCAGGAGCATCACCAGTACCTGTCACCCTGAGTCTCACCTGGAGCCCAGGGGGCTGTCCCCAGCCAGGGCCAGCCCCAGGAGCATCACCTGTACCTGTCACCCTGAGCCACACCTGGAGCCCAGGGGGCTGTCCCCAGCCAGGCCCAGCCCCAGGAGCGATGCTGGAACTCTGGGAAGGATTTCTGGGTGATTACATCTAATCCCCTGCTGCTGCAGACAATTATGGTGTAATCTTTTCACACAGAATTAAAGTGATCAGGATTTTAATGGCTCTTGGTGCACTTTGGGGAAGCAGGCAGGCTGGAACTCGGCTTCTAATAATTAGAGTCTCCAGAAACCTAACAAGCTTGAAGAGCAAATGAATGAGAGGTTTTCCCTTTATTTAATTACAAGAAAATAAATACAAATAAGAATTCCCTGAGTTAGTTCCTTTCCTGGAGACAGTGCGTGATCAGGAGGAGGGATATACTGGCTTTGTCACATAATTGGAGCATCCTGCATCTTCAGCAGGGCCCTCAATAATGGTACTTAGGGGAATTCCTAAAAGCTATCACCACACTAATGAAGCTGGTTTCCTCTCTTGCTTTTACAGTCAAATAGCTCTCTAAAAGCTAAACCCTTCATTCTTGTTGTCACAAAGAGCAAGGAGAGGTTTTAGTGCTTGGTCAGCCAAGATGGCTGCGAGCTTCAGAAAGAAGAAATGCGTCGTGAGGCTGTGGCCAGTGGGGAGCTCCTGTGCCTGCACCTGGAGTCAGAGCCTTCAGCAGGGAGACCCAGGACACACGGGGCTGGGTCATTGTTTCCAGGCTGAACAGCCAAACCACTGCCCAGCAAGAATTAAAGCCCAGACAAAAGAGCAACTGCCTCTGCCCTGCATCCTCGGACCAAGTGGAGCAAGGGGCTCTGTGGCACCGTGCCTGAGCACTAATTACAGCCCGGGGCAGCGAGGCTGTCAGCTCCCAGGCCCCCACATTAATCCCTTCCTTGCCTCCACAGGGTGCTGGGGACAGGGCCCAGCTGCAGCCCCCATGCAGGGCGTGATTGAAAGGCAGGAGCTGACCTCAGTGCTGGCTGCCAGGGCTCCTGACACAGGAGAGCTGCATGGACACACCCAGGCAGGCCAGCAGAGCTGGGCAGCAGGGATGGCGCTGGTGCTGGGACAGGAACTGCTCCATCCACCACCCAGGTGCCAGTCAGCAATTCATCTCAGCCAGTGCCAATACCTACATCAATTCACTAATTGAACCATCTGGCTCAGGTTATTAATGCACAGAGATAAGCAGCCACCACAAACAGCTCCTGCCAGCACAGGCAGCAGTGCTTTCCCTGCTCCCTCCAGTCAGGCTGGAATCCCTGGGGACAGCACCAGCTGCAGCCCTGCTGCCTCTGTCCTTCACTAAGCCATCACTGGGGCTGGGCTGGGCACCGGCCCCACGACAACCTCGAGCCCAGCCAGGGCAGAAGCCACCCAGCTCTTGCTGCAGAGAAGCTGCTGCACCAGAAAAACCCTGCGAGGTCTGTGGAGCACTCGCTGGCTCGCAGCAGCAGCAGCAGCAGCAGCAGCAGCAGCGTGTGGTGCAGTGCAAACCCTCCTGGGATGTGTGAGCTGCAGGCTGGGGGTGGCAGCAGCCAAATCACATCTGCTCAGCAGCACAGCCGCAGCACAGAGCGACCAGCACCACCAGTAACCACTCGAGGCTCCTCCAGTTTTCTCGGTGGGTTTTGAGGTGCACAGGGTGACACAGCTCTGGTGTCAGTGTCACACCCTCTGGCTGACAGGATCACACTCAGCTCTTGGGGTTAAAACCCCAAACAACAACAACAACAACACCCGCAGGCTCCCTGCCCCAGCCAGGACTGATTGAAGTTAACTCTGGTGATGTTTTTAACACAAGTTCTCCCTTTCTGATGTGGCCACTCTGGAACTCACCAGTTGGGCCAGCACCAGGCAGGTCAGCTGGAGCATGGGGCCCTGGAGGGACTCTGGTTTGTCACTGCTTTCCTACCCACGAGTCACGCTGGGGAAGCTCTCCCTGGGGTCTGGAGAAGCTGTGGAGCTGCAGGAGGGACTGGCAGCAGCCTGTGCTGCCCACCACAGTGTGTGCCTGCTCCTTACCTGATCCTTGAGCTCTGAGAGCTGCCCAGAGAGGTTGGTCACGAGCTTCATGGTGGACTCCAACTTCTCCTGCAGGTTCCTCAGCTCGTTCTGCTCTCCCTCCGAGTCGCTGCTGACCAGTGACATGGCCCTCATGCGGGGGAACCAGTCCAGGTTTCTCTCCTGAGGGTCACACAGCAGGGCACAATTAGTGTTTGCCACCTGAAAACCTGCCCCCAGAGCACAGCACAGACACAGCTCTGCAGCCACGGGACATTGCTCGATGCAGCAGCTCTGTACTTATCTGTAGCTATCTGCACTTATCTGCATTTGCATCTCACTGGAAAGTTTGCAAAGTGCCAGCCCGAGGCACCGAGGCACCGCTGGGAATTGGGGCTGCTCACTTCGGGTTTCCTCTCCAGCTACTCGCTGTCCCCAGCCCTTGCTCCCTCACATACACCTCAGCATAAATGCACAACCACTGGACATTAAACCAGCCCAGATTTCAGGTCTGGACAAGCATTTCCCAGTGCTGGAAATCTGCTGCCATCTCACTATCTTTTAATTTGTGTTTGAGGAAGATCTTCTGCTTTTTTGGTCAAGCAAAACTTAGCTGTGCTGTCTGATAAAAGAAACCAAGTTCTGGAAATTCTTCCAAAGCTGAAATACTTCCTTTCTAATGAAAAAGAAAATCCTATTTTGACTGTCTGGTTCAGGCTAAAATGAGGGGCAGATACATTACAAAGCACTGCCTGTAGAGCATTCCCTCAGCCATACAAAGTCTCTCATGGTCCATGTTTAAGTTGCAGTCAGGAATGCCACTGGACACAGGAATGTCACTGGACACAGGAATGCCACTGGACACAGGAATGCCACTGGACACAGGAATGCCACTGGACACAGGAATGCCACTGGACACACACTCACTCTGAGGAGCCTGTACACACTCACACAGGCACTCGGGTACTCGCCAGAGATGTTAAAAATAAAGGCAGGAGCGGAACAGAAAGCCACAAAAGAGGAGGAGGGGTGCACCCCACGTCCTGACACCTTACACTTCAACACCAAACTGGTTTCCCATCCAGTCTGGTTCTCCTCCCACGCTGGAGATATGCTCTGAAATGGAAGCTGAACTCGGGCTGGCTGAGGTGAGGTGTGTGTGCTCTCACAGGTGACACAGCTGGGGAGCTCTGAACACACCAGCCACGCTGAAGGGTGACTGCATTAACACCAAGGGATGCTGTTAATCAAAAGTCAATCAGCACTGCCGATTAACAGCGACCAAAGCTCACCCCACTGGCTGGCCAGGCTCTTCCTGGGCTCCCAGCTTGTTTTTAAAGCAGCACTGCAAACTCCTGGCTTTTTGTCATTCCCTGCCTGAATCTCCAGCTCTAACCCTTCCCTCCATGCTCCCCCTCGTTCCCAGGAGCATCCATCCTGCTTAATCAGGGCTGTGCACCTCTACAGAGAACTCCAGTCACATCCTCTCTGCAATTCAGATGCGATGCCAAGACTCATCAGCTTAAATTAGCTGTCTCTGATGTGCCTGGAGTTTCCTTTTGCCAGGATGAGAAGGCAGAAAGCAGAAAGCAGGCCCTTTCCCATGCAGGCACCACAGCATTCCCACGTGATGCAGAACTGCCAGGAAGGCTGTTTGCTCCTGATCTCTGTTTACAGGGCAGATGGTTTCTGCTAATAAAAGGGGGAAAAAAAAATCTATGTACAAAAAAAATATGCCTTTACCAAGACAAGTGCCAAAATATTTTGGACTTTAGGGAACGGCAGCCCCACAATTAAGGTTTAATAGCAGGAACAGGCAGCACTGCACTGTGTTCTTCCAGCTGTAGTAAAAGCCTCATTAGGGAGGAGGGGGCAGCTCAGCATTTGTGCTCAGGTCCAGCATCTCCCACCCAGAGAAAACCAACAACACCAACTGCACTTCCCCCTGTTCCTCCAGGGAAGAAACAAGGGCAGAGGATGAGGAAAATTAGACTAAAATGCAATTTATATCTGCATGTCAAGTCCATGTCCTGAGGTTTCCAGGCAGACACAGGAACCCTGAAGCTCCTGCCTGTCCCATTCTTGCTCCAGAAATATTTTCCTTGATCCCAAAAACATTTCTAAGGCCATCCCCAGAGCGTTCCCAGGCCCCATCCTTGAGAAGGATGAAAGGGATGAGGGAAGCACCAACTTTCCCTACCTGCAGTGTTTCATAACAAATACCCCAAGCACTTTCCAACATTACTCTGCAATTTAAGCCAGCACTGCAGCTGCTGCAGAGGCTGTGACTTGATCCTTCCAGGCCCGGAAGGTGAAATCAAACAGCACCCACAGCTTCTGCAGCCTGCTCAGAGCCTGCAAATGCGCTGCGTTTCTGAAAGCCCCAGCCCTCAAAGTCGGGAAATCTTGGCTTTGATTTGAACAAAACCAACAAAGCACCTCTAGTTCTCACGTCAGGTTGAAAGATGAAAACCAAGCCGTGAACTCCAGAGGCCGAGGCAGGGGAAGGCTGAGGACAAGGAGACACAGCCCTGGGGGTGTCTGAGCTCACACTTCAGCTGGAACTGGCACTGACCCCCCTGGAAAGGGTTAACGGGCACCTGGAAATTCCCTGTGCAGGAACCGCCTCAGGAAGGACCTGGACATCCCTGCCCACCCTGACTGGGCTGCACTGATGTGCCTCCCCACTCCACAGCTGTTAGCACCACCCTAACCCAGCATTTATCTGGGCATGTCCAGCTGCCACCCGGCAGGAAACAGGGGGTGTCCACCCAAACAGGCTGGGAAAGCACAGGAGAGGGTGCAGATACATCCCTGTGGAGGCACCAGGCAGTGCTGCTGGCCAGGCTAGGCTGGCACTCTCCAGAGAGGACAGAGGGGACACAGCTCTGCCTTCTGCACACACTCTGGACTTCCCTGGAAACCTCGAGCCTGCTCTTCAGCCCCCCCAGCCCCGCAGAGAGGAGCTGGATGTGACCAGGCTGCTGACACACAGCCTGTCCTGTCCCTGCTGGGAGCGTGGGGGTGTTTGCTTTCAAATAAATAAATATTTAAGCAGAGCCAGCACCAACGGCACGGAGCAGGAATGCTGAAAGGTCAGGGGATGGTGATCCTGCTGGGCCAGCCTGGCTCCCAGCACTGCCACGCAGGGGTCAATAAAAGATTTATATCTCCACGATCCAGTTTCTGCTGAACTTCAGCTCAGCCCTGGGGGGCCTTTAAAGGCACAGCTTCATGTCCATCCTGGGGCTTTGGAGGTGTTGCAGAGGCACTGAGTGAGCCTGGAGGGGGGAGGCTGCCGAGCTCCTGTGCAGCTGCTGGCACCCACACACCAATGATGCCCTCTGCACCCTCTGCCCTGGGACCCTGGGGTACAATCAGCTCGTCTTCCCGGGATCCTGGGGTGCACTCTGCTCTTCTTCCCTTCCCAGTATCCAGGGTACCCCAGCTCCCCATTCCCAGTATCTCAGGGTACCCTCAGCTCCCCATTCCCAGTATCCAGGGGCACCCTCAGTCCCCCATTCCCAGTATCCAGGGTACCCCAGCTCCCCATTCCCAGTATCCAGGGTACACTCAGCTCCCCATTCCCAGTA